>JBBMKD010000001.1:40483888-40504682 GCA_037834095.1 Argya squamiceps
GAGTCTAGATGGGCCTCCTTTAAAGATGGAAGGGCTGAACTCCACCAGTCTATTTCCTTTTCACTTTCCCTGATACTTCTTAATCGCTTCCCCGCTAAGTTCAGCCACCAGTGAAAGAAGGTCATTCACTTGTTCACACCTCAGGCATGCCTCCTTCACATCACTCCCTGAAATAACTGGTAAACTCAAACACTCCGGGCAGGAATGGGTCTGTACAGACACATTCTTTTTGGAGGGCTCCACTTGGTTACATACACTAGTACCAACCACAGTTTTTGACCATGTTGACACTATTACTAACAGAAACCCCAAGACCAACTGGTCAGTAGAAACACAGCACTCCTTACCAGCAAGAGAACTAGCAATCCTGCCTGCTTGCCCTGCCTGCACAAACTGCCTTGGCCACGCCCCTGATTGCCCGCTCCTGTTCGCCGTGCTCCGGGTCACCGCACTCCCTAGGGACCACTTAACGGGCCACTCAGCAAGTTCTGCCCTTTGTTCCTGAATGACTCACACTGAAATCACCACACCTGCCTCTTCTTCTTATAGTGGGCCACTCAGCAACTCAGAAAGTTCCGCCCCTTTGTTCCTGAATGATTCACACTGCAATCACCACACCGCACTCCCCTTCTTATAATGGGCCACTCAGGAAGTTCCGCCCCTTTGTTCCTGAATGACTCACACTGCAATCACCGCACTCGCCTCCTCTTCTTATAACGGGCCACTCAGCAACTCAGGAAGTTCCGCCCCTTTGTTCCTGAATGACTCACACTAAAGGTTTTATGCTATTAGCAGATAATAAAATCAATCTTTTGAATATATCCTTTAGAATAGGATGCCTTCTGGCCTTTTATAGGGTTTTTTCTTGTGTGTGGGACATTTTCTTGAGTGTTTCAAAAATTTTAAATAATAATATTCTTTATCAAAATTAGTTTTTGGGGTCTGTTCAACCAGTAATTGCTTCAAGCTTTGAAAAGGCCTAGGCATCTTTAATATTTCACAGACATTGCATACAGTTCTACATTCTCATTCTAGATTGATAGTTCATGAAGGCATCATATTTGTTTGCAGAATTTTTAAAGACCTGGAAATTGGAATGAAGAAGATAGTTGAATTGCGGCTTAAGTTAACAATCATAAATTATTCTATTTATGCATGAATGGGCAGAGAATATGAAACTAAAACAGTTTCCCAGATATGAAGAAGTAAAATCAAAAAAAAGTATTCCTGAAGTCTGTAAAAAAAATTACTCCAGAGGCAAAAAGATACTCAGAAGTTTGTTAATATGTAGACAAAGATTGTTTCAAACATTTTTATTCCCATGTTGAATATTTAAGTCAAGAATTAATTAAAAAGGGATTATCTTACAAATACCCTGAAAACAGTTGTTGTACATCTATGTACTGATAGTTTTGAAATTCAGCAAAGTTTACCACTTGACATAGGTATGTCCTGTAGAATTTACATCTCAATGATTGATCATAATCTCTTAGTGTGGACATATTTTTGTCTTTGCACTCTTAATGAAACTCCAAAACCAACTAAACCTGATCCACACAGAAGCACCAGGAGGAAGCGGTGAGGAAAAGTAGTGAGCAATTCCCTGCAGCTGGGAGGAAGGATGCTCCCATTTTCTGACCTCATCTGTTGTGTCGTGAGTTTTGCAGCCTTCCAGGGGCTCAGCTGTGGGACACTGTGGAAAGACTGCTGAGGCTTGTCTGGCCCTCAGACTATGATATAGCCTTGGAGGTTTCCTGCGTAGACTCCAGTCAACTGCCAGGGGTAGTGTGGAGCACATGAACATCCAAGGGGTCATATTCTTGGATGGAGACTGAATACAGGTCTGGGAAGCCCGCTGTAGCTTGGAGCACCTGAAAATCTCCAGAGGTTCCTTCTAACCTCAGCTGTTTTGTGGTTCTGTTAATCAGAGTCTTTTTTGTTCAGTTTTCAGAGCCTATCACATATTTTGTGGCCAGACAGCAAAAATGGCAGATGTACTTTGGAAATCTTAGCTTGTTTCATTTTAGACATTTCAAAATGGGAAACAATCCTTACACATTAATACGATAGTGAGGACTTAGATGTCGTTACTTTTTCAGAAATATTTCTGGTAATTTGCAGGGTTTCATTTTTTCTCTCAGACCATACATGATGCAAAATCCTGTTAAATGTTACTACCAATTATTGAGATATCCTGAAATGGTTGAACTTGGAAGTTCATTATTCTTTATCTATCTATAAGAATAGAATCATGGCAGTTGCCTCTCCTTCATCCACCCATTATTAGTCTAGCCAGAATTCAGACTCCGAAATTTTTAATTAAATTTTACTTTAAATGAAATAGATACTTAAAATGTGCTTCAAATCTGTGTGCATCTGTATTGCAATTACACAAGCAAATATCTGTTTTTATTGAGCCATTCTGAACTAATACAGAATATATTGACATTTTCACCTATATTAACCTCATTTGAAAACATACATGTTAATTCTTGCCATTGAAAACATCCTTGTAATGAATACTGTCCTGAAACTGCTTTTACAGTGTTTTGCAGCATGGCTTAATAACAGCTTGACACTTATCGAATTAATTAAACTCTCATGAACTTGCCATTTAGTTAGAAAAAACACATACTCACATGTTCAGTATTAAGACTTGTATGATCTATAAAAATGATCATGAAAGACTTGTTGATCTATAAAATAAAGTCTTCACTGAGTAAGTTGTCAAATGTTACACAAATTTTAAAACCCCTTCCTTAATGTGGAAGAGTGGCGCACTACAGATTGTTGGTAAGGGCTGGGCCCTGGAGTTAGAGTTAATTCACCCAGTCTCTGTCCTGGTGTCTGTTCTCTTCCCACACAGCCTTGCCCTGACAGACCATGGCTTAGGACCTGTAAAATCATTCATTATCACATAACTGGATCAGCTGGAAGTCACTGTCCTGTGGAACTCGGGAATTGCCCACCATATAAGAGTTATCAGAGATGCACAAAGTATGAGGGCACAGGGGGAGTACATAAGTGTTTCATCATGTCCAAATTGCTCTCTCTCATGAGGAGAGAGAGAGAGGAATCAGTGCTATATTTTTGTTGTAAGGTGGTTACATTTTCTGCCTTGTTTCAGAAAAACCCTCTATCAGCTCTATCAAAGTTAGAATGCCCAGCCAGAAAAAACTCAGCAGCAACTCCTTCAAAGCTGTTAAATGAATGTATGATTATAAATTATGTGTTCTGTATCTTTTGTTATGTTTGTGAATTGTAACTAATTATTTTCATGAAGTTGCATAATGTTGCGAGAAAATTGTAGAAGCAGTTTTGAAAATTACTGAGTTGTTGCTCTTTTATCTAAACCACTGTGCAATCATAGAATCACAGAATATCCTGAATTGGTATGGTACTACAAGGATCGTTGAAGTCCAACTCCTGGCACTGTACAGAACAGCCCCAGGAATCCCATGTGCTTGGTACCTCATTAGCTACCTCAGCTTTAAAAAAACAACAGAGTCTTTTCCATGAAGGCAAATCAATAAAACAGAAATATAGGCTCATTCTTTGTTTTATTTTCAACAATGAAAAGCATGTGAAAAACAGTGAAAGGCTAATATCTAAAAAAATAGGCAAGAGACTTGAAGGAGGAGGCAAAATAGGTACATCAAAAGGGCAACAAAGATTTCTAAAACCCATCACCACCACCACCACCAAAACTGCATTTTGAATCAAATGCAGAACTAGTAAAGGTATATAAGTTTATTTTCTTTATATTTGTTACATTATTGAGGAGGCAGTTTTCAGAACATTCTGGAATTTGCAAAAGCTTGAGTTTAAGAAGGTAACAAAGTAAAGCTCTGGGACAGTTTAGGTGAGACTATGAAGTCTTATACTAAGGTAGCAACACATACAGAACTGAAAGAGGGAAAATTATCAGTCACAAAATACGCCTGATTAACATTGGTAGCAAAATACAGTACTTAATATTAGAGATTAGAATCTACCTTCAGTTTCTTATGATTAGGAGAAGCACTCGGTACTTCAGCAGTTCTTTGTCTTAATTCCCAAGCAGGTCATGAGCATACACATATATTAAAAGCTGATGTGAGTTATATGCATAATGGATTTTGAGAGAATGTAATAGGACATTAAATGTATAAGCTGATATTGGTATTCATGTTTAATTTTCCTATGGAAATGACAGATGGGTTGTTTCAACAAATTCTCAGGGGAAAGCATTAGAAAGAGTGATGAAATGAATCTGAAATTCATGGGAGAGTCTTATGCAAAGGATGATATTGAGGAACTTAGAGGACTTCTCTTTCAGTAAGCTTTTGTGAATTAAGAGAGTGTCAAAGATTGAACAAAGCCTCCAAGGTGTAATGTCTTGGGTTTTTCTTTATTTTGTGCAATTATACACCTCAATAAGAAATTATCAGCTAGTTTATGTTAGTTTTGTATTACAAATTACATATACTCAGCAAATTATGGTGTCAGAAAAACTGATGTGAAACTTGTACGGTGATTTTTGAATGCATGCAAAGAAAAAATGCAAAGCATAACAATTTTAAATACTGTATGATTTGGCACTTTGATCAGTAACTGTGTTGTATACCTTTCTAACAATGTTGGAAGACTTTATCCTTCATTTTTCAGTTGGTCAGTCACAAGCCAAAGTATTGGTCATTCATTTAGCTTCTCTCATATTTTAGCTTGGTAGCTGAGTGCAGTATGAGCTTGAAATTAAAAATATAAAAGTTCTGACAATCACATAATGCTTGGGAAAGATTGTAAAGGTAAATACCCTGTGTGTTCTGGAAAGCAAGATGCCATGTGACAATTCATAAATTTATTTAACCTGAAAAATAATCAAAACTTGTTATTTTAAGACAACATATTTCAGAGAAAGTAAAATCTAATTTTATCTGTACTAAATTACTAGAAATTGAAATAGCAAACCATTTTTTCCCATAGCCTAGGGTTTACATTTGTATTTGTACCTCATAGAATTTTAAAAAAAATTTTTAATTCTATAATGGGAATTCATTTCAGCATCTTGTGACATTGCAGGTTGGCAGTTTCCGACACATGCAAAAATATATCTATGTAATAAGTTGCATATGAATTAAGATTTTTAAAATTGCACCATCTCTTGATTTATTGAATAAATTTGGATTTTCAGTGGCTTTAATAGAAGGGAAGTAAGTAGTAAAAATGGCAGTGTGAGAGGAGCAGTATCTCTCAGAGTCTGAGTTACTCAAGATTTACACATAAAATTATATATATTTTGTATTTATTGTATTTAATTCAACTCCATGTTGAACTAGTCTCACGAAGCAAGAACTGACAGCATAGTTTACAGTACCCAGTAAAATTTTGTTGTGCTCAGTACACCACTGCTTTTTATACTAACACATTAACACAAATACTGATAGCAGTGATTCAGCTAAGATTTTTCCACAATTCAAGTACTTTTGAAATAACTGGGTAGACAGACTTGTCTCAGAAGAGTGATGCCTTTATTTAACATGTCACAGACAGTATTGAGAGTATCACTCTAGTTTTAATCTAGTGCCAGAAAAGGGATGATATCGCTACTACTTCAAAGCTAACAAGGTCATATGAAGTATCATGAATTAAACAAATATGTTGTACAACATCATAGTTTCCTTGAGTTTATTAACTGGATATACATTCTTCCTTAGAATTCTAACCTGATCCATCAGAAGGTGTCTCCTCCTGCAGAACAACAAGGATCTCCAATCTTATCATTCATTACTCTGGAACAATTCAATGCCATTTGCCTTGTGCATAGTGTCCATCAGTCACTTGCTTCTTTAAGTAAAGTCATCAGAGGTACCTCACTGCTGACTTCTGAAGTACAAACACTAGCAAGTGCTCTGTTAAACCAGAAGGTAAGTAATTTTGTAATGAATATACATCATGATAAGCATTGAAAAAACCCAAGGAAACTGAACTAATACGCATTTTCATGTTCTAATTTTTTTTATTGATAAAGACTCTAAAATGGAGTTCTTTTAAAGATAGAAACTCTAAAACGAAACCTTTTTTTTCTGGAAAAATTTTCAGAAAATTTTGTAGAAGCTTCTGAATTGCATTACTCTCTTACAAAGCTTTCTCTTAAAGACAAATCCAATTAGAAGTTGTGGAAATACTATTTGAATTTCAAACACCAAGTTATGCTAGATAAGTCAAATATATTAGCCAGTAGATTATGTAAATCTAACTCTTTACTAGTTTTTACATTTTCTTAAAATTCAAGTTGTAATAAAAGCTGTCTTTGCATTTATTTGGTATGGAGTATTGCCATACATCACCAGACAAGCTGTGCCTATCATACCAGTCTGTCATCTCACCCTATATTCTTGCTATACAAGAAAATCACTCAGATTTTGTATGTGTACTTTCTCCGTGTTTTTTGCCATCAAACTGGGCATGTTTATAAACTGGTATGATTAGTGACAGCAAGTTTACATGCTCTAACATTAATATCTAGATAATTGAGTTAAGATAATCGAACATTGATGTGATATGAAATTCTGGTTCTGTTTCACCTCCAATAACTGATAAATTCTGTTGATGCTAATGCATAGATACTGAGATTGCTTCTGCAACAAACAATAATTCCTGTTAACATCTTGTTTATCTTCATTTGAAGAACAAGTACTGTCGAAAAGATTGCTATGCATTTATTGATCTATCAAATACTAATCAAAAAATAATTAAATTTGTTGTCTTTTTAGATTAACAAGACAGCATTTGATAGCAAAATGGCTTTACATTTGGAATAAATTAAGTTTTCTCGTTAGCAATCTCATTGCCTTTTAAAATGTGTTTTGACTATGTGGTAGAAACTGGCACTAAGTCCCAGTCATAGTGAATGGAAATGATAAATTTAATGGCCATTCTTTACTTCTTACAGTTATATTTCTTGTTACTGAGCAAGAGAGCATGGCTTGCTTGTGTGCTCAAGCTGCACGCTTCTGTTGGAACTGGCAAGAGCTGTGAAGCTGATCCCTGCTGCAAAGTTTCTTAAAAATTCTATGCATTTTAACCTCCCACAAGCATCAGTTCAGTGCTTCCTGATGTATTGACCAGTGCTTCTGTTGCTTCATCTGCATACTAACCCACTTTCCTTGACATGGATCACTTCACTGGATTGTAACCATGTAGCAATTTTTTCAGCAGCCTTCTGGAGAGGCTAATGCCACGTTCTTGACATGGCAGCTAAACCTCACTGTATTTATCATCCTAAAGTGATTTTCTTCATGTGTTTTCTATACACTCTTCTTGTTTAGTGTTTTCATGTGTTATGTAGCAAAGGATTATTTTTCAAAAGCTGTATTTTAAACCCACTAGGATTGTAGTTACTTAAGATTATAGCACCTGAAGAAACTGCTGGATTACTAATAGAAATGTAAAATTCAATAAGTGTATTACTTATAAAGGTTTCAGCGATGTGCTGTATTTGTGTAAAATTGGTATGTTAGTCCCATACTAGCCACTGTGAAGAAAATTAACTCCACCCTAGCCAAAAAGAGCATAAGCACATCTGAGATACACTTACATAATATCAATTAGCTAAGCTATTTCTTTAGACTTAAAGTAATTTAGAATGATATATTAGCAACATTAGGCAAATGCCTTGTAAGGGATAGATTGATGAGCTGCCTGTAAATGCATATCTAGTAGAGGAGGCTGCAAAAATGCAAGGTTTCAAATAAAAAATATGTTTCAAAAAACCCTAATTGGAAAAAAAATCCCATGTAGTTAACTGTGCTTTATTAATTGTCTTGTATATATTCTAATTTATTGAATTAATTTTTAATTAATATCCTTGAATCTAGTTATGTACTGGTTTTTATCTATAAACAGTAAACATAGAGTATTTACTTTGAAAGATACATTTTTTTACAAACTTCTGTGATCAGATTTTGAATAACTGTTTGGTACATATGCTGTTAGAAGGGGAACTTCTTAGAAAATGCAGCTGTAAATATTAAACAGTATAAACTGTTTATTCTGCTCAGCATCTTCAGTAGTGTGCAATATTCCACAGATACTGATTTACATTAATTCTATTTCTCATAAGTTAATCTTGCAGTCACTTTCAGTATGCTTTAGATTCCTGTGGAGTAGGTAAAATTAGTGTTTCTATCCTTATTTTATAAGGAGGAAGTTTAACAGATGCCCTTTTAAGCCTTTCTTTTTGAAGTCAAGGAGAAATTTATATGAGGAAGTCTTGCAGGAGTTTTTTTCTCAGGTGTTGCTCTACAAAAGCTGTGAGGTGATGAGAAAATAATCATGCAGGGGAATTGTACCAGATTCTCTTCATCGCAGAACCACACAACTGCTTTTTGAAGTCAGAGAAGGCTGCAGCAAAGAGTGGGAAATTGTGGCTGCAGTTGAAAGATGACATTGTGGCTTTCCAAGAAATAATGCTCTTAGGCTTTTTGGAAATATTTGTGGAACCATCTGATGTTTTCTTATTGAATAGCAGAACTTCTTGCAACTTCTCCATCAACACTGTGTCTGGGCCACAAAATAAATTTAGCAAGAATACAACCTTTCTGTTTGTGGTTGTATGTTCTTGATCATTATATTACTGGTGTTGCTTTTTTTTTTTTTTTTTGTAGATAATTTTGATCTCCAGATTATTTATTTTCATTCAAGTTGCCAAATTAAAAGGTAATGATGATGGATTTGAAATTGATACTTTCAGTAAATATATTTTTATTTCAGTGTCCTGTCATATGGCAAAGCAAGTGGGAAGGTCCAGAAGATCCTTTGCAATATCTTAGAAGTCTTGTAGCTCGAGCACTTGCCATACAGGTAATTTTAAAGAGTCATTTACCTCAGTGTGCTGGTATTCAGTGACAGTATGTTATGTAAATTCTACTGCAGTAGACCTTTAGAAACACAGGTCCCAAAAAGTTCTAGATGTGTGAAAAGGTATGTAAAAATCTAAAGATCAAGGAATAATGTGATAATATTTTTAATTACTTCACAACAATACATTTATATCTTAGTCATTAGTCTTTGTGGTGAACTGTGGGGGAAAAAGACTTTTTTTACCCAGCTGAAATTTTACATTTAAGTCAAGACAAACTCTTTAATCTTGTAGAGAGATGCCTATCAAGACATAAGTGAAGCATTTCTAATAAAGGTAATGTAGAAATTCATAGATGACTAGTCTTGGAAGAAAGTAATGAAAAGATCTGCATTCTCCAGGTTTACAAAGGGCCATAAGAGAAGATGCAGGGACTGACAACAGCTCTGTCTATCCACAGTCTGACATAAAGAGGTTAATTTTTAGTTAAGGTAAATCTACGTATACTTTGATTGACAGAAGTGGTGTATTTAAGATAATACACAGACAAATAAAAGTAATTTATTTAAATTAATTAGAATTTAAGGAAACGGATTTTGTATCTTTGTTGGATACATAGAGAGAAAACTGTGAGAACCTGCCAGAGAGGAAGACTACTTTAGAAAGGACAGATCTTTGTTACCTCCAGGCAATAAATAAAAAGATGTTAGTTTTCATCTTGATTAACACATCTTGTCCAATGGGATGCCAAGATTTTTGTCAACATTTATGTTGACTGTCAGATTCAGAAGAAATATTTGAGGGCCACGTGTCTCCTAGGCATGACTTTTTCTGAAGAACCTGTCAAATAAATGTTTCCAAAATATTACTAAGATTCTTGTTATGCAAGTAATTTCTTTTGGCTAATATTTATTTTTTCTTTATCCTTTCCTTCAAAAAAGGTTTAAAGTACAAAGCAGAAAAAATATTAATATGTATAGCAACAAGTTATAATGCATGTTTAAATGTTATTTGGTCATATAACTGGAGTTGAATTTAGTCCCACCTGTTTTTGCTGACTATTTTAGCCTTTAGTATTGAAAAAAGCAGCATTTGTGGTGAGTCAGCATGTTTGTAAGCTTCAAGAGTACATTACTGTTTGCTACTTCTACTTTCATTTGGTTGTGACCAAACTGCATGCAATTTTCCTTACTTATATGATTTATTTTTAATGAAAGTCTGAGATTAGAGTTTGAGCTTCTGAGTGGAATACACCTCCCAGACAAAATCATAATGCAGAGGTAACAGGATGAAATTAGTGTTAATAGTAATAGATGATTTTCAACCACACATCCCAAAAGTTTTTTTCATATATTACTCCAGTCAGCTATTGACTAATGGGCTACATTACATTTGCTGCATTACCATGATCGTAATCTTCCTTTCTCATTGTTGAAACTACTGACAAAATTGTACATTTGGATTAGTCATTTTTATGAAAGTTATTATGAAGGAATCATTTACAATCTTTAACAGTTATTTATTGTAAGAGAGAGAAAGAATATTAAGGCATAGCTTTACAGTAGGTATTTTACTCTGTCCATAAGAAGTAAATTATGTTAAATTTTTATTAGCGATAAAAGTGCTGCTTGTCTCATTTTATTTCTTTAATGTCAGATGTGTAATATAGTTGCGTTTGGAGCAATTCTTAATAATACAGTATCAGTCTGTTTTAAATCCCAAGCTTCTAGTCAAATCACATCTGAAATACAATTTCCATATTTCTGTATTGTATATTATTAGAAAAATGTTGATTATTTCTAATTGCACATATTGGTTGAATCATCTTTTTCCTTAAATGTGATTCCAAATTGTGATTGTCCCCATTACACCTTCCTGATTAGTCTTGATTATTTTTTATTTATTTTTTCTCTTTTGTTGCTTTTCATTATTGATTTTATAAATGTAATTAATCAGTAGTTAAGTCTAGGTTTAGTATTCAGAAATTCAATAAAAGTTTCAGTAAAGATATTTCATAACTCCAAAAATTATCTTAAGATTTTCATTTCAATAAATGCTATATTTTGGATTAGTTTAGTTTTATATGACCAACTTTATAAGCTTTTTTTAAATAGTTACTCTTATGTCCCTCTGTTTCATTGACTGTAAGATATTGACTTATATACGTTACTGTTTGAGACAGGTTTGATTTAGGCATTTTTAACACAAAATAGGAGACATTGAAAGATCAAAGTTGTACTGAAGGATTACATTTACTAAGGATGGAGTAAGTCTCTGTCTAGGCTATTAGTTAAAGGCTGCCTTGTCAAGAAGTTTGCTGCCAGTGCAGAAAACAATAAAAGCAGCTACAACAAGCATTTAATGGGGATGGGAGGAACACAAAATATAGGCCAGATGGTAAAATATTTATAGCAGAATTTATAGAAGTGTAAAGTTGTTCTGAGAGTGTTACACAACAACAGGCAGAAAAACAACAGGTGTTGCATTTTTTAGGTCTAAATTCACTCAGTAAAAGGAAAAAAAAAAGAAAACTGCCTATTGAAAATGTGAAGAAATTTGTATATGCAAAATGCAGTAGAGGCATGTATTGCTGTGTACTATGTTATGGTGACAGAGCTGATGTAAATAGGTGATTTCTTCCGAGGTGAAAATTCTGATATTTGGATGGTAGCTTTTGCTTTACATTGAAACAAAAGTTATGTATTGAACATTCTTCTAAGATAGAGTTCTGAATATTTTCAATTAGCAGTACTGACATTGAACTTTGTAATGCTGTGTTTCAGCTTGTCTGTCTATAGTGATATGCTTGCTACCAACATTAAGATATGAAATGTATGAATCATCAGTGATCATTGTATAAGTTTTAATTCTTGATCCTTATACTATCAGTTTCCTCATGATGGCACCCTAAATGTTTTCTGTGGTTTCCCTCTCCTGTGGTTCATGATCATAGCTCAGCAATAATACACATCAGCATGTAATGGTATTAAGTGCATCCCAGTCTCTAGATAAATGTCTTCTCATGGCTACGGATACCAGCAGGAGAGAAAGAGAGAGAGGAGACCCAGAACTGCAGCTATTAAGAGGCAAAACAGCAGCCCAGGCAAATGTCAGCTAAATAGCAACCTTAAAAAATTGTTTCAAGTCAACTAATTGGACATTGATTTTTATTTCCACAAGAACTAAATAAGGAGCTTAATTTCACCTTTTCAAAAAAGAACCCCAAACCCTTCTTGTTCCAAAAAGACCTTGTATTTCATTCTTTTGGACTCAGCTGGTTTTATACCATTTACAATACCAGTTTTTCCTTTGCATGACTGTTTGGTTAGAGAGCTGCTAAAAGCCTGGTCATGTACATTCTGACCTCAGAATCATAAACACCAGTTTCAGAGTTCTAATCAAGGAAATGTTTATGAATACTGAAAGTTTTTAGTTGCATAATTTATGAAAGGTTTCATTGAAATTGTGCATTTATCTATAAAAATATACTTCTTTATATACTCCTAAAGAAGTTAAATTTTGTATTTTTTCAAGAGACTTGTATTTATCTTCTGCAATGCTGTTCTTTTGTCCCTTCCCATCCTGAATGAAACCTAAGGTAGTAATGTTTAACTTCAATACCAGTTTGATCACCAAGTATAAGATTTTTACCTGTTTTAATGGTCTTTTAGTATTTAAGGAAGAATGACTTTGCTCCTGTTTTGGAACTCTATTCCTCTATTTCAACAATTAGGTCCCCAGAAATGTGGATTGGACACCCAAGGTATATGAGGTTTGAAGTCTTGGAAATTGCCTGCTGAATATACTATAAAACCTTCTGGGAATAGGAAACACAGAATTTCTCCTTCATACCCCAGGCATCTAGGGAGAGAGATTAAATTTTCATTCACTGATAACAGGCAGAAAGGCTGCTCTTAGAAAACCAAGGGAATCAAGTCCTCTCAATTTTCACCAGGTTAAAGAACTCACATAATAAACCTTGTACAAATCCAGAATAGTCATGCTCAGTCCTGCTATTGATCCACTTCGGCACTCCATAATAAGGCCTATCCCAATCCGAGTGCTCACACTTCATTTCCAGAGTGTTTTCTAATACATTGCCTTAGCAGAGTTTGCAGCAGAGATAATAGCTTAATGGTTTGTCTTCTACAGTTTTAGGACAGGCTGATTCAGATGGATTAGTTGGCTGGTTCCCCACCTTTTCATTGTGCCTCTCATGGCTCTCTATTTGGACAGCTGTTACCTAGGTATCTGTACAGTGCAAAATACTCCAGATTTAATTCTAATATTGAAGCACAAAAATTCATTAAGCAATGTGTTTTAAATCCACTCATTGCATTATTTTTGTTCAAATTTCCACATTATTCTGAAGAATTAGCATTTTTCTGCTGCTTTTCTTGGCTTCTCCTCATTAGCTGTCATGAATATCAAAACAAAAATATAACTGCAACCTAATATTATCTGCTGAGGAACTGATCCTTAATTGGTTTCATCAGTTCTCATCATGTTGCAGCAAGATTTTACTTGGTCCAGATTTATCAGCCAAGATATGCCTTTTAAGACCTTATATCTAGTTGATAACTTCTTGGTAAAAAATAGGAAATTTGCAAGTACTACTAAAAAATATAAAGTGGCATGTTCGTGGGGGTGCTTTTGCCAGCTAGCAGTCCCCAGGCCAATTTATAGCAGTTTGTGGGTCCTCCAATTAGCTGGTTGAAGCATGGATTCAAGCTTGGAAATGAAGTGGAGCAGGCTCTGTCTTGGGTTAGGAAAAAGGCATTTATTTCTGTGGCTCCATGTGCAGACAAGAGCAAGTGCATGGGAGCCAGAGCAAGCCAGAACATGCGCTCGGCCCTGTGTTCCCTTTTTCCCAGCTCGCCCCCTGGGTGGGGAACACTCTGGGCCAATTGGAAAGGGAAGGGGGTGGGGTTACATCAGGGGGAAACCAGGTATAAAGTGGCTCGTTTGCTAGGAAATGCTTTCTCCGGCTAGCTGATTCCCCAAGCCAATTTATAGCAGTTTGTAAGTTCTCCAGGTAGCTCGCTGGAGGGTGGATTCAAGGCTTGGAAGAATGAAGCGTGCCCTCTCTCTTGGGTTAACAAGGATGTTTATTGAGGTGCAGTTCCATGTGGCCGGGGCCTTGCCAGAGCCCTACGTGCCCACACGTGGAAGCAAGGTGGAGAGAGAGAGAGCGAGAGAGGGTGTGAGGCAAGGTGGAGAGACAGAGAGAGCAAGAGGGTGTGTGTCCCTTTTTCCCAGCTTGGGGGCTGGGCGAGGAAACACTGACCCAATGGGGAAGGGAAAGGGTAGGGTTACATAAGGATGAACCAAGTACATCAGGGGTAGGAATGGAGGGGGGGAGGGTTATACCAAGTACATACAGATAACAAAATACAAATACAAAAAACCTGAAATTCGCACTGCTACAACCAGGTACATCAGGGGTAGGGGGGTAGGGTATTTTTGGAATGGAACAAACCAAGTACAGACAAATAAACAAAATACAAATACAAATTCAAAAAACCTAAAACACGTGCCACAACAAAAAAATACATTTTGTTTGTCTCTAATAGGCAAATTTGAAGCTCTTAGCAGCTGTTTTATCATGTCCCTTTTAATCACTGTCTCAGATTGCATTGATGAAGTAATGGCTGATAAAGGGCAGTAGTGCTTTGTAAAGATGCACTATCCAAACAAGGGAACAAACAGAATGTGAGATGAAAGTTTTGTACCTGGATGGGTAATAGGACCATTGAAATAAGATCTAATATCCAAGAAAAGTAAAGTAGAAGCTGAAGCATTTTTTGTGCTCTTACAGAAAGCTGTGTTCATTCATGCATTGACAGTTTCCCCTCCAGGCCCTTCACCATATTTGCAGCCCTCCTTGGGACACTCTCTAATAACATAATATCTTTCATATGTTGTGATGCCCAAAACTAAACATAACTCTTTTTTGTAGTGAAATGTTTGTTTTCCTCCAAAATACAGTGGGTTTTAACAATAAATCTCCAAACTATGCTATTTCAAAGGTAAATAATTTCAGTTGCCAATGAGCAAGACTTATGTCAAGTTTTGGAAAACATTATGCCTTTTGCGCAAAAAACAGTTGCACAAAGAACTGGAAAAACAGTTAAAAAGCAGCATTGGAAAAGGGAAAATATCGCTACCTGCATTTCTTTTGGATTCATTGTGAGCTGTTCAGGCTTATTCCCAATGAGTGTTAGGTGCCCCCTTAAACTGAGGCATCCACAAGTTATGGGCTTTTTAATAAACATCAGGCTTAACTGTTGAGGAAAGTAATCTGTTTCAACAGAATTCAATGGCTGTTCATTAAACTCTTGAAATTCTAAGCATGTTTTGTGAGATTGGCTGTTCTGTTGAAATTATAAAATACTACCTTGTAACCAGAAGTTTGAGCAGCACCCCTTATTATACCACTAACCAATTATTCAGCTGTTTGATTTTGAAATATTTATTGCAGGAGATAATTACTCATAAAAAGATTTTTGTAAGTGTTGAATAAAAGAAGACAAACCCAGGTCATTGTCTCTACAGACATTTGTGTCTCTGAAAAATTACTGTATTTTAAAGAAAATTATCTTTTTTTCCTAACCTAAGTTTAAATTAAAAATCCCTTAGATTTACTATTCTGTATTTCTCCTATGGATGCAAGATAGTATTTATATACTTAGTAAATTACAAAAAGCTGTACTATATATTATATAAGATGTAAAGCTGTAATTGATATCCTTTATTTAAAAAAATAATCATCATTCATTGATTTTTCTCTTTAAGCTACAAGATACATTTTCACAATGCAGGAAGAAATCTGAAAAGATGCAGTGGTAAAATATTCATCGATTTTATACATTTAATCTATCAAAATTAAAAGTGTAGATTGCTCTGTTTCTAGTAACTTGTTTTTCACTCTATCTCCTTTATTATGGACAGAGCTGTCTGCAAAAGAGAAAGCAAAGTAAAATGGATAGTCTTGTCTGACAAAAGCTCAAGCAAAAAAGGTTAATTTTAGTACAAGTGGTAGAAAACTATGTTATTATCATTCACATATGAAAATGAGTCCTTATGTTATTCTGTCAAAGACTGGTAATTTTAAATTCCATCCATTAATAAATGAGAAGGCTGCAGCACATGCTAATGCACCAATTTTTAGGTTCATCCCATCAATCTGCTTTGCTTTTTTTAGACAACTTAGAATCAGAGAGAGGTTTGGGTGGGAAGGGACCTTAAAGACCATCTCGTTCCAACCCCCTGGCATAGGCAGGGACACCTTTCACTAGACCAGGTTGCTCAGAACCACATCAAACCTGGCCTTGAACACTTCCAGGAACGGGGCATCCACAGCTTCTCTGGGCGACCTGTTCCAATACCTCATCCACCCTCACAGGAAAGTTTCTTCCCTAATATCTAATCCAAATCTACCCTCTTTCAGTTTGAAGCCATTTCCTTTATCCTGTCACTACATGCTCTTGAAATAGTCTCTGTCCATCTTTGTTGTAGGGTTTCCATCAGGTACTAGAAGGTTGCAGTTAGGTCTCCCTGAAGCCTTCTCTTTTCCTGTCTTTTTTGTTTCTTTTACTAGAAACAAATTTCCATTCCACAAGCAAGCATCATCCCTAATTAGCAACCTTTTTGGCATTTCTTTGGGGGAAGGCAGAAATGTAGCCGCATCTTGACCTATCTTTCTCTCTTTGAAGGAGATGCCATATTACAGAATTTGAAATTATAACAGTTTCATATTGCATCCCTTTGCAAATATATTAAAAATATTTAACATTTCAGATTCTTTTAAGTTTCAAGGCTGTCATCTCAAATTTAGTTTGTGAAGGAAAAGAGTTATAAGAATAATTCTTGACTAAAGCTTTTATCTGTTGAATGTGCAGTAGTTTTACTCTTGGGAATTCACAGTCAAATAAAGCAATCAAAACAGGATACAAAAATGCACTCAGCAATTCTGTAAACAGACATGACTGCATTTTAAAACTGAAGTCAATAGAAAGGCATTCAGATTAGAGGTTTTGTTCATTTTGTTGTTTGATTTTTTCTTAATAGAGTTCTTTTTGGTGTAGTCTTTGTCTCTAAATGTTCAGCAAGGTATATAATTGAAGAAAAAAGAAGCCAAACCCTGAGTCAAAGTAGAAGAGTTGTTAAGAGTGATAGGAAGCTTAGATCCCTATTTAAGGTGTGTAAGTGATGCTTAAAGGCAGGAAGGATAAATACCCTCCTGCTCTATACCTATGCTCTAAATAGCCTCCTGCTTTCTCAGTGTGTTCAGCTGAGTGCTATAAATAGCAACTAAATTAGAATGTGTGCCCCTATATGGAGGAGAATGGAAAAAAAAAAAAGCATATTGATATATTTGTATTGGTAATTCCAGATAGTTACTCTGAACTAAGAGAGTTGTGATCCAAATGAGAAATCTGTTCTCTACATCTGAACTTGAATTTCAAAATTCCTGTCATGTTTATACTGTTGCACAATGTTGTATGTGCTTTTCCTTGTACATGCAGTGTATTTTCTTATAAGTTCTCTTTTTCATTATACATTTTCAGTATTATTTCTAATATTTCATTATCCCATGCGATAAATTAAGCAATTGGAATTACCTATATATCAGGCAAAAGGCAGTAAATAATTTAGAACTAAACCAAATATTGTTCATTCTTCAGATATGTAGATTACAAAGCTGTGAAAAAGATTTATTCTGTCATGAGTATTCATGTATTTTTATCACACTGAGAAAGTAAAAAGTAATGATTTGAATATATCAACAGAAGAATCCATCAAATAAGAAACACATTAGGATATTAATAGAATATTAAAAAATAATATATTAATAGAATATTAAAACTAAAACCAATGTGTGTATCCAAACACACTATAGAAATGCAAAATTCCTAATGACCTTTCTAAAAGTCAAAGGGAGTTATTATTTCTTCTACACTTTGAGGCCACATCTGAAACACTTGTCCAGTTTCCAGCTTCTAAACTGAAAAACATTACCCATATTGTCCAGAGAGGTTTGTGGAAATATATGATTTGTGGAGGTATCTTTGGAGATACACAGAACTAGAGTAGACAGTATCCTGAGCAGCCTAAATGGATGTTGAATTTGGTGCTACTCGGAATTGCAACTGGATTGGATGCCAAAATGTTTAATTTTATGAATAAATTATTTCTATAATGGAAGCAATTTAAAAACTCAAGCCATTATAGCTAAAAAAAAAGAAAGCAGAAATTAATTTTAAAGTATAACAACAACAACAACAAAAAGTGCTGTTTAACAAAATGTGCAATATTTTTTTTCCTTGAATTGCTCCCTAATGGATGTTTTTCTGGGTTGCTTCCTGAGAGCAGGTGTGAATGAAGCTGTATGCCATGCTAATGCTCTTCAGCATTCTCTTAGCTCTCAAGTGTGACAGGACATCTGAAAGAGACCTACAGCCTTTATGATGAGCTGTTCTTTTGATATTGGCCATAACAAAATAAATTTGCTTTTGGATTTAATAAAAGGTGTTATGAGCTTCAGAGAGCAAGATATATTGCACTTGAGGTACCTTTATGCTAACTGCCTTAGCCTTACAATGTAGGAGCAAACAGTAATCCATACCAGTTTACTGCATCAATTAGAAAAACAAAAGGTAATTATACTCTGTGTCTACACAAAGTTGTTCTTTTTTGAACAAACTATTTGCTAGTCTGAGCAGTAATCCCATGTTGGAGTGTTCTGTTTAATGGAGAGTAAGCAGCTTTAGCATGAGCCAGCATGGTGTGCCAGGATGCCAGATCACAGACTAGCCATGTCATCATTTACTTCCTTTGTCTGTCTTGGTTTAGATAGACAGGTATCTGCCAGGGAAGATTGGAGTCTCCCTTGGAATGTAAGCCCCCCCCATCCGCTTTCCAAATTATTATAAATTTGCAATTTAAAAGGCTGTCAGGCAAAGATTTTGGGAATAGGTATAGCAGTTCTTTACTATGGATATTAAAAATACAAATGTTGTAGTACAAAAGAATAAGCAAACAAACAAGAAATCCTAGAAAACCCTGACAGGGTCAGAAGTACAACCTGGCACCCTGTTGGTGGGGCATTGGAAACAGTCCAAAACTAAGCCCTCCTGGAGTGGCAGATGTGTTCCTGTTGAAAGCAGAGATGATCCTGTGGAGCCAAAGGGTCTAGAGATGGGTCCGGTCTTCCTTTGGGAGTCCCGTGGGAACACCGGAGTGCCTGGTGATGCTTGTGGCTCCTTTTTATCTAGTTGGAAATGGTTTGGCTCCTTCTCCCTGGGTGGAGCATTTCACAATGGGATGATGAATTGTATCATGTCACTGGTGAACTTTAATGGCCCTATTAACAGAAGATATCCTCTTGGAGGTAGTGGAAGAGTGAACAGAGATAAGAAACAATGCCCCACCCAGTTTTAACAGATGGCTTGTTATCAGAAAGGTAGTCACCCCCTCCCTCCTGGAGTTACAACAGATAAAGAAAAAACACCTCCCAAACAGGTTCCAACAGATGGAATAGAATAAATTTTTTTTGGTTATAAAAACCCAAGACATTTGTTTAAATGGAGTTACATGAGCCACTGTTTCCATTCTGTGATCTCTTTTTCTCATGGAAAAAACCCCAGATTTCCTTCTTTGCCTCTCAATTGTGGAATCTTTTAGGTATTTTGGGATATGGACCCCACAGAGTTAAACAATTTCTGATTAGATTGCATTAGTCTGTTTAACATTCTTACTTATCTGAGAGTTAGGTTAAGCCTCAATAGTTACTAATATAGTAGAGTTCTGTGACACAGGCATGGGTGAGAGATTTTGTCCGTGTTTGGATAGCCTTAAGAGAGGATGTTAACAAAAAATAAATGACTGGTAAACAAGAAGGAAAAAAATGGAGAGAGACCAGTGACTGCTGTTCAAGGGGTCATTGTTTCAGTAGAGGAGCACGGAGTGTGAGGGAGATGCTAATGGAAAATCTGTATCTCATGGGGTGTTACCAGGGAAAACGAGCCATAGCAGAGTGGCTCTCTTCATGGCTCTCTTCATTGTAACACAGCCTTCAAACTGGTACTGTAAAACAAATTACTGCAGTGCATCCTATGGCATACCAGTGCATACCAGTGGCTAACTTATTGAGTATTCTGTACCCCTGTTCAGCCACACATCACAGCACCAACAACCAGCACCATCACAGTATACATTTCAGTATCCCTGCTCCAGAGTTCTGCAGAGTTTTTATGTTCTGACTTTGTCCATGTGTTATTGTAGGCAATGTAGTCTGTTATCTACAAATGAATATTGTATGCTACTGCTTTCTGTCCTCTGCAACTTATTTTTGGAGATGGGGAGTTGGTTCCACTGAGGAATAATTCCAGTTCTTAGACTTGCTTACCCAGTTATACTCTGCCATGTAACTGCAAATGCAATCTAGTGCCTGTTGGCTGATGTACTTGGGAAAGAAGAGACTAGAAGGCATGAAACATAAGAATGTTGCCTAACTGGATTCTGTGTTTAGTGATCATACAGGAAATATCTGAAAGTAGGTATTTTTGGCATACATCAGTCATGAACTTTTCAGTATGTTGTTACAGTTCTTATGCATCATTCTGGTATCCGTATTAAATGTAGGAAACAGAAATTCAGGGCAAGTTAAGTTTCTGTTTTGATAAAAAATGAACTAATACAGTAACCAGAATGAGATCACATCTGCTAATGTTTCTGTCAGCTGTACCTCAGCATGCCAGCATGCTGATGCTAAGGGACCTAGAACATTCATGCTGTAACACTGCTGTTGTGTTATTGCTCAGACTTCCTCAACAGAGAGGCTCTGAAGTCTGGCAAACTGAAATAAAGTTTAATAGTATTTTGTTTAAAGCAGTAGCCAGTGCTTTTGGTCTGTAGAGAAGGGGAGGGGAGGGGAGGGGAGGGGAGGGG
>JBBMKD010000001.1:40504743-40527408 GCA_037834095.1 Argya squamiceps
AGAGGAGAGGAGAGGAGAGGAAAAAAATTTAACCAAACATAAACTCCAAATTAAATTACTGTGTTATTTATCATTTGTAAGTATGGGTCAACACCTTATCATATACCTGAAATACTGCAGTATTCACACGTTCATTTAATAAAGGATAACTACCTGGAGAATAGTGGCTCAAAGATTTCGCATACAAAGAATTACCATAAGGGAGTGAATTGTTGTGTACCAGTTGTTCCTCAGAACCCTAGGCATTGCTGCCCTCTGGGCTTAATGCCTGGAAAAATCGCTCTATTTCATTTATTTGAGCTGTAATACTGTCACTCCTGCTGGCATTTATCACTGAATGCCTGCACATAGGAGCACACCTGTAGAACAGCTGCTGCACTGTGAGGAAAATGGGACTGTAGCATAACTGCTTGTTTGACCTTTGCTCAGTCTACACTCCAGTAAACTGAGTGCTTACTCCGCTAGCAGTGCTATTCACCATCGTTTGCTCTCAGACTTAGACAAAGTTCTGCACTTTTTTCCCTAGTAATGTGGAAAACTTCTAAAACTAGGAGAAAAACTATATGGTTCCTGGCTATGCATATTCCTGTAACACTGAATACAATTTTCCATCTAGGCACAAAAATGAAATCACCACTTCTGTGGTGATTTGTATGACTTTCAGTGTAAGTTCTCTTTGGGGACCACAGAAATAGAAAAATGCAGTAGAAGAATCTACATTTGGAATCAATTAAAACTGGTGAAGGAAGAGTACTTGTTTCATTTTACAGGAGTTCTATGATCCTAAAGCTGTAGAAATAATATTGTGAAAATCTGACAGCTTCCTTATTCCTTCCACTGTTCAATGAGGTGCTCAGTTTGCTTTGGGATTACTGATGATAAGGAAAACTTGTCGAAGAAAGTGGAATAGATGTTTCTTGGATTTTAAGATGCATGAAAAAATATTATTTGAAGCACCTGAGACCATGCTTATAGACTTGTTTTTGTAGGGGAAAAAAAAGAAAAGAAAAAGGTTTTATTATAGCAAACAGAACCATACATTAATGGAAGTCTTGAAATATCCTACCAAGAATTGCTTTCCAAGAATTTTGGTTTTGGTGATAAGTTTTGATATTATATTTATAATCATAGTTTTCTAAATAAATCTATTACAGACAGTTAAATTTCTAGTGTAATTGTAACAAGAAAGATTCAGAAAATATTGAAATAATGAAATTGAAATAAACACTTGCAAAGAAGAGTAGATGATAGATCTTTTTTTTTAAATTTTGTAGTAAAAATATTTTCAGGGTTAGGATATTAGGACTTGCAGACAACCTTGTTGGTGTAATAGTTACGTAGTTATGTAAGAGTTGGTGATGGAAGAAAGCCCTTCAGACTGAAATGCTGTATGGCCATCCAAGATGAATAAGAAGTTGAACAACTTTTCATCACTTTGCCAAATGCAGTCAGTACATATTTCTATCAGAGCTGGGATGGTGGCAGGGATGTTATTTGTTACAGGATTTCTCCCTTTCAAGAAACATCACTTCAGTCTTTCTACAGCTTAGCTTAAACTTCCTTCCCATCATCAACACCTGGTCTCTTCCAGCATTATGGCAGTGGCAGTGGGACCACCAGTGACAAATGATCTGTTTATAGAGTGGTGTTGTCTTTTGAGACTGTAGCATTTCTCTAACAGACTGTCATGTGGTCTTATAGGACTAAAATAAACATAAGGATATTTTTTACAATTGGGTTGTAAAATGCATTTGATTGCATCTAAAATTGTTTATTTAGATGGATGTAAATGAGCTACATATTCAGCTTTATATAGAATAGTACAGGCCATTACAATTTTGCTTTTGTGATCTAATGAAAGTTTTTGTTGTGTACATCCTAGTGCTACTTAATTATATGAGTTCAGAATTAATATCACCCATACTGGTCTTTTAAATGGGTGGAATATAAACATTTGTGTTCCTGGCAGTGTTTCTCTTTGGCAGTTACATTGAAAGTTTATTTGATGACAGCAATAGAATGAGTATATTAAATACAAGTTGATAAGATATCTACTTTTATTATACAAAACAGTTTAAAAACATCTCCTAACTGGAATACAGAGTTACTGCTACATGATAAAAAAAAATTATATAAAGTCATTAAAAGAATCATGCAGGCAAGAGTCATTAACTGTGTACATTTACCTAATGAAAATGGAAAGCAAAAATCTCTGAACTGATTCATAATTATTTGGGTTGAGAGCTTATAATCAGGAATGTGGCAGATAAAAAAAACCAACTGATTAAAGGTTTGAACATGGTGGAAACATTATGGAATGTGTATGACACACTGCCAAAATAAAACTTACTGAGTGATATCTACTTGTATTTTCAATGATTTTGTCACTTCCAAAATGGTTCTATGAATTTATTCATCTGTCAGCAGTTCAAACAATACAATAAAGTACTTTTTAAACATGATATGGGTGCTTGGCAGGTACATTGTGTGATGAGAGTGTAACTTCCAAGATTCTTTATTCAGTAACTACAACAATTTTATAATTTCCTGGGAGCTGGTATTTAGAAAGGAGTGGGACTTGTCTTTCTCTGTTTAGTGATACCATGTTGTTTAATTTTAAGTTCGAAACCAGGCAGAAGCACCAAATCATGTAGTGATTTCATGTTCACCAAATTCTGTTTACCAAATTTAGTGCAGTGGTTTGAGTGTCTACTCTCTTTTCCCTCTGGGAGATAGGATTGGGAGGAAAAGGCAAAACAGGCCCAACTTAAGGTAAAGAGAGAGATTTTATTAACACACACACTAAAAGAAAAAAAAAAGAAACCTTCAAAACACTCTTCCTTCCCCACCAAACTGTGTTAGCCTATAACACATATGAAATCTTAGTCTCTGATTAGTTTCTGTCTTAGTATTTGTAGAATCACAGAATGGTTTGGGGTTGGAAGGTACCTTAAAGACGATCTGCTTCCAACCCCCCTGCTATGGGCAGGAACACCTTCCACTAGGCCAGGTTGCTCAGAGCCCCATCCAGCCTGGCCCTGAAAACTTGATCTGTCTATGAAGAGCTTTCTTATAGGGTGGGTTACACAGTGACTTCAGGTTCATACTACAGTGCCATAGAAATGTGACTATATCATATAAATAAATTATACCAAAGAGATACATTGTAAAAGTTTCAAAAAAGGATTTTGAGCTTGGACTGTTGCATAACCAGTCAGGTACCTAAATAACTTGTCTGAAGAGAGCAAATTCTTTGTCTGAGATTGTTAATGTCTTGAGGATCAAACTAAGATTGCAATTCTTAGGATGCATGGTTTATAAAGATTGTGAGGTGCAATGTCTCTTTTCTCATGTTGGCACATAAGGTATTGCATCGGTGGGAAATTCCAAGCTTGCTGTTCCTAACAGGCTTCACAGCTGCCTGTAAGAAAGAATGGAACAAGGTTGAGGCATGTGCTCTGTAAGGATAATTAAGCACAGTTATTCCCTCCACCTTTATTAGACTCATTTATTACCAAGTGTTACAGAGGCCAGCTTTTATCTTATAATAAATTCTGTGAATTCACATTCCAAACTAATATACTAAAAATGACAGCATCAACATAGTAGGAAATACTTAAAAAACCTGTTGGCAACTACTTATAAAAACTGTTACTGCATATTGAAAATCAAGTGTTTCTTCAGTATAAGATGCCATTTATATGAAAAAATTATCTTAAAGTGTACCTAAAAGGAATGCAGTTATTTTCCTGAACTTATTAAAGCAAAGACAGAAATGGCAGCTATTTTGATGGAAAACATAAACTCCTTAGTAAGTAAAGGTGAAATAGGGTTTCAACAATGATAAAATTGTTGAAATTATAATTTTCACTGTACAATGATAACTTTTCACTGTACAAAGTAAGCTGCAGTGAACAAAGAATGAAACATGAGTTTATTTAGAATGGATGAGTCATGTTATACATAAACTGCTGGTTTTCTTTGTATTTTAAAAAGGTTTTAATTTGCTTTTTACCAGTTTGAAATAATTTAAATTAATATTTAGGTTTGAGGTTACAGTATGTTTACACAATTTTTTTTTTTAATCATAATAATTTACATACGCACATTAACTGAAATTGTTGAAAAATCAAGTAATAATTTCAGGATTTTTTTTTTAATTCTCTCTTTTAGAATTGGGTAGAAAAAGCAGAGAAACAGAAACTGTTGTCAGACACCCTTGACCTTTCCGAGCTGTTTCATCCAGACACATTTCTCAATGCTTTACGCCAGGAGACTGCAAGGTGAGGGGAAGATAATGTGTCTGTGCTAATGTGCCATTGTTCCTTATGTGTGAGGATGGTTATTTCATTTTCAGGACACAGATCCAAAAAGTTACGTCAATTGCTGTCATCAGTCATCTTATTTTTATTTCTTGCCTTGAAGTAAAATAGCTGTTACCTGTTTAAGTGCTGATTGTTGTTTTTTTTTTTCAGTTAGAGATGTATTTTTCTTTAAAGTAAGGCTTAGTATGATATTGTACACATTTAAAATACATTGGGTTTGGTTTTGTGTTTGATATCCTGTTGTTACACGTCCATAAGATTTATTGTATGTATGTTTCCATTGCAGGGTAATGAGGTGTTCAGTGGACAGTCTTAAATTTACAGCTTCATGGAAAGGGCGAATACAGGAAGGCAAACTCCAAGTTAAGGTATTTTACTAGAATGTTTTGCTAGGATTTTATGAGGATGTTTTATCAGTATAGTCCAAGTCATCTGATCATAAACTTCCTGGAAAACTGAGCTATAAATAATTGGTTTACCTGAGAGAAAAGGGCTGGTTAATGGTGTACAGCTACTAAAATGGCAGTGCAAAATTCCACAGAAATTAGAAAAAGAAAGTAGTTATGTTTTTTATCCTCCCTGGTCACTGTTCTCATTTTAAAATTAAGTTTATTGCTCCATTCTCTTCAGCCACCTCTTAGATGAAAATTGAAGCTGCAATTTCATGAGTTAAAATCTTGCTCTTGTCCATATAGATGAGTGGCTTGTAGCCAGAGGAAATACACATGTAAATCTGTAACTCTAAGGCCGTGTGTTAGCATTTCTTTAATCACTGAAAGGAGACTACTAAGGAAGTAAACCAAAGTAAACTATAAGATGACTAGTTTTTGATGTGAAAAAACCCAACAATTTTTTAATGACCAGTTAAGCCTGCACCCAGCAGCCATAAAGTCACCACTGATTGCTTTGACAGCAAAATAGAGATGAATCTTCAAATGGTTTAATTTAACTTCTTAACATTCCAGGTAAAACTGCCACTTTGGTCAGCACAGATCTCTGAGTACCTTTTTATACTTAATTTTGTAGGGGATTGACAAAATAAGTTTGCTGTGCTGTGTCTTCCTACAGATATGTTGATCCCAAAATAATCATGCTCAACTCCAAGTTCAGCGTTCAGCATGGAGCATGGCCCTTAAAATCACATCCTCACAGAGACACTTGTGCCCATTGCAGGGCACTCAACAGTGACTGTGGGCCCATGTGCTGCTAAAGCAGGGATTGCTAGATTAGGATTAGAGAGCAAGTGGTAGGCACCTTCTCTGGTCTGATAATGCTGACAGACACAAGGGAGATATTAGGGTTCAGGGCTGGCTCCTGACTCTGTCAGAAATTATTAATACAGAATATGTAAGATTTCATATTCCTAAAATACTAATGTATTGTAAGACCAGTAAAGAAAACTGTAATCCTCCAATCTGCCCTAAATATAGTGCAGTATTTTGAACTTTGTTGAGTTAATTCCTGCTGGAACTAGAGAATGTAATTTTGCGAATTCTTCAATCTTGATATTTGAGTAGGAGTAATGGTTGTCTGCTTCAGTTCATAAGATGCATCAGTGGACAGGGATGTAGAACTTGGAGATAAATAAACCAAGGGACTTGTAGAGCTTGGAATAAACCTGGTATATGACAAACCTCGGAGCTTGCAAATTACATGGTCTGAGGTTACAGATTCAGCCAAGGCTTCTAAGGCCATAGCAGTAACTCAAAACTGAGTTTCACACCTCAAACCAGTCATTGTAGTAGGCTAGCTATCAGCTGCAGACTGTAGAAGCTTGAAGTTCTTCAAAACCATCTTAACATTTTTGAAAAATGTCAGAAGTCAATGTCAAGTACCTCAACTCCTAAATAACATTATCTCAGTAGATTCATGTATTAAAAAATATCAAAATATTTTACAGTTGCCAGATTGAAACAGCTGCTTGGCAAATAAAGAATAGGAGGAAAAAGTACTCCAGTTTTTATTAAACTTCTAACTGAATTTTAGATGTATTACTGTCAGAGAATTTATGTGGTAAATTTTTGGCAATACTATTTAAAGTACACTGTTAGCAGTCTATGTCATATGTAGGCAAAAAGGATAACGTGTATAATCTATTGCTTTACAAGAATGTGTCATGTTCTAAGAGGGATTGGAAATCAATAGAGAATTTTCTTTAAGAGGAAATTCCCTGCCCCGGGAATAGTACAAGCAGTTAGGTGAGTGGTTATTTTTAGTAAAACATAAGAATCGTGTCAAGTTTCTTGACTTGATTTGGATATTATCTTTTCCTCTGTAAGAGAAATACTCATTGATTCTCTATTAGTAAGAAATCACTAGTATTTTCACTGCTCCTTTTAATCTTTGATGAACAAAAAGTATTTGGAACCCTTTGCAATGCTGAATATTTTGATTTTGCTGCAATTTTTCTTTCTCATGCTTATGGAGAACTGAGGAGAAACTTTCCCATTGGTAAAGCTATATAACACAGGGACTATAACTAGGGCATAAAAGTGTCCTCGATTCAGAAAAATCATTCTGTAAAATGTGTCTTGTTTGATAAGGATCCTCTGGATTGTGCATTGAAGTTGGTTCACCTGAGCAGTATGAATTTTAGTACTGGTAAAGTAAATGTTGTATCTGCAGTTTCAAGAGTTCAGGCTAGCCTAATTGAATGGGATGCTATTCTGAGTGGAACTCAGAAAAAAAAAGTCAATCAGCAGAATAGGTAAGTCCTTAAACACATACTGTGGTGAGATAGCTGGGGCCTTGTTTTATCCCACTTAGATCAGAAATTGTAGTTTACCAGACTCCCCTACAGGAACCAGACCATGGTATAGGCTATTCTGAGGTTTATCAGTCTCGATCGATGCTAATGGTGTTATTTCACTTTATGTGACTAACTCCACTAAGAGACTTGATTCTGTACTCACAGAGTTGGGGGACTGTTTCAGTGTCTGGGAGAGTTGTGCTCAAGTCCTTGAATCAATAAATATTTAAAAGCCTAATAGAATATCTCCGTTGAAGGATTGGCACAAGTAGGAATGCAGGTGAATTTAAACCTGATAATCACACATACTTCATATAACTTTGTAAGTAAATCTGTCAGGCATGGTTTTGAAGACCATGTGTTCTTCAAGATTTTTTCTTACTTTTAATTTGAAAAGGTTTTGATGGCTTAGAATTTGTTCTGTGATAAGGAAAAGAAGAAGGAGATCTTTTTATGATCTGTATGATGAAAATGCTTTCTCAGTCTAGCCGTGATTCTAAAAAATGGCATCAACCTTCAGCCATTGCAGATAGTTGATCTTTCTATGCCTAAAAATACAAATAATTTACCCTGTGTTCATCTGTAAGTTAGAAGCATTCAGTGCTTGAATTTTCTCAGTGAAACTACAAAGTAGGCAGAGGAATACTCAGTGAGGCCAAGAATACACCTTAGTCTTATATGAATTATCAAATCAGATGTTAAGTTATCATTGTTAATTCAGGTGATGGTTTAGATGCATGATGGGGAGTGGATCTCCTCTAGTAGGATGTGATGAATATTTGATTTAGAATCAATCTGTATAAAATTACACCTTCTTCAATATCACTTAGAATCAATCTGTATGAAATTACACCTTCTCTAATGTCAATCCAGACTGCTTTAACAAAAGGTACTGAAAATGTATGGCTATTGCACTATAATCACATATTGATATGCAAATCCATCGCTTCTGTTTGCTTTGTGCACTGATTGTGCTGTTGTGTGAAAGCAGAAAGTCATTCCTTCTGGCATTCCATTTTCTGTATTGTAGAAAAGAGTAAAAGAAAGGAAGAAACACGGCAAGAGACTTAATGGGTAGAAGTAATATGACCTTGGGTAGAACTTAATATACCTAGTGAAAAATAGAAAATTATTGAAAGTATCAAATATACAATGTGAGTATTAATATCAAAACTATAGTCTTAGCAGCTGATGACATATTATTATAAGGCATCCTGAGAGGTCTTTTTTTACAGTATACCTCCATCTTGAAATATCAATAAATTAATGATGGAGGCCTGTAGAAGTAGTGAAGTGAAAATACGACTTCCCGAAGTCTGCTGCACTTTGCACCATGTCGTGGAAAATTATGGCATTAATTAGTAAAGGAAAATCTGTTGCAGAGAATTTGAAATTTGGAAACAGACATGTTTTGGACCATGGCATCAGCACATTTTATACAAAGGTATTTTAAAGAAACATAGTCTGGAATGTGTAAAAATAATTTTTTTGAACCAAAACTAGTACCAATAGATGTGAACTGCCAAATTCTTTGTAAGAATTTAAAAATTATGGTCAACTTCTGCCAATACATTCTGCTAAGTTTCAAAGATACTATGATTATATTACAGATGCTGCGAAATTCATGTTTTTCATAGTACTTGTAATTTCTCTATACTGTTTATTATAGAAATGAGAACGTGGCTATGGGTGTACTCAGCCAAATGGTATTGGAAAGTACATCATTCTCGTATTGTTGAGGTTTTTTTTTTTTAATGTCTTCTAATATTAAATGAAAGTAAAAATTTGGTCCTAATCTTCAAAGGAGTTTCTGCCATTGGTTGAAATTGTCCAGGAGATCAAATGGTATTATTTTACATAACTGTAAAGTCAAAGGGACTGCCAATATCAAAAGAAGAAATGTACAGTAAAAAAATTTTTCAATAGGTGACCCACTTCTATAGAAATTTCTTTCAGAGATGTTCATGATGGCCAGACCTTTGAATACCCTCGCAACAAACTTTAAAACTTCTTCATCAGACCAATCTTCATGCAATAACTTGGCCAATGTTATTTTTTAAACTATGGTCCCTAAAAATGCTCCCTGCAGAAAGCAAGAAGGACAGAAAGAATTACATAGGAGATGAATCTTTCTAAAATTTGTGTTAAAGTTAGACAAAAAGTCTACTCTGAACTTTCCATTTGGGGTTGTTTTGGTTCAGGTTATTTGGTGGTTACACTGTAAGTCCTAGTCTGTATGAAGCACAGATTGCTCCAAAGAACATTGTCACTTCTCTGGTCACTGTCTGTCCAAGGACACAGCTTTGTTCTATGTATTTTTTAAATTCCATGTTTGAAAACTTTTTTTTTCATATTAGCATATGTACATCTGCATCTTACACATTGTAAGGAAGAGTCCCCAGCTCAGTGTTAAAAGAGAAATACAAGTTTAAAGAAGCAAATTCTTGAAGAGTGAAATGCCTGTGTATAATCAAAAGAATAATTAGATATTAAAAATGCAAAATGTAATCTTACTAGTTTACAGTTAATATATTATTAATGAAAAACCCCTTACATTGGGGAGGAAAGTATTGCTTTTCAAGCATGAGAGTAAACCCCATTATGTTACTGTTTCATTCCATCTTTTCATGTCAAATAAATAATTCTAGAACAGTAAAGTTAACCCAAGGAAATTACATCCATTGTATCTTCTGTGATACTGATCTTCATTGTAACATCATACTTTAACTCCTTTTTGCAATCTGATAGATGTTTCAAAATTTCTTGCAAGGGAAAATATATTAGAAAATGACATTTTCCTCCATTTTGCTTATGTGATCACTCATCCAATTTCCAGCATCATTGTATTTCCTAATTCCAGCATTGCTTTATGAACCTTCCATTTGGTGAAAGCCAACCACAGTATGATAAAATTAATTCAGGGCTTTAGTATGATATTATAACAGACAGATGATTTTCAGATTGTAGCTTCTGTTAGAGATCTGCTGCAGCTGGAGTGTTAGGCTTTTGAAAAGTTGCATGAAAGTTATTATTGAATTGTTTTATTACTGTTAAAACTGAAGTTCTCACTTCAGCAGGCCAAAAAGATTATTATTATTATTATTATTATTATTATTATTATTATTATTATTATTATTATTATTATTATTATTATTATGGGGAAAATGCAACAATAACAAATATTGGATTTTTTTTAAGGAATCCAGAATAGATGTCACTAACTTGTGGAGGACTCCAGAGAAGAGAAAATAGAACATGTAATTCAGAGGCTGAAATTAATCAAAAGAAAACACTTGAAACATGTTGCAAATGAAGCATTGCATAGTTACTTAAAGAAGCATCTGTGATTCTTATTTAATTTTTTGCCAAACAACAGTATATCTAAGAAGTCTTGAGTTTGTTAAATAAAATTTTCTCTCATATTATTTCAATATATTCTGTTTGCCTCTGCTGAAGCTGAGTAGTTGCACATTCCATTCTTTGAAAGCTGTGCTCAGACTTCCAAGCAGGAAGTCATGCTTATTGCAGTGATTGTTCTTCTCTTCTTCTAGATATTCTAATGATTGTAAACTTGGCTGTTGCTATCATAATTCCATTAATCTAATGCCAGGCAACTGCAGTTTCATAATTGATGACATTTACAGGTATTTTTCTCTGACATTTCAAAGAATGTGAATCCAAATCAGAGGAAGTTCACAGTGAAGTGTGGTCCAGATCTTGCTTTTAAATCTTTTTCCTATTCTCACAAAGAACATAACAGTAATTAATTTCCTGTTATTTAAAAATTTGGTCACACTAAAAAGATTCATCATTTATCAAAGCACAGTGTTATCATTGAACATATCAATGTAATATTGACATTTTAAGTCTGTTATTTATATTTGAATACTTTATATTTCCGTGGCAGATCAGTGGCTTACAACTGGAAGGTTGTTGTTTCAATGGAAATCAACTTTCGGAAAATCTGCATGATTCTCCCAGTGTGTCATCTGTTCTCCCTTGTTACATGGCCTGGATTCCACAGGTACTAAATTATTAAAAGCCCTAAACTTTCAAGACCCATAATTTGATTTTTTCTGTGTAGTAGCTTTTCAGTATGATGTTGCTGACCTGTTTTCCTTTCATTTCAAAATAAAAATCCCAGTCTTTACTAGGAAAAGCAATTACTTACTTTATTTGAAACAGAAACTTATTGTAATTTTTTTAATATTCTTTAGCTTATATTGCCTAAATGAAGGCAATGGCTTTATTTCAGTCATACCTTTTTTTCTTTGTCTTTTAAAAACATATTTTCAAACATGTATTTAGTAAATGTATACATGTGTTTCAGAGTTCATTCCTGGAATATATTTTCTTTGCATTTTAAATAATAAAGTAAAATGCAGCGGCAATATAAAAATAGAGAATATGATGTGAGCTGTAAGCAAAGAAAGCCTTTCTCCTACTTAAACTAATTTAAAAAAATGCCAGTGCTTGCAGATTTTGAGATGAAAGCAAAATAATCCAAACAGTAAAAACTGTTACTGCTTCTGCCCTCCGATTGTTGTAGCAATTGCTGATAAATAACGCAGAAAGTCACATAGAATGTATTCAAGGATGTGTCCTTTAACTAAAAAATTGCTTATTATAGAATTCATCCCACCTACATTTAGGAAGCCCGTTTCACTAGAAGATAGCTGGGATAAATCTGTCCAGGTGGGACTCTAGAGACAGCCTAGACCACTATGATAATCATTGTATATTGTGATGGATGTTGTGCAAGGAGCTCCATTGCTAACATGCTGCTGTATCCCATCTTCTTTTTCTCTCACTGTTATTTCCAGCAGGGGAAATAAAACATTTTGTTATAGTGAAGCATTAGAAGGATAAAGGTCAACAGATTTAGACCTTGAACACAGACATAAATGTTAGCCACCGTCTGCACCATTACTCCCAGCTTGGTTAGAAAAGAAAAAACTGAAAATTTTTAAAAAAGGAAGAAAAAAGAAAACATCACAAAACCTCTTACAGAGTATGACCAGTGAAAGACTTTTCAGTTTTTCAGTATTTACAGTTTTTGGTTTTTTCAGATTAATAAACAGATTTCTAATTTACTTGAGAAGTGGTGCATGGGATAAATACAGAATTGCCAGACATTCTAATCTATTGGCTCAGTGGTAGATGGTGGAGGATGGTAATATGTGTGATTTTCCATGGTAACAAAAAATGGAAGCACATTTTAAATGAGAATTCTATGTAGTCCTCCAATTGTTCTGAAAGACATTCATCTTGTGTTTGAAATAAAACAGGGTTTTTTGTATTTTTCTGAATAAGAATATTTTTTAACTCCAAAGGTAGGATCCAAAAATTATATGTGAAATATATGAGAGCTTTTATCTATAAAATTAAAAAATGAGATACTTCAATAATCAATGAATTAAACTTTTTCAAACGTACTTATATTTGAAATGGATAGCAACTGACATCTCCGTGTTGGAAAAAAATACAATTCTTATAAAACACAGGTCAAAACTTGTCAACTGCCCATATTTTAAATACAAAGTGTCGCTAAGGAGAGTTTTTCTGAATTGGTCTACCCTTGAGTTGTTTTACAATCACTGTAAAAATTGGCTATAATCAAATACTGTGCTCAGAAACCAAAGCAGAATTGCGTATCATCTATTTCCCTTAATTTCATTACCTCTCCTTAGGAGAAGAGTGCATAAAATTGAATATAATGTCTTAGAATTCTTAGGTTTTGAACTTGTTTTCTCCATAAATGCATCTTTTGAAATCTAGTGAGCAAAAGTGTATGTATAATGTAATGCTTTGAGTAATTTTCAACCAAAATTGAAGTAGTTTACAGGATTTCTCTGAGAGAACCCCCTCAAAATCCTGTAGGCTCTAAACAGAATATTTTGAGCTACTAACATTATGCTTATTGTCATTAGACTATGAAGGTCTTTTCCAGTTTTAATCCACTGATAGATCCCATGGTGTGAAGGGTGTCACTAAAGGGAAATGAACTGTGAGGCAGTCTGACAAAGAGAATTTTTGGACTGTACTTAAGCCAAGAACATAAGGATTTGTGACTCAAAAAGACTTCCACAGAAGGGTTTTAATCCTCCAATAATGTGATTCCTTAAAACATCAGTGGGATTGAGAAAGGCACAAGAACAGATATTTTGTCCCTAAAAAGTGTAAAACCAGGTCTTTGAAGGCAAACTGGCCAGCTTCTGCCTCCCAGTTTTGGCAAAACTTAAATTCTCTGATTAACATTCTACTCTCATTCTGGCCAGCATTTTGTCTTCTTCAGTAGTGTTAGCTGAGGGATAAATGGGGTAAGTACATCCCTTCTAAGAACAACTGAGTTCCTGATTATTAAGTTACTTTATGCAAATATTACCATGCATCGATCTTCTGCAAGGATTGAAACACTGTTGTCCAAAAGACAGGGGAAGTTGATTTTCGAAAGGATCAACAAAATTCTTCAGTAATGGCTTTACACTTCACATGCAAGGCAAAGTGCTTGAAACAGTTATTGTTTGCATGTTTCCTTTTTCCTGTTTTTAGTTATTTTCGAATATTGAAGCATCACTAACTCACATTTGATGTGATTTGAGTTAAAATGACACTTTTATTTTAAATTCTTTTCTGACTAGTGCTCTGCTTTGTTATTTGGTTCTTGAAAATCTGACATTTTCCTGTTTACAGGAAGGGACATTTTGAGTGTGATGGAAAACATGCCTAATATATATCAGTTGAATCAAACCCTGAACTATTTGCAGTAACTAAATACATCATGCTTTGAAGTTAAGTGCTGTAGGAAGTCTAGACAGAGTCTTTGAGCTCAGTTCTATGGTCACACATATGGACAGTGCCCATGCAAAGCCCTAGGAGAAAATTGCATCCAAGGCAGTTTGTAATACAGACAGGAGAGAGGAGAAGTTCAATAAAGCAGCCTGGAACGTGTCGGGTAAGATTTTTGGCATTGTAGTTCCTGCAGTGTGATGCTTGCAGGTATCTCAGATCACACCAGGGGCTGTGTCACAGCAGGAGGGCAGGGTTTGCTGCAGGGATGGAGGGTGAAGTAGGGTCTGCCAGGGCACAGGCACCACAGCTCTCCAGCCTGCCAGGATAGCTGCTCCCTACACTACAGCACAGGGTCTCCTTAGCAGCTTTCTCCCTGCAGGAAACTGATCAGCACTTCCCTTAGCCTGGTTTACAGACCCTTTGGATGTGTAATTTTTGGGAGGGTTTTAGCTGAATGGAGGTTTTTATGTGTAGTTCATAGGATTACCCCTGTTATTTATGTCCTGGTGTTGGAGTTACGGAGTGAGCAATTTTTCTGAAGTCTCTGCTTCATTGATAATCCTTCTCCCTAAGAGAGAATGGAGTGTGCTGAGTGAGGACTTTCTTGTCCAAGGCTGCAGTGTCCAAACTGTATCTTAACCTTAGATACCATACCAATGGAGATTATTGCTTTCTCGTGTTTTGTTGTCTTGTTATATGATAACTTGGTGCTTGTTTGTTGACAGGATGCATGTGGTCCATATTCTCCAGAGGAATGCATATCTTTACCAGTATACACTAGTCTAGAGAGAGACCGTGTGGTGACAAATATTGATGTACCTTGTGGAGGAAACCAAGACCAGTGGATTCAATGTGGTGCTGCTTTATTTTTAAAAAACCAGTAATCTGACACTGCATTAACTTGTGAAGTTAAGAGACATTTAAACATCTAATTTTTTACTTACTAAAAGAGAACTTTAGATTTGTTGCTTCTATATTTTTAAAGCAGTGGTTTATTAATTCCTGTTTATTTTTTTAAGATGTATTCAAATAATTCTACTTGATAGGATTTAAGTGTATCTTTGTGGGATATTGTAAAAATTACCATTGCACTATTCAGCAAACTGCTAATTTGGATTGTTTCTCTAGATTTTAATGTGCTATATTTCTTTCTTGAAGTTGTTGAAATCTCTTCTGGTTTGCTCAGGAATATTGAATAAAAATTCAAAGTCAGCATTTTTTCTTTTATCTTTTTGTTTCATTATCCTTTTGGTACTGTTATTCATATGCCTCTGTCATTTAATAAAATAAAATTTAAAAACTTACCTTTTGTAACTGAAATTTAATGTTTTACTTGAAGATAAGAATCAGGATAAATGTTTCAGTCTCTTTTAATGATGTTTATATGTATGTTTATGTTTAATGATGTAATTATATTTCCTTGTATAGGTAGTAAATAATATGACTTTGATGAACTTCATGTGGAGTTACAAATTCATGTGGAGTTAAAAAATTAGATTACTATCATGGGTATTATCTAGAAGTTACTGAAAAAAAAAATTATGAAGCTGTACTAAGTTCCAGTAAAAACGTGCACCTAAAGGCCTGCAATAGCCAATTACTTAGGCAAAAAAAAAAAATAGATTTTCATCCAGTTGTTAAATGAAAGACAGAGGGATATAATAATGCTCTCGGTCTGTGACCTGAGAAATGCCTGGAATCTTGTTCTTAGTACAGGATACCCAAGCCTGATTTCACTGTTTCATTTTGTTGAGATGCTATCATAGCATTGGAGTGCAATTAGGCAAAATCCTAAAATCCAGCAGGAAGCAGCATTACTGATGTCTCAACATATCAATTGAAAATGTCTAATTTTTAAGTGGAATTACACACCTCATGTTGGTATTTTTAAAAGCCAAAAGCAAAGCACTTGGTTTGCTTGGAAAACAAAATAGATGCTTTGGCTCTGATATATCTGATAGATTTTATATTAATTTTGAAATAGTCTTTAAATTAAGACTATATTTCACTTTCCTGATATTTTTAATTGATAGTTTGAGGGAGAAAGAAGGAAAGCAGATAAAAGATTGGCCCCATCTCCAGGTCAACTTCCTGAAGAAAGTATTTTTCTCACTTCTTTTCTATTGCTCACGCTTTAAACTTGGTCTTTTGTCTCTATTTGGAAAGTTTTCCATTTTAGTTGTTCTTCTAATTAAAAGCTGTCCTAAAATAATTTGATACAACTGAAGACACATTTTTAAAATCGAATCCTGTCTAAAAAGCAGAATAGACTTACTTAATACTTTTCAGATAAGTGCCTCATCTTCCTTTATATATTTCACTCTGATTCACTGAAGAGTAAAAGGGTAGCAAATTTGGAAAACAAAAATCTCTGAAGAAAGTTTTGAGGAAAAACGACAAAGTCTTCATCAGAACAAAAGCAGTTGTGCAAATCTATGTACAAGCCCTGTGAGGATTTAGAGGGTGACTTGTCCAGAGAAAATATTCTGCCATACCAGACTTTGTTGGAGATGAAAAGTTTTGCGGAGGGCATACTTTAATTCCCATAGGCACATGTAAAGAAGATGCTGCAACTTTCCCTTTTGGATCCAACATTTTTATAACCTAGACTGAATTTCAGCTCTCATATATATATATATATATATATATATATCAAACTGAGGGGTCAGTATACTGGCTCTTATGAATTCCAGCTTCTCTTTTGTGGGCAGGTAGAGAAATACAGATACTCAGCTGTTCAGATAACTACCTGTTAGGACAAAGATGCCTGGAAAATAATACATCTTCTTTTAAAATACCTCTCACAGAAAGTAAAGACCAGAGACATAGTAGGTCGCTTTGATGACCCATCTTGTAATGGGAAATAAAAGTCTACTTTAGTGAGTGGTTGAAATCCCAAAATCAATCATTAGTAGAATATTCTAGGGATTTCCACGTTTTGTTTTTTAGGTTTTTTTTCTCTCCTCATTGTAAGTTTTAAAATGCTTTCCATATTGCCAAGAGAAATATGGTTATTATTTAAAGTCTCTCCTTTCAAGTCTCCTCTTGCTAAATATTCAGTCTTACTGATTCTGCTTATATACATATTGATCCTATCACAAGTAACAGATACAAAAGAGATTCCTGCAGACCTACCACACTGTATTTCTATTTCAGGGTCAGGAACTGATTCAGTTTCTTACTGATGACTTATCTATGTGCTAACCCCTCAGAACTGGCCTATCTGGAGGTTTGTAACCTCTTCTATCATCCACTACTGCCACAGATTTAGAACTGTGGAATATTTCTCAGCTCACAGCATCAGGTGTTTTGTTCCCAGGCATGCATTCGTGTGTTTCTGTCAGAGCCTTCTCTTAGCCAGCTTGATTAAATCTCATTTTGTTTGGTTGTCCTCTCAGTTTAGAAGCCCTTCACATTACTAGAACTGTCTGTTTGCTTCTGCTCTTTCTAAGACCTTCCCTGAGTGACATGAAAAAAACCCAATCTTCTTAAAGTTTACTATAACTGGAGCCTTGAGTTATATTTTTATTTGGACAGAGGTCCTGTGGGAGCCCATTTGAGGCTGATCTTTGTTACAGATGTGAAAAGCTCTCTCTTCTGAGGTGTCTTTGATGTCTTTATTTTTTTCAGAACAGGACAAAAAACTGATTTAAATGTCAAGCTAATTTTTCAGCTTGAAATCTAGTAGACTTTTAATTATGTAATGTTATCATAACAAACCCAAACCATGGAAGCCGTATGTTTGCAGTGTATTAAGCAGTGTGTTTGATACTTACTTTAAGTGATTCATCAATTTTTCCTTCTCATAACTGGAGTTACAACCCTAATGTTTTATGATTATCAGATGACCTAAAAAGGAAAAATAAATTATTTACCATGTGTTCCATGTGATACATATTGTCTGTTTGCATTGTATAATGTGCTTTCTTTCTACTCAATGTTGTAATGTAAATGAAAGGTACTATAGGTAACTGCTGCTCTAGATCATAGGAATTATATTTTTGGCAGTAAAAACAGAACTGTAGAGTTTTTATTACCACCAAAGTGCATCTGTATCACATGCATAGGCCATTGAAAAGTATGAGTCAGGAAACATAAGAAATAAAAACATGAGAAATGCCTTAATGGTCTGACTAGGGTTTTAAAGAGTCTGTTCTGCTATTCAGTTTCAAGGGTATAGGAACTTGTAAGTCTGAAAAGAGATATAAAAAGAGATCTTAGGAAACACACATTACTGCTTCGTAAACACTCTTTTGAAGACTTGAGAAAGGCAAATCTTCAGTAAGTGCAAATTGTTATCAACAGAAATCAAAGTGACAAAATGCAAAGTGAAAAAACCTTAAAAGAATAACAAAACCTTTGAAAATAATGATTGTGCAGTAATATCTGAATGTGTTTAAAATACTAAGAGGTTTTTTTTTTTTTTACAAATGCATTTATTTTAAATTTGAAAAGGAGCAGTTTATTCCTTTTACACCTTATAGCAATAAAGTTTCTGTGAGATAGTGGTGCTGTCATCTATTGGAAGACATGCTGTTTGGTGCATTTAGCAAATTCACTGCAAGTCTACTGACACAGAGTGTGCTGTGTGCTCAAACAGAAGAATACATATTTTTTGAAAAGTCAGAGTCACTTCTTGCTATTTGGGCTAAACAGCTTTTCAGAAACAAGACTTATGATGTTGATAGAATACCTCACATGTTTTAGTGCTAAGTCAAGTTGACTTGGGATTTTTTTCCCAGAAAATTTTTAGAATTTCACTAAAATCGAAATGCTGCAGTGGAAGGCAAGTTATGCAAGTTATGCTGAGTATAAATAGAACTGGTGATGCAAATTGTCTTTCCCCCCTGTTTCTTTATTTCAGCTTTCAGAGATCAATACTCAGAACGGCAATAATTTGTCCCCTATCATTGTTAGAGTTGAAGGGGGAATACCTGAACTCCATGCTCAAAAGCATCAAATATGAATTATATGAGTTTTTAAACTGATAGACTGTCTTTCAACAACAAAAATAGGTTTGCATAAATTATACTTAGTATTGGTTACCGTAATAAAAATGTGCAGCCTTTACCAGGACTAGAAATTTCAATATGAAGTTTTACATAGACATTTTTAATTCTCTTTAATTTTTACATTCTTAATCCTTTGAAAATGAAAGGTGTGAATGAGAAACTAGATATGGGAGAGTCTGAAGACCAATAAAGTGGGTCGCTCTTGAGAAGACAAGCTCAACCTCTGTGAGTTCTTGTGCAGTATTCTCCTCTGAAGGTATGCAGTTTCATCAGTGCACTAGAGTTCCTCACAGATCAGAATCTTCTCTGGACACCCATCTGCCTGAGAGGCCATCCTCCTTCACCTCACTTCATGGCCTCCAGAGGGTGAGGCTGCATAACTCAGCCCCATCTCCTGGATCTGCTTTTCATTTCAGATACTGAAGCTCTGACAGCAGAGCTCACCTAATGAATGTGTTTTAAGAACGGTCAGTCTTTAAGACCTAGATTTCCTCCTAGTTCTCATGAGTGTTATTTAAGATACCTAGAAAGCAAAAGAAGAGGATTTTTTCACTTTCTGTATGTTTGGTGCAAACATAAAGACTTCTCTGGGCTGTTTTAGAAAATCAAGGAGCAAAATTGGTGTTACTTCTTTGAACCGCTTCACATCAATTACTGTTAATATGGGCTACAGCATGCCTCAGAAAAAGTTCTTAGGATATGATCTTTATGGAAATTGAGGTGGTTAATTCCTTTTATTTTAAAGTTGAATTATTTTGGCTTAATTCCAGCACATAAGTAATCATGACAGAATATCCAGAGATCTTTGCTCAGGCTGGTTCTAGAATGGGTGTGTAGGTATGACAGGTTAGTCAATGCAAGAATTTGGGTATTCACCCTGTGTTAAGATATGCTGCAATTCTACGTCTTCCTCATGAAAGCCATCTGCATTGCAGTGTCTTGTCCAACATATAAATTAACTGCCAGCACGTGTCATTTGAGGACAGTGTAAATGTCCACTCTGATGTTCATTCCTGCTGGGTGATCCTGTAAAGGAAGTTGCCTGAACTGCAGTAAGCAGATGTCCTAGGTGGATGTCAGATCTGTGTACTCTAACTGGGAGCAGTTTCTACGGAAGTGTCAGAATTGCTACTGCCTTTTCATCTCAGGAGACAGCAAGCTGCCCCAGTTCTTTTTAGAAGAAGTCTTAGATATACTCTTCATCATTTTCCCCCAGTGTTAGATCTACTTAATTTTTCAGAGCAGCAAATATGGATTGTTATTAGCAGATCAGCCTTGGAAAAAGTAATCAGTAATCATGCTTATGAAATTTTTCAGAGAGGCAATTTTGTTGTCAGAGCTGTCTCACTTGTCTCAGCCCCCGGCAAGGTGAGTTCTCCTCATGCAATCCCACATGGTACTACTGCCATGCCTAAGAGGATTTTCATATATTTGACCTACTGAGATCGGGAAGAAATGACAATGTCTTCAGAACACTTTTGAGATGGGCATGGTCATATCAGCATTTCCCACTAGGTGGTACTGTGGACTAGACCCTGGTGAGAGCCTGGCACAGGGGACTGAGGTGGGTTTGGAAGGTAAAGACAATTTATAGTCTATACAACGTTGCACCAACAGTCTGTTCCAAAGGAACCTTCTTACAGCAGTGCTGAATAAGCAGCTACATCTTAAAAAAATTGCTTCTGGTTAGTTGTGATGTAGTTCTTTTTAGAAATAAGTTATTTTAGAAATAAGCAGGTGAATTTCTCCTTCCTTCAAGACGCTTCGTTTGTGCAAGTGGAAAAGGCACTGATTGACCACTCTGGCCCGTTTACAGCTATTTCTATACATCTTCAGTGTCTGCATAGGGAGAAGGAACAATGAGGAGAAGGGTGCCCTTGCTGCAAGGAAGGCCACCAGCCTCCTGCTCTGCAGTAGGGCAGAGTGTGGCCAGAAGGCTGAGGAGGGTGATCCTTCCCTGCACAGTATTGGCAACATGTCTGGCATTCTGGGCCCAGTGCTGGCCTCCCCAGGGGAGACTCAGACAAATTGGAGAGAGTCCAAACAAGACACTGGAAAACTTGAGGCAGTTGGCCAAGATGGTCAAGGGGCTGGAGCACATGACTTAGGGGAAAAGCCTTAAGGAAGTGGCCTTCTTCAGCCTGGATAAGAGGCAACTTTTGTGGGGAGAGACCTATTGGCAGTTTGCCATTGCTTGCATGGAGGTTATCAAATATCATGGCAGGAAGTCAGAGGTCAAGATATTATAACTGCATACAGGGAAAAATCTCCCCCTGAGGACAGTCAGGCACAGGTTTCCCAGAGAAGTTGTCCAGTCACCATGCTTGAAAATGCTATTGAAAATGGAACTAGAGAAGACCCTGAGCAATCTATTCTGACCTCAGAGCTGACCCTGCCTGTTGGGGACCTCCTGGTGTCCCCTCCAACCTGAAATATACTATGCCTCTGTCTGGTGGATTAGTTACATGTTCATAATTTCAAGCACAGTATATAAATTACAGTAAGAAAATAATGTGATTCTGCTCTTTCTACTTTCTGCTCTATACAGAAATGACCTGCAAGTCCTTCAGTTTTACTGCTGCCTCATAAGCTATCAGCAAGTTCAGGGGTTAGTCAATGGAAAATGAAGCAGTTCACAGAATAAATGGATGAATGAAATATTAAACCATAATAGAGCAAGCCAAAAACAATTTAGAGGAACCTCACTTAAGGCATAAAACCAAAAATAAATGTTCTGAACTCTTCAGAAGCAAGATGCCTGCCAAAGGGAGAATTGGGTTATTAGATGAAGTGCAAAAAGAGTACTCAGGAAAGGTAACACCACAACAGAAACCTAAATTCTTTGCATCAAAATTCATTTCAGAGAACCTGGGTGTGGTTCCCATAATGACATCTCATTGTGTGTTTTTTAAATAAGGGATGAGCCTTAAGGGATCATCTTAAACTGACCTGTCAAAATAAAAAGTTTTAGAAGAAACTAGAAAATAGTTGTAAGAAGTAAGTTATTAGGTCCTCATACAAGAGTCCTTAAGAAACTCAAGGAACTCCAGCACAATGTTGTCTCACTGGTCAATATAGGTGTCTAACCTACCATTTAAGTGGACCGTGGTTCTAGGGGAAGGAAAAGTTCTCTTTTTAAACAGTCTTCCATAAAGACTTCCTTGTATGCAAAGCCTACTGAAATTGTAAACCAAAGCAATTTGATACTCAACTATCTTAAAAACAAGGAAGATCAGCATGTATCTTTTGTAAGTCATGTTTTACAGAAATAAGTTTTTAGCCTTTAAAAAAGCTTGAATTTATTGATAGAGTCAGAAAAATAATTTGATACGGTATACAGGGATTTGCACAATGTGAAAAAATTTGGGGGAAGGAACTAAGCTGTGCTACAAGAAAAAAATGAGAGAGACAGAGACATGGAGGAACAGAATGAGTAGTGTTGTGCCATTTTACAACAGCTGAGGATCTCAGTTTCCTACTTGATCTTTATCAAGGCAGGAATCCCAGGCCAGAATATTTTCTGTGGCTCTTCAGTACAATGGCATACTTCTTTAAGGAGAAGTCTCTGTTAATTTTACTGCTTTTACTACATTCAGACATGCTGTGCCCAAGGGTTGGTTATCTCTTAACCTGTGTAACTTTATGCCTCTCTCTTAGATGCTGTATGATTGATCATCCTGAAAGGTGGCAAAGAGGTAATAATCCAGCTTTTACTTTGCCCTTCCTTCCTTCCTTCCTTCCTTCCTTCCTTCCTTCCTTCCTTCCTTCCTTCCTTCCTTCCTTCCTT
>JBBMKD010000001.1:40527699-40576905 GCA_037834095.1 Argya squamiceps
TTCCTTCCTTCCTTCCTTCCTTCCTTCCTTCCTTCCTTCCTTCCTTCCTTCCTCCCTCCCTCCCTCCCTTCCTCCCTTCCTTTCCCTCCTTCCTCTAACTCGTCTGGTATGTGATTGACCATTAAGGTAGATAAAATGAGGAAAAACTTCACTGAAATAGGTGTTAACAGAGAAGGAATAGTTTTTATCACATTTTGGCCGTTATGATCCAGTTCATATCAAAGAATAGACTGTATCACAGCTGCTTGTAGGGATTGCCTGGAGCAGGAACAGCAGAATGACAGGAATTAATACAAATGAAAGTATCCTGACTGCACTTCCTAGTCAGCTCCTAAAGTAATAAGAAGCAGACCTGAAGGTTTCAAGCTGATAATTTCCTAGCACAAAGCTGTTTCTGGGAGTGAGCTGATGAGATGTGAAATTTGTATTGCAAGAAGCAAGTCAAAATTACTCTGTCCCATGTCTGTGATGCCAATGTAATTAATCCCTGTAAATTTCATTTTTAAACTGCTTAAGCTAGATATTTGAAATATGTTTTATTCTACTATTATTGAATTAATTGTCTTTCATTGAATGGAAATGAAAAGGTCTAGACTGGTAAAACTAGAAACCAGCCTAAACTGAGGTAGTAGAAAGCTGATGCAGATTTCAAAAAACCAAGTGAAACATGGCAATTTCCTAAGCAATAGAAAGTTGAACAGAATAAAATTAAATAAAATGAGAGCTAAAAATTCAGGGGTTAAAAACCTAAAAATTTTTGAAGAATCCCAAATAATGGATTTGCTTGTTAAGGAATTGTGGATTGTTTCACTACTGAAATGTGCAGCAGTTACAAACTGAAGAGCCAGTCACCCACTGGCATCATAACAGCTACCTTGAAGGGTAGTCCACACTGAAAATCTATCAACTTGATGAAGAATTGTATACCTTGTAATCCAGAACATACTTGTGCAGTGGAATAATGCAAAGATGAGTCAATTTAGCATCCAACTGGATGCTGCCATCATGAATGGAAGGTGAAAATTGCTGGTTTAGATCAGGACTACATGTCAAGTGATCCAAAGGTTTCAGCTGCCCAGAGCAGGAACACACTCCTTCCCACTGCTGCCAGGCTCCAAACTTTTAAAAGAACAGAAGTGGATTAACAGAGAATAAGGACAAGCAGGAACTATGTTTTCTTTCAAAATTGCAAAACCACTTTTATCTCAGCCTATGATTAACTGGTTTTAACATTATGGAGGACATTTGCAAAGTATAGGAAGAGCCTTGTGGTGATTTTCTTGAAAAGCCAAGAAGGGACTGATTCATCTGTTGAAGGACTACCTTTTCACTCAGCTCAAAGCATCTGCTACTGAATGATGCTGGAAACAGGGGAGGACAAGGAGTTGGATCCATTGTGTGCATTGTTGAAACCAAGTGAGATTTTACACTAGATCTCACATGATCAGCTCAGTTGGTTGGAGCATGTTTATAATGCCAAAGTCGTGAGTTTGACTCCCACACCCAGCTCAGAGGTTGACATGAGGGTCCTTTGTGGGTCCCTTCCAACTCAGACTCAGACTATTCTCTGATATGACAGAAATTATTTGTTGACTGTATTCCATTATGACCACCTTGAAGACCTGTCTGGGGCAGTGTCATCAACATAAATCATCAAAAAGGAATAGTGCTGTGGAAAACTTGGAAAATTTACATGGACACTGAGCAGCTGTAAGTCAACATATCCGTTTTCTTCAGAGAAGTTGTGCAGGTTCACCTCAAATGGTGAAGCATCTCACTGAGTTAATTTGACCTTAAAGTATTCTGTGAAGTGGGGCCCATGGCTGTGTTGGACAGCAGAACTTATTGGTTGGGGGTTTTTTTTTGTAGGCCTGTTAAGAAATTTATGCTGATTTCTTTTTCCTTTGGAAAATTATGATTCACTAGAACATGACTTCTGAGAAGGAAAGTACATTGAAACCAGTCCTAAATAAGAGATTTAAAAATGGTTTTAACACTTTAGGCTGTCCTTCTAGGATTGCAACAATACAGAAGTTTCTATCCCTCAATACATAGGGATTTTCAGTTTTGAAATCTGTACATATTCCTCAATATCTAAAAGAATGCCAGTATAAATTAAATGCCAAAACCACCAAAGGATACCAAAATAAATTAAAGGATACATCTGATATTAATCTAATTCAGTTTCTCTAAAAAATTATCCAATCACAAAATAAAATGTCTTCAAACAGTTAATACGAAAATTATATGTCAAGACAATTAATTTGCTTTGTAAACACTGATTTGGTTTAATCCAAGATACATGAGTGCATTTTTTGTCAACTACAGAGAGCCATTCCTGCCATTATAAAATTTCGTTTTCAGAGTCTGGACACTTTCAAGGTAGGTACTGTAGCCTTTACTCCAAAAAATGTGACTACAATTTTAGATTCCTTCTGGATAAATTGTCTGCCAGCTTATGACTCCAAAACTTGTGGCACTGGAAATTCTTCTGCCAGACTATAATACCATGAGCAGTTCAGACCTATGATAGGAGATATAAGTTGTAGTGACTGTCTTAGAGCATGTGCCCTGGATTTTCATGCTATTTGGTTCCTACAGATTTCTGCAATATTTGGGTTTTTTCTGGATGCTGGAACAGAAGTTTAAAAAATATGTATTGTCAGACAAGCAAGAAGCTGACAAAAAAATTCAAATTCAGTTACTAAAGTAGCTGTTGCCCACAGTACAAAGTACAGAAAACAATCTGAAACCACAGACACCAATATTTCCCTTCAGAATTCAGAGTACGGGATGTGATATTTTGATAATTATGAACAGGACTTTGGAAGTACCTCAGGTTCATTAATCCTCTGGAGTTATGAACCTTATGAAAAATCCTGTCTTGTGCTTTTAAGGATTTCATGAGGATTTGGTAGTCAGCAAACCCCAGGTCTCTCAGGTTTTTGCTGAAGTGTTGACACAGGCTTTTACTTGGGAACAAAACCAGGGTATTTTTCTCTACACAAAATTACTTTCATTGGCATTTGAGTGTCTTCCAATCAAGTTCTCTGGTCCAAACTGGGACCAGATATGTCTTTCACTTGGCCTGGCAAGTCATTCTCAGCTGTCAAGAGATGGCCTAAAATCCTGGTGTAGCTGTAGGTCCCGAGAGCCTTGCCCCAGTTCTCCACACCACCTGGGAGGGGTGGCTTTGGCACCAGCTGCTGTGGAATGCTGGGCTATGCTCACCTTTACTTTGCAGCCCCCGTTTGTTTGGTTTTTGTTTGTTGTTTTTTTTTTTAAAGTGAAAATGTAGCAGTCCTTTCATCCTATGCTGAAATTAGTTTGCAAAATAGGTGGAAGGAACCATCTGAAGGCAGGTGGGCTGTACTGTCAGATGACCCAGGGAACTAGAACTCCTGTCAGCCTAAACCTCAGTGCTGGGAAGGTCATGGAACAAATCACCCTGAGTGCTAACACTCAGCACATGCAGGACAACCAGAGGATCAGGCCCAGCCAGCACAGGTTTATGAAAGGCATGCCCTATTTGACTAAACTGATCTCTTTATGTGACCAGGTGACCCCCTCAGTGGATGACAGAAAGGCTGTGGATTTTCTCTCCCTGGATTTCAGTAAAGCCTTTAACAGCATGTCCCACAACATTCTCCTGGAGAAGTTGATTGCTCATGGCTTGGACAGGTGTACTGCTTGCTGGGTGAAAAATGGGAGGCTGTGCTCTGAAGTGCACTCAGTCACTTTGAAACACACCTTAAAAGTCACTGAAGACTGGTGTATGGAAATGTTGCACTGTGTTCAAAAGAAGTGAACAAGTAGAGCTTTTGTAACTCAAAATATGTGGGATTTTTCCTCCTTTTCCTTTTTACACTGGCTTTTCTGTACTATTCAATGGTTCACACACCTTTCAGTAGAGATGGGATGACTTTTTCAGAGCAAACTGGTCATGCATACGGAGCCTTGGTAGTAGGAGACAGACCTTTTAATATTGTCCAAACACAGATGAAATGAACTAGCTTTGGAATTTTTTTCCTTTAATTCCTCATATCTAACTCAAAACTTGTAAGGTCCCCAAAGCAATAAAAGAACACTTCAGCCACACATTTCATTGGTTTCTCCTGGTTCTGTTGGGCACAGAGGGTCACTCTGCCAGAAATAGTTGTAAATGGCACCATTCCCATGAAGGACAGTGAAAATTGTGTTTTCAAAACCCATCAGTTGTGACCAATTCTTCCTAAAGACCTCTTGGGATTTTCTGCAGGAAGAACAGCTGACAGGATATACAGAGGCAATAAAAACATTTAAACATTGTCAATACATCAGGCTACAGAGCCATGCAAGCTGCAAAGCCCCAGTAGCACATCCAGAGTGTGAATTTTGAGTCCTGCACGGCTTAGAAACAGTAAAGGGCACAGGAAAGGGTGGAGGCAGTAAGTGCCACCACTGCCCATCATAATGAAAATGAGTTAAAAGAGGCTGAGAGTCTTCTCTGAAACTTGTGCGCTGAGGAATGCAAAACATGGCAGGAAAACCCAGTGCCTGATATTCCTCCCTTTTCTCTTCCTTTTCAGGAGGTTCATACAATGGAGATGACTTACCTCAATAAATTGCTCTATTGTGAACTTTTATGTTGCATTGAATTAGATTTTGTATTCTGTTTAACAGAGCTAAAGTAATAAATTAGAGGATAATTAAGAGATGTCTTCCTACAAATATAGCTGAAAATGGCAGAAAGGTTTCAAGATAGAGCGGTGAGGCAATGTATTAAAATTACTGAATAATTGTAATATACAATAATTATTAAATAATGCCTATTCTGGGTTAATTCTCCATTGTGATTTCTTTGGAAAAAATGGATAGTAGCAAGGGACAGTACAGAAGAATACAGCTGATGAAGCCATATAATTCTTCATCAGACAAATGCTTTATTGTCATCATAGTGACAAAGTGAGATCAAGTATGAAGAGGTACAAGCTCATGGGTCAGAGACAGGAAATGGCCTCACCTGCATTGTTGAAAACTGGATTAACTCCTGTAGTCAACAGAAATGTGTTGCAAAAATGAGATCTGATGTTGGCTATGAGAAGATTCATCCTGACGTATTGAGATGCACTCCAGCTAATTTGAAGCAGGAAAACAGGCCGGGATGATTTGCATCAGACAGTCTGACATACTGAATGGAAACTTGATTAAAACCAACAGCTATAAGAGCATGTTCAATATTTAGGATAAGAAAATGACAAACAAAAAACACATCAAGGCACCCCAGGGTCATATTAGCACCTTGTAGTGTTGACTATTTTTGTATTATCATAGAATCAGAGAGTCACAGAATACCCTTAGCTGGAAAGGACTCACAAGGATTATCAAAGTCTGACTCCTGGCTCTGCACAGGACATCCCCAAGAATCACACCATGTTCCTGAGAACAGTGTCCCAATGCTTCCTGACCTCAGACAGGCTTGGTGCCATGACCACTTCCCTGGGGACCCTGTTCCAGCGCCCAGCCACCCCTCTGGATGAAGAACATTTTCCTGCCATCTAACCTAAACCTCCCCTTACACAACTTCAGGCCATTCCATCAGGTCTCTTCACTGGTCATCACAGAGCAGAGATCGGAGTCTGCCCCTCCTCTTCCCTTCATGAGGAAGTTGTAGACTGCAATGAGGTCTCTCAGTCTCCTCTTCTCCAGGCTGAACAGACCAAGTGACTTCAGTTGCTTCTTGTACGGCTTCCCCTCTAGACCTTTCACCGTCTTCATAGGCTTCTTTGGATGCCTTCTAATAGCATTCTATCCTTCTTACACTGTGTGTCTGTTCTTGTTCCTACAGCCTCACTTTGATTTTAGTCCACAAGCAAAACAGGACAGAAATTGCATTACCTGTAATGCTTGTCCATGATGACCATAGTTGTTCCCCATCTTGGTGACTGTCTAGGCACTGCTTTAGCAAGCAGCATTATTGCAAGAAAAGCAGGATGCACTATTTCTCTTCTCTTACAGGTTTGAAATACATAATTTTCTGTATACTTGTTTGTCTTGCTCAGGATGCATGTTGCAATATAAATTTGGATCTTCCTAGTAATTTTTAAGGCTTCATCTGTGTCTGAATGATTCAGTTAGATCCAAGTTGCCCTTTAAAAAGCATAACTCCTTTTTTTTCAGAAATTGAGGAACTTGACACCTGGGAAAAAAATATTCATGTGCCCAATTCCAGATGGATGTGCTTGGTGGAGAAATATTTTCATCTTGTTAAGGAAAATGCATTAATGCAAATGTGAATACGAGAAGTTATAAACATGAAAGGTAATCCCATCTCAAAGCTAGTTACAGAGACAGAAATTATTACCCAGTCTTTATAATGCTGTAAATTGTATCTGAATTGAACTTCATTTTAAACTCCGTAGTGAAAGAGAAATCAAAATTTTCTGTTAAATACAAAGCTTGAATGAGAATTCAGCACACAGGAGACAGCAGACTGACAATATACAATCTCACTGAAGCTTGAGTGTGCATAGACTAGCACAGTTAATCAAAAACCCCACTCATCTGCCAACTCTTTATGCATTCATCAAAGCTCAGCAGAGAGTTATCAGCACAGAAGATTTATACATCAAGGCTGCAGCTCTGGCTTCCTTGACATCCCAAGCAGATTAGTCTGTGACAGATTTCTGTGGCCCAGCAAGCATCCCAAAGTGGAGCTACAATGGAGATGACAAGCAAATCCTTGGCATCTGATGTCATGTCCACTTGTTCTATCAAAGCCAACAAGGTTTCACTAAGGTTATTGAAGCCATGCAGGTTTAGGAGCTGTGTTTTTATTCAGACAACATGACAGGACAAGTCCTCTGCAGCTCAATGCAGGCGATAACCTTTCAGAGACCACAGGAATAAATAAGTCTCATTCAGACTCCTTTCAAACAGCCATGTGTCTCCCATGCAAACAGGCCAAAGGAGGGTTGGATCACAAATAACTGCTCAAAAATGACCTTTCTGTCCTCACAATGTACCCCAAAAGAGATCATGATGTACTCCTCAGTGCCTCAAGGAAGCAACAGTAGAGTGATTATCTCCCCGCGTGTTTGTGTGCCTCATGCAGCTGATGCTGGGCATGGACTGGCTGGATGCAGAGGTTTTGATCTGTGTTTGAAGCCAGGCATTAAGGGGTGTGCTGCCTGGGAAAATCCCATGGTATGCCTACATGTCAGGAAGTCAGGCAGTCTTTTCTAGCATAGGATGAGGGCTGAGGTAGAAGAAAAGACCACCCCTATCTAGGGGTCTCAGGACTAGGCTCTGGGCAGGAGCAAGTGTGCCAGTCTTCCTCTGTAAGAGAAAAACCTCCAGCCCATTCATTTTGCTTCTCTGTGTGAGATGTAATGTCTCTACCTGCAAAGATACCATTGTGCCCCATTTTTCTGTGGCATGGGTACAAAGCCACCATCTCTGTTGTTGTTCAGCCTGGAGAAGAGAAGGCTCTGGATAGACATTATTGTGGCTTTTCAATATATAGAGGGGGCTTATAAGAAAGATAGAAGGAGATCTTTTACCAGGGCATAACAGGACAAGGGGCAACAGCTTTAACAGCTACCTGAAAGAAGGTAGATTTAGATTGGAAATAAGAAAATTTTTGTGACGGGGGTGGTGAGACACTGGATCAGGTTGACCAGAGAAGGTGCAGCATCACTGAAATTGCCCAAGGCCAGACTGAATGGGGCCCAGAGCAAGCTGTTATAGTAGAAAATATTCCTTTCCATGCCAGGGGATTGGCTTAGATAAATGGTCCTTTCTGCCCCAAACCATTCTATAATTTTATGATCATTCCACTGAGAATTTGAAAATGGATCCAAGAGAGTAAATTTACTAAAAAACCTCACGGGTCATGGTAACGACAAGTTAATAGCTAAAGCAAAAGCCATACACTCAAGCAAAGTAAAACGAGGAATTACTTCTCCACTTCCCATGAGCAGGCAGGTGTTCAGCCATCCATAGGAAAACAGGGATCCAACACACATAGCCATGACTTGGGAAGAGAAACCCCGTCACTCTAGATGTGTGTCCCTTTGCTTGTCCTCCCTCCAGCTTTCTATGCTGAGCATCATGCCATATGGTCTGGAATGTCCCTTGGGTCAGCTGGGGTCAAGCTGTCCCAGCTCTGTCCCCTCCCAAATTCAAACCTCCAGCCTCCTTAGGTGCAGAAAAGGCCTTGGCTCTGTGTAAGCCCTGTTTGGCCATTATGAAAACATCCCTTGGTTATCAATACTTTTCCAGAACAAATCCAAACCACAGCCCAGTACAAGCTACTGTAAATAAAATAACCTCTACCCCAGCCCAAAGCTGCACACTCCCTTTTACCCGTCCAATTACCTCCTGCATCCCACAGGTAAAGACTGAGAGTGTCTCCTTGGGGCTTAGCTGCCTGACAAGACTGAACCACACTAACTCACAGTGGTGTGATGCTGTTTGAAGGAAGAGGCAGCAGACAGACTCATTTTGATATTACCTTGTAAGGCTTGTTAAGTGTAAGCTGTCAGCCAGGTATTGGAAAAGGATGATAGATCAAGGTGTTATGAGACTCTATAGAACAATAACTTTCCCGTGCAGATGACTGACCAAGCATCTCCACACACAGAAAGGGAGAGAATTCTATGCCCTGTTACTTCCTCCAACACACCAAGAAGTCTGAATTACATGAGTTGCATCAGTCATGTCACTCACTCGCTCAGCAGAAAGTAAATACTCTGGAACTGATACGCAACTTGTACTGAAGTCACACCACTCAAAGGAATATTTTAGTTACAGGGAGTTCTTCACTTTCCTTTGGTAAAAGTAAAATCACCAATACATAAACAATGGATTTAGCAATGTTTTTGTACTCAAGCTTAGATTTACTGTAAATGCTGGAATTATAAAGAGACACTGCTTCCTTTTAGAAAGCAGCAGATAAACGGATACATTTAGGTTACCATGGATTGTCCTTTTACAGACAGCTTTAGAAAATGCCAGTTCCAAAAAGACATAGGCTGTAAAAATTCTTGAAAGAACAGGCATAAATCTTCAAGACACTCAGCAGAATTTTCTTCCATATTGATACTCTGCAATGTACTGAATAGATTTTAAAGGTGTTTTTCCTCAGAGGTAGCTGCACTTCAGAGGTCTCAGACTGGTGAAGCCCATTCAAAATGGAATTTAAATGCACATGTAAGTAACATAGAGAAAATGGTTTCCAGATAATGATGAGGATAGATACATTAAAAAAGATTCCTTCTGGAAGCATGTTTATTTGCAAAGAAAAGCCTAATTGCTGCACATTTTAACAGGGTCACTAATTCAATTAAAAATGGAAATATAACAAGGCCTAGGATTATTTCAATCCCCCTTGGAAATGCAAACTGCTTTAAGAACATATTTTGCTTCCCCAGCTCACAGCCACCTCATCTTAAGAAGAGTGGCAACTGTTGAAACTCGCAATAAGTTATGGAAACCAAGAATTTGAGTCAACTGGGCCAATAATCCATTTCCAAGAAACTGGCATTTAATGGTCATGTAAACATGTAAACACTGTAAACTCGTGTACGTTTTCTCTTCATATTTTATTTCATGCACATACAGATACACATATTTCACTTGTTTTAAAGTATTTCTTTCATCTACCTGAAGGCTGTAGCATGTAACCTCTTGGCATGCTTGACCTTCAGTCCTATTTGGGACCAGAGACAATTTAGGGTTATTACAGATATCCCTGTGAGTAATGTGAACCCCAAAAGCCACTGTACAAAATGGGGTATATGGCTGGCAGTGATATCCAGGCCTGTCTGAGACCAGGAGCAGGAAGGTGCCACCAGCTGGCTCCAGATGATATCTGGGAAAAGTAAAACCTTCTGCAGTAGGAAGTTCCTGACTAACATCACATCCACATTAACAAGTGGCTCAGTTCGTGAGGACTTAGTGCACATCTCTCCCAAGGCAAGTTAAGTCCTGGATGTAGCTGTGTCACAGGTGGGGTCAAGCAACCTGCTTGGACAAGGGAAGCCATGATATCCTTTACTGATCTGAACCAATGAGTTAAAAATGTTCAATGGTAAATGCAACACTGGTTTAAGAAGATTTGATGGCAAGGTAAACTTGGTTATTAACTGAATGCAGAGTCAGAACAATCAGGAAGACCTTCCTGTTGAGTTGTGGGCCTCAGAAAGGAGCCCCTATGTAACTAAACTATTCTAAACTCCTTTTCAGAGAAGAATCTATCTTCAATCCAAGCCCCAGTTTGGTCAACATTTTATGTCTGAAGGATTATATATGCACAACTTTTATATAATTTAGCTAAGATTTCAAAGTTTAGTGTCTGATGCTATAAGGATTCTCTAAACACTGAGGAATAATCTTGATGTCCCTGCTGAAGGGGCGATCCTGGCATGCAGCCTGCTGCCATGTAGGATTGCTCAGTGGGCCTTGCCTGTCCACTACCTATGGAGAAAGGTGACTGACTTATAGTTGCATACCAGCAAGATGTTAGGGTCACCATTCCAAACCACCCTCAGCTATCCTGTTGACATCTGCTCCCCAGATTCCAGAGTGAACTGGATGCAGCCATCACAGCCCTTACTGAGGGTTATGGCTTAACCCTGAGGCTGGGGGAGGACATTGCCACAAGGAGTTAATGTGATTTGGCTCCAAAACCAAAAGCAAAGGGAAAGGCAGCCAGACTGAGCTGAGGGGAGCAGCAACACTGCAGGCACCAAGGAGAGTCCCAAGTGCCTTTTGCAAGCTCACACAGGTTCTGGTAGCACCCGCTGTGCCCACTATGCCTTGGCTACTCATGAGGCTGAGGCTGGATGCAGCTGGGGTGTGAAAACCCCCTGCACAGCTGTATCCAAGCTCTGAGCAGCAACTTTTGTTTCAGGGAAAGACCAAGCACTCCAATAACATGTTAGCATCTGCTCTGGGCTCTTCAGGCAGCCATGGGAAGATAAATTCTTGCCTTGCATTCCACTGGCGACCAGCTGGTGCCTTCATGAAAGGAATTTCATTACCAGTATCTTTTCTTTACCTGCCCATTTGCAAATGCTTAAGTGATATGATTTTTCAGCCTTTCTAAAAAGCCAGGCATAGGTTCTGCCACTGTGAGTTCCTGTGAACAGGCAAAGCATTTCCCTTGGTTCTTCCTCTGATTCATGTAGTTCATACCTGGACTGTCCTTTCAGCTGGGATGAAAGGGTCATGCTGCATGGTCAGGGTTTGCTTTAAGAACAGCTCTCTGAAAAAGGAGTGATATATTTTTAATAATCATAAAATACTTAATCACTGAACAATTCTGTCATGGGGAATATTAAAATATGATCAGATATATTTTATGCAGCTGTTATTAAATAGTCATTAAACATTTCTGGAAATAATACTCCTCAGGGGTTTGACATTGAAGAATAGACTGTCAAGGCCCAGTCTGAGCCATGACTTAGAAAAATATAAACCTACCAAATGCACTAAACTTGTCTTCATCAATTATCTCTGAGTTCAGCCATTTTCTACCTACTGTGCAGTCTGAGATATCTGTTCTATGCACACCTCACCTGGGACCATGGTGTCTTATAGGCACGTGGTATTGCAGTGCATCAGAGGAAGCTGCAAAAACATCACAAAAAGTTCACCTGCCTGAGGATCTCAAGGGTCATATTTGGATTTAGGGATAAAGTGGCAGTTGTCCCAACCAATTCTATGCCTACAAAACAGGTCACCATGCCAGTGCTAGGAGGCAGTGTTTGGGACCTCTGGGCATTGAAGTGACACAAACTGATTTGGGGCACAGCTTCCAATACCGGTCTGACCTATAAGATGTACTGCATGGTGGCTTGACCTGTGCATTGGTGATGACTGTTCCTTGCCAATTATGAGGGTAACTATCTCAAGTGATTGTTTCAGATGCCCAGACTTTGTGTCTACCAGACTCTCTCATTTAGAGATCCAGGCGCTGCTTCTTCTACCCCTCAAACCAATCCCAAACTCCCAGCAGCAGCTCAAAGTTTCTTCCCTCAATGTCAGTGTTTTCACCTGGAGATTGATAAAGACAGTAGGAGGTTTTGTAACTCTTCCAAATCTGTTCTCTCCAGATGCAGAGGTAACAGTCTCATGTTGCAGTGACGGGAGCACACAGCAGATTTTTCTATTTTTATCTAATTTTTATATGGCTTCAGGAGAAAATGTAGTGCTTCCTGCTGTCCCTTTAAAATCTGCAGGGATTTTGTCTGCAGGGAAAATCCTCTGTTATTTACAGACTAGTCCAGATTCCTAGGGCATTCAAATTCTCATTCCCACTGCCAGAGATGTGGCTCAGTTGTAACCAGGCTGTTCGCCTGACTCTGCTGGAAGTTTTGGTCCTCTGCTCTCATACAGATTGCTCTGCTAAGGGAGAACAATTCTCCTTCTTAATGAATATGCAGAAAACCAATTTGCACAGTCATGAGTCTCTCAGCTGGTTAGTTAAAAGTCTCCACTGGTGGTATACAACAGCAAGAATAAGAGCTTGATTAATCCCTATCTACTGGCCTGAACTAAAACCTGTGCCATTTTGTCACATTGCAGTGACAGAGTCATCATAAAACAATACAGCTCAAAATGGCTCTCACAGATTCAGAAGGTTGTAATGGTATCCCCACTGACCCAAAATATCTGGAGGTATGCTAATTTTCATTTGCTAAAATGAACATAGGACTGATTTTTACATTGTTATGGAAATGCATTCTGCTCAGGACAATTACATTTGACTTCCCCCCCACTCCTGAAGCATCAAGAGTATTTAATATGATACACTGATTAACAGTGTTAGTCTCCTGTTTCTGGGATGATTTGTCTAGCTAATGTATGCATAGAGAATATGGCAGAGGAGAAACTGTGGTGTTTCACTATTGATCCTATCATCAGATATTCCTGAAGAAGACCTATGTTTTCACAGGGGGGATTTCAAAGCATGAATATCACTCCTTTTAGGGCTCTGCTTAATGACATTGATGTTTCTTGGTTACCCCTGCCCATGGAGACACCCATGCTAGGAGTGGACCTTGAACTGCTAGGTGGGATATAGGCTGGACACAAGTTATCTGTGGAAAACTTCGGGTATCTCCTCCCAGTTTGTGCATGTTCTTGGCTTTTTGTATTCATCAGGATGCTATGGGAAAGATCTGGATTGCTACAAAAGCCATTATGTCTGGGACTGAGTAGAGAATAGAGCAGTTACTTCACCAATGGCATATTTATAATTTTAACATGGTTTGGAGGGAGGTTGTGAAAAAACCCAAACATTACTGACTGCTTAGTCAGATCTATCTATCTGAAGACACTGACAACTCTTTCTGTTTATATTGGGCCATCTGCTCCAGCAGTGCAGCTGGATTCTGCCAACTATACTGGAGCCACTGCTGTACCCTGGCTTCAGGCTTATGCTCTGCCTTTCCTATTGATTTTTAAGGAGGCAGAAAGATCAGGACATACAAAAATATGCATAATATGTGCTATAATTTTTTTTACCATTTATTGTTTTGTGTATTATTTACTCTCTTAGGGATAAGCATATAACCACAAAATGTGAATCAGTTTGCCTTTTGTTTGGTTTTGCAGATTCCATTTTGAGGCTGAATTCCAATTCTCTTTAGAAAGAAATGACAACATTTCAAATCTCTTGTGTTTCTGAACAGTTTACCTAATTGTCTCCCTGAAACTGTTGATTATGTAGTGCATATATATGTAAGCATATATATATATATATATAACTAATATTTGTACCTAAGTTGCAGTTCGATGTATGCCTCCATATGGAATACATAACTACATTTCCCAGCCTGAAACTGTGTAGCCCGTTGTGCTAATCCCTTTTCCTCTTTCACCATTTTGCTTTCAAATATATTCCTTGAAAGCAAAAACCCGCAGCATATCCATTTAAGAAAAAGAGAAAGCATAGCCTAAACATACATATCCCCCCATCAACTGCACATGAATATAAACATTACAAATAACATAAAATTTAAAGAAACAAAAAAAATCCAGTTCTGAGTGAGAAAAAGACTGAACACATGGAGGTAAGGATGAAATAGCATAAAATGAAACTTGCAGTAAGAGATGATGTCACAGTAAGTTCTTTTTCACAAAACAACCTTAGGACTGTTATTTCTTAGAGACAATAGTAGGGAAGATTTGTATGAACTAACAGAAACCTACATGGCTGTGAGTAAGATCAGACAGAATAATGAGTGTCTTTCTGACTGCAAGAGCAAGTGGACACTAGGATATATTTTCTTTCCAACAGGAGCATCCTTCAGCATTTCATGATGGATTGTGCTTGTGTAAGGATTGAGTTTATATTAGATAGCTTGCAAAGACTGCTGCCAGCTAGAGTGAGTGACCCCACAGTCCACTCCAAATCCTGTGCTACCATATACTTCACCCTTCCTTTGCTGATCCTCTGACTCCTCCTATTCTTCTGCATCCTCTGCCTCAAGATTGTGCTATGTCATCTCAAAGCCTGTCCTTTTTAGATACATGTCTCATTCCAAGAGAATGACAGACAAAAGGAAATTTTCCAGAGTCCCCCATCCCATTTACTTATGTAGACCATGTACCTCCTGTTCATTTCTCTTGGCCAGACCAATGAGGAGTGATGGGATGATGGAAAAACAAGTCAGCTGAGATGTGGTCTGGTTCATCAGTTGAGGAATTTAAAAATTCTCTGTGCCTAGTGGAACATGGTGTATTCAACCATACTCCCCAGGACATCTTGTGTTATGATAATATGGGAAAACCTGCCTCAATCTAGAAAGACCAAGAATCTTAGTGTTACCAGACACTCAGGAGCTGTGTAAACATTTTCTTCACTCTTTCAAAGGCACTCTCCCTTCCAGATCTTTTCATTAGTGTTTTAATCAATCAATGATTTAATAGTTTTAATCAATGTAATAGTTCTTGTTTCTTCCTCCCTGTGACAATGCAGATGTAGAGTCAATAGATTGAATGGCAGGTACATAATTGATGGTTTCCTGTGCAGCTTGAAGTTTTTTGAAATACATGATTCTGGTAGTCTGCTGTTTTTTACTCAAAAGCTGGAAATATCTACACTATCAAAAATACCTTCACAATGAAAGACTAAAGATCTTGTCGTTTCAGATCTGCACATGTATTACTGCACTGATATTAATTCAGAAAAATAAATTTAATTTTCACTTTCAAAAAGTACAGAGCCATTTGAATTCTTCATGAAAGCAACTCCATACCTGCATTTCTACATTCCAAGATACCTTTTTGTCTGCTTTAACTTCACACAGTGTCTTCTGGATAAAGTGCAAGCTAGTAAGGATTAAAAGCACCATTGTTGTTATTTCCTTTGGAGTAAAGGTGAACTTGTTGCCCCTTCTCCCCATGGAGGGACAGGTGGCCTGTGACATCCTGATGGGTTTATTCTGTTTGATGCTGAAACTCAAATGCAGAACTTTGGAGAAATTGGAGAACTTTGCAGAACCTTTTCTCCCTTCTGTATTCTTCTCCTTTAACTTCCCATCCTCTGTGCCAATGAATTTGAAGAGTGATGCAGAAAGGAAACATGCTGGTGCATAAAGGGATAGATAGATAGATAAATAGATAGATAGATAGATAGATAGATAGATAGATAGATAGATAGATAGATAGATAGATAGATAGACAGGCTGTTTACCTACAGTACCTGTGAGATACCAACCAGGTGCCTGCAGATGTACATTGGGTTGCCCTGTAGCTGTAGCACTAGCTACAATGTGCTTGTGGTTTTCTTGATCTTGGGAAAGGGGTGTTTTTTGCTTTGAGAACTCACAGCTCTGTGGACAGACAAAGGAGAAGGAGGAGGCAGCAACTCCGAGAAGTTTATAAATTAATTTCTCCTCCTTTCCAAGGGAAGTGTGATGGCTTTGAAGCCAGATCTGGTCTCAGCCATAGCTCTGGCCTGCTGTGCTCCCCTTCCTCTCCCTTTTTTCTCCTCATTGCCCTATTTAGGTCACAGGAATTTGTGGCTGTGTAGCTGCACAGCCAAGTAGGACACTGGTCACTTTCCTCTGGGCATTTTTGCAGGATGAACAATAACTTGTGCAAAATGAAACTCTCTCAGAATGGCCCATCCAAAAGGAGCAGGGAGCTGCAGGAAAGGTTTTGACAGGGGACAGGGTGTGTCAGGCAGCAGGAGGTGCTCCTGTGAAGAATGGGGAGAGCATGTTGGTGGGGTGTGCAGCACAAGTAGCAGTGCTCTCAGGACAGACGGCTGCAGAAGGAAGGATGCACACCCAGACAGACACATCCTGCAAGGCCACCCCTTGCTGCCTTGATGGATGGCAATCCCTGTCGGCCCATGCATGGGCATTATTCTTTGCAGGACTCAAAGAGTCCAATTCATTATAGCAAAGCCTATTTTTTTTCCTTTTTCCACTCCAGTGGAGCATAAATGACCTGAATAAATCCTACTCCTTTGGCACATGTAATGCATGGAATGTGTTGCCGGCTCTGTAACAAGATTTATCTCTTGGCTCATGTTGTGAACACACATTTCTTTCCAGTCAGTAGAATTGTTATAGCTATAGAGCTTGATTATTGAAGGGGGTGCTGGTTGGTGGAAGGAAGATATATAAATGTGATATACACAGTACACGTCAGCCACACCAACTGGAAAAATCCATTTATTTCCACTGACTGAATAACTCACTTTTGATTCCAGTTTATACAGGTAAGAACACGATTACTCAGTGCCTGTCTCCAATAACTCAGCTAGTGTTGAGCTTTGCTAAGTCTCTCTGGCCAAAGCCAGATCCTCTCCAGAGCTCCATACCAGCAATTCCACAGGTGTTCAAAAGAGAGAACAGGTACAGACCTGCCCTGCTCCAGCTTTGACATACATCTCAGGGCAGGTGGCAGGATCTTATGTCCACCAGGGGCAATGAACATATATGTAAAGGTAGAAGGAAAGGGACAGAGACACAAATGGATTTGTAAAATCCATTAAAAAAATTTGATATTTGGTGGGATGGTGGTTGTGCCACAGAAAACAAGAAATTCCCTTTAAATGTGTGTTGGAAATGTTGGAAATGCCAGTCACTTTTGCAAAGGTTCATCATGAGGTCTCTTGCTTGAACAGCTGGCTTCTCACCTCTGAACAAGGGCAGTAACTGAGGTCTTGTGAACTCACTGCTGCTGTTCCTCTATCCAGATTCTCTGCAACATTTCTGGAGTAATTTCCACTTCTTTTCATCCTTTTCCCACTCTGCCTTTCCTCTGTGCCAAAAAAGTGACCTTCAGGTGACTTTCTTAGCCAAGGCAGAGGTGCCTCCCAAATGCTGATAGCTCCAATCATGGTGATTTTCAGATGGCCAGTCTCATGTTGAGCCCAGAGAAGCGTCAGGGTAAAGCATCTATGTTTTATCAATGAAAAAGCTGGCACACAACAAGGGAACATCCTCATAAGGTTTTTCAGCCCAGTAATCACCAAGCCAGGTGTCTCATTACTGTGTATAATGAAATAGTATCTGAAGAGAGGGGAGAAGATAAACACATGTCATCCAAAAATCCCCGGGATTATGGAAAGTGTCCACTAACAGGGTACCCAATTAGCCTGTGCTGCTTTATATTTTGCCCATCTGTTATTGCTAATCTGGCCTCAAGTGTGCAGTTTAGTGCTGTAAACCTTTGGTTGGGACTGTTCTATTAAACTCAGTGGCCTGCGGCATCTGCCTCCAGCTAGGAGAACTCTTTTGGAAATCTTCCAAATCCCAAAACTGGTAGTTATATTTTCTGTGTTCCAAACACACTTCTAGCTTAGTTGGTGCTCAGTTTCAGGAAAATACATCCATATATCTGGGTAATGTCTTGGAAAGAGGGAATATGTTCTGTAGTTTTTATGCACTAGACTCTCCACCTGGCTGGGTCTCCCTGCTTGCCTCTGCCCTGCATGTCAGTGAGGAGCTGGAAGATCAGAGTCATAGTTCCTCATGTCACACATGGTCTGCTCCAAGCACCAGCACTCATCCTCCTGTGCGTGCTTTGGCTGCAAGACAGGAGATCTTCCTGAGATCTTGATTTTACCTCTTCTTTGGTGACCTCCCTGTTGTAACCATGCCCAGAGTGGCCTCTGCTCCCATTAGCTAATGGCTAATGTTGTTCTCTTTGTGAATACTCACTTGAGTGTCTTCTCTCACTTCTTCCTCTACCACTTCCTGCTAAGTGAATGAAAATAATTTCTCAGTTCCCCCTTTTCCTCTGTTATCCAATTCTGTCGGCTGGACATCATGATAGACAGAGATCTGCCCAGCAGTGTGGAATGATGACTGGAAGCTAAACCAAGGACCAGGAAAACAAAATGGCAATGAAGAATGCGATTAAAAAGACACACCAAGATGCTAAGCCAGCACAAGGAAGAGGGTCCACAATATGCTCAAGAGCACTGTGTCTTGAAGCACTGACCTTTATATGTCAGTCAAGCAGTACTGGAGGAGCTGTTCAACAGCTGCCTTTTGGTGTCTCCAACAGCCACACAAGCAACTGCTGAATCCTTGTCTGGCCAGACTTTGTAAATGAATTTACCATTTTGTTTAGTGCTGTGCACAAGCCTAGAAGGCAATGAGGATCTGTGTGTAAAATCAAAGTGTAAGGTGTGATAGTGTTGCAGGCACACAAGGAGCATGGTGAAGCTGTGAAAGAATATTGATTGTGATGAATACTGCATAGGTTTGTTTTCTGTGGTCCTTTATCTCTGGGGAGCTTCATTATTTTGAGGACATATTTGGAGAATGCTTGAAGGTGATCATTGGAAGATCTAAAAGTTGAGAGATAGAGGCTGTTACCTGGGGCTTTCAGATGCAGAAACCAACTATGTGTTATGAAGGACATTTTCTTATGGTTTTCTTTTCTTTCTGAGCTCGTGTCCTGCATTAATAGTAATTCCTTGCTGTCTAAGTATGTAAGACAGACACTCTGATAGGCTTGGTATTTTATCCAGCTTAGAAGAAAACACTGTATTGCTTTAGACAAACAAGAGTTCCTTGCTTCGTTGCAGAAAACTCATCTAGCAGGAACTCTCAGTTGCTGTTTTGAGACAGCTTGCTTTCAAATACTATGGGGATATCAACTTAGACACGTTCATTGCAGTTAGCTGTACTGCCGAAATGCAATTGAAATCAATGTCCACCGCTGAGGCCTTTCTTAGTTAAAGTCACTCTTCTTTGGGAGATGGAAAGCATTTGCCTAAGCGAAAAGTCTGATGCACATTCAGATTTGCACAAGCTTTCTGTAAGCTTTGAAGCATTTGCAAGTCTCCTCTCCCCCTCTTCAGCAATTTAAATTTTTATGATCTACTTGGTGAAACATACTGTCACATAAAAGATTTAAAATGAAATGTATTTCCTATCAGTGAGCATATTAGAAGGAATTTTCACATCTCTTTTTAAGGCATCATGAAAAAGTTGGACACAAATGCTTAAACCTACCTGGTGGTTTAGAGGATAGATGCTCCACTCACGACTTGCTTCAGAAAGTATACCAGAGTAACAATTTGCCATTCCTGGGCTACAACTTTGCACCAGGAAGCAACATCAGCCTTTGTCTGTGCCACTTGTCAGCCCTAACTCAGTTCCAGGCCCAGCAACAGCCACTGTGACAGCTGGCAGGAAGGGAGCATGTGTCAGTGAAGTGTCTTTATATGGATCCTATTGCTGATAGACAGCAGGAGTGGAATAACCCCTAAATGGATGTTTGTGAAAAGTACTCTACAATATTTGCGTGTTTTCAGTCTGGACACAGATGTTAAGGACATAATTTTCCATGCTGAAATACTTCCCTGCACTCACAGTAATCCGGGCAATAGGAAATACTTCTGCATAGAGCAAAGAGGATTATGCTTTATGGCATCTATACGCATAGCACATGTTCATATGCTTTTATTAGCTGTCACCCATGCTTAAGGCCAAATGAGGCATGCCATTTTGCTAATGGACACCTGTCTTTGGAGGGAATTGTTCATTCACTGCTCATGGATTTGAACAAACATCTTAGACCAGCATCTAGGAATTTAAGGAACAAGTTGTGATAGTGCCCCCAGACAGATGTCAACTTGAATTATTCAGCTGCACTTGTCTCAAGAGACTACTACAGTCTTTCTGTATTATACACACCAGAGAATCTCAATCAGATAACCTTTGTGACCAGTATCTACTGGAGAATTCATATAATGTACATTATCTCTTCTGTCAGTTCATAGTTATTAAATAATTTTTGCTGCCCTGAACTCCTGATTATATGTTAAGAAAAATTTAGTTTTCTTCAATCAATACTTTTCATGATATTTTATGATAATAACTCATTATTGGATAATAAATGTTTAAATTCTCTGTCTGTATTGTCCTGGAGGGAAGAAAGGCACTCACAGTAAGAGAGATGACAAACACTCCAGTCATCCAACTACAAAGGCAGCCTTTCTGCAAGTTGATCATGTTGCCATGATAAAAGTTCACCATCCATGGTATGTTTATGGGAATAGCTGTTTGGCAGGATATGTAAATCCGCAGAATATGACAACAACCACAATTGCATGTGGGATGGCATCCCTTCTGCCCAGGGCACTGACATCCCAAACACAGAACTGAGGACTGAGTTTATAACATTCCTGAATGCTCAAGTAGTACCTCTGCAGGGAGGAAAGAGGGATAAAACCATGATACTTCCCACCAGATGCTACATGGCCAGTTTCCAATGAGTGTAGTTAAGACATGCTACCAATTGTAGAAAATCAACTATTGCAGTCAGAGACAAATACAGAATCACAGAATCACTGAATTCTGAATTGGAAGAGACCCATGAGGATCATCGAGTCCAGCTCTTAAGTGGATGGCCCATGTGGGTGGGGGTCAAACCAATGACCCTGGTGTTATTAGCACCATGTTCATACAAGAACATAGATTACGAAACATGCTGATTTTTGCCAGCTTGGGAGAGAGGTATCAGTAGGGACCTAGCCAGGGATGTGAATTTCTGTATGCCATGGGCCCAGTTGTGTGAAAATATAGTGTTATGGTAGAAAGATGAGCTAAAAAACAGTGATCACTTTGACCTTACTGCTGACAAGAAGCTCAGTCCACCTTTCTGAGGAGTCTCTCTAACCTTTGGATAGGCAACCAGTCTGCCTCTGAAAGGTTGCCTGTGCTTATGATTTTGTTGAGCAAGTTCTGTAGTGGAAAATAACTTCAGTGGCTGATACTACATTTTTCTGTAACACCTGCAAACTGAGTAGTCATTTAGCAAAATCGGAATGAGCTGTTCAGATCTTTTGCTTTTTGCTACTGTGGTAGCACACAAATGTGTGATCGCATTTGTGATCACACAAATGTACTGTCCTACTGCTGATTTCAGTAAAAATTATTTATTAGTAGAAAAGAATAGTCTAACTGGCCCTCTCTGAAATATTACAGAAGAAAAAGGCCATGTATAATGGCCAGTTATTTCCCATGAAACAGGATGTCTCACTAAAAGGACAGCCAGGGACAAACATGTAAAACCGGGATTTTTCCCAATGATAAATCTAGGTTTGAATTCCCTGTAAGATACTCTCTGCCCTTGTTAGGACTTCTGAGACTGACTGTGAAGAAGATCCAAGATCCCCAATGGCATGATTGTCATGCTCTATAATTAGAAGGCAGTGCGAAGGTGTCTATAAGGCAAGGAACAAAGTATACACTTTAAAACCCCAACATTCTCCTACATCCTTGGAATATACATGTATATTGCTAAACTCACGATGAGGTGAAATAAACAGAATTTTTAAAAGATTTTAGGTTTCTGACTGATACATATTTACTAATGAGATGGATTAATTAAATGTGTATAGCTAGATAATTTACCTGGATATTTTGGAGGAGGAACTTATTCAAAGCAGAAATGATATTTTATTTAGAAAGGCTTGATGATAAAATATTTTCTCATAGTCAAATAAGATATGGCTGAGAATTTTCTTTTAATTAATACAAGTAAAACTAGTGAACAGGGAAATTAAATTCCTCCAAAAGTAATTTTGCAGATTTGTTTAGCCTAAGGTTAAAGCCTCATTTGAGGAAAAGGGAGGGGTAGAGGATCTATTACTGTCCATGCTCTGCTAGGATTCTAGTGGAATTAGTCTTTTATAATAGAAGATCTATGTCTAGTTAGCCATGAGCTGGACCTTTAGTCAGAATATTTCATGTGAGAATGGATCAGAGCAGCAAGATAGAAACCAGAAAGTCTTCAGCCATGCTTGGAACACTCATACATGGTTCATCATCAATCCCGTCACCTTTCATATTCAGAAAGTTATTCCAGAATTTCAAAGTGAATTATTCCATTCAATGCAAAATTTGTGTTGCAACCATTGTCTTATTTTATACAGTAGGTTTGGACTGCTTCTTGTTTCTTTCCAGGACCCTGTTATCCTGATTTACCATGGCCTGCTGTATTAGCCAAAAAAAATTTTTGAGAGGGGAAGAAATAGGTATATAAAAACTGTGGGTGGCTTGGTAGTTGGATGGTCCAGAGATTGTTCCCCTTGGCAGTGGGGATGGGACTGCATGATGTCCTGATGCCTTGGCTCAGAGTGGTGTTTGAAGAATTTTCCAAAAAGCCTCTGCTTTCCGCATGGCTTCATGTTCTGCTGTTTCACCTGTGTTACACTGTAGGGGTAACAGACAGGGCAGGGTCCCACCGAGTCAGTCCTCTCATTGTTTCACAGTTCATTAAGATCTCCAAAAGCATTTTAAATGATAAACTGTCTGTGACTCAAAGGGTCTCAAAAGGGATGAAGCATGTCCTTAGTTATTGCTGAAGAGGGGCTCAAGGGTGGCTGGGAGTGTCATGGGCCCTTCAGAACATATGCAGGTGGCCTCATACTGGGAGTTTCAGGCATAGTCCCAAGCTTTGCTACTTTCCATGTGGAAAACCACCCTGACCATGTAAAATAGGTGTCAACATGCTTTTCACAGTGTCACAGGCACCCAAAACAGCATTCAAATGTGACTGTGACCCTTTTCATTAGCCTGGACTATCTCCACTGCTTTCCTGTGCCCCAGGGCAGGGTCAGGAGAGCTCCATGGCTTTTGCCTGGAGGAGTTCAAGCCTTAACACAGCCCAGTGCATAAGGACATCAGATCTGCACCAATCAAGTCACAGTGAAGCCTTCCTTAGCTTTTTCTAAGTGATGATGCTTGTGGGCCCCTTCCAACTCAGCACATTTTATAATTCTATGATCCTGTAAACACCTGGTGGATGAGCTCAAACCCTGACCTGCACAACACAAAACTGAGCAAATGAACAGTTCATGTATGGACTCAGCAGGTATAAAGTTGCTGCTCAGCCCTAGGATTATCTAGTGATGTTTGCCATGACATGGGAAAAAGGGGTTGCCCAGGAGCCATAGGGGCAAGAATTCATTTTGCACAGCCACAAATAAAGAGACTTCTCATCAGTGGTCAGGTTCGTCTTGCGTGCTGTGTAGATTAGCCGAGCACACATGCAGTGTCTAGAGACATGCTGGTATGAATATGCATTTCATAGCTGGCCTGTGTTCCCTGTGGTCACTCAGCTCAGGATTTTGGTCATCAAATGTAACAGAGATGTGTCAGAATACTGCTAAACTGAAATGAACTCCTAAGAAAAGCAGTGGAGCAATAAGGTGTGCCAATGGTGAGCTCCCAGGCCCTCCCCACCTGTGTGGAAAGGTCATACCCTCTATGGCCCACCACTTAGGGCATCTTGGCCAATACATTCATCATCTCTACTCTGCAGATTACTCTATGACAATACACAATTCCTGTGGGGTTTTTTTCCTGCAATTACAGAATCACAGGCTGAAAAGTAACTCAGACAACCTGTAGTCCTACTTCCTCCTTGCTGTTAAACTGAGAATCCATGGATGATCTTTTCTGATTTCTTTTCTGCTACATTTGTAGCATATCTGTGTTGGGGTGTTTTTTGGGTTTTGTGCTTTTTTTTTTGTTTGTTTTTGTTTGGGTTTTTATTTGTTTTTTTGTTTGTTTCTTAAAATGCTTATGTTTTATTCAAATGCTTAATTATCTTAGAGGCAGCCAGAATTCAAGACTGATGTTGACATTGTTCTTTCAGAATTGGCCTATGTTTTGAAAAAAAAAAGGACAGTGAAGGAATTACATCATGCAAAAAAATACATATACTCTCAAAGCGCTCTGTTGCACCAAGGGTTTAAAAAACCTTGGAGAGTCATGTCTATAGCCTCTATTTTGTATAAAGATACCATGTATGTCTTTGAAAGCCTTTGTGAGGAAAGTGAACTTTGTTCTCCAGGGAGGAGACCAGTCAGAGGAAATGTATAGAGTACAAGTTAAAATTAAAGGAAATGAGTAGGGAACAGAGCTCAGTGACTTTTCTCCAAGGATCACATTCCTTGGAGAATCTGGATATTGTTCACGAGGATATTGTTCCTAGAAATATGTTACTGTTCAAGTGAGGGTGTCTGCTGTGTGTGTGTTTCCTAGGGCAGGTACTCCACTGCTCCTTTCTTCACTGCCTTTTCCTCCCTGGAAAATCCAGCAGCTCTGCCTCTAGCCCAGCTGCTGACCTGTATGAGCAACAACCTCAGGCTTGTCTGTGTGAATTTTCCAGGTCGAGCCCTTGGTGCCACCCACCTCCTTTTTTGGGAAATAGTCCATCTTTGTGCCTATTGTCCTGTCCCAAGCCAAAGTTCACGCACTCCCAAGTCAAAGTCAGGCACCCCTTGTTGGGCCCCAAATTTTATTTGGTTGGGTGCAGTCTTCTACTTGCCCAGCCTTCAAAGCATCTGCCTCATCATTGTCCGAGCCTGTGCAGTGACCACGTGTAAATCAGGGAGTGGCAGTTTTTAGCTGTGAGTGTTGACCCAGAGGGAGACTTCAGCAGACTGAACTCATTGCTGTATGATTTGGCAGGAAATACTAAAGTCAGTCTGCTAGAGAAAAAATGTCTTACTTTCCTTTTCTGATTCACCCAGTCTTATGAGATTGACTGATGCAGATATATCAGCCAAAGTTTAATTGCCAGTGAAATTTTGTATTAACACTGGAGGTTTATAACCAAAATTTCGAGATTTAGGATCACTAAAGAGGAAGACAGAACATGTATTTCATAATGTAATTTGTCATGTAATACTTTAAATAAAAGGTTTTCTTCTTAAAAATTCCTTGCTATCAACCCTTAGAAAACTTGACTAAGATCTTCATCTGTCTTTCAAGGCAGATCATGTGGTACACTTCTCATTTTTTGTCAAAGGGTGTGTATCCGAGAATATTTCTTTTCACAGACCTAGTAAGAAACTTTCCAAGGATGGGATCTTTCTTACACACAGTAAGAAAAACTTTGGAGGCCTCAGCAGATGTAAAATAATGAGGCACTGCATGCAAATGAGCCTTTGATGTGCACTGTAGCACTGTTTTCTCTGTGTCCTAACAAAAAGCATGTGACTGCAGATGTTTAGTTTTTTAAATTGAAGCATCCTTCTATGACAACAGATTGCACGAACTGCTGGAAAAGTCAGTTAATATTTTCTTGCAAACCCAGCAGTCTTACAGGTGACTTATGTTATTTGTTTCCATGAAGATCTTGCCAGGATAAAATACCTATGCTTTGAAATTTTTCTGTTGAAAAGATATTTTCAATGTAAATAATTTGTATTAGTCTGTTCACATTCTCATGTGCATTCATCTTTTTCACTCAACACTATAAACATAGAAAATGACTGACTTCAAAATCCAATTGATTTCACTTTGTTACTATTACTCAGTTATTGCTGAAACCATGACTAGGATCCCTGGTTCACCTGGTTCCCTGGAGGGCGGCATGGGAGCTTGAATTTTCTACATATCTGGAGGTCTGAAATGGGCCTGATGGTTTCAAAGTTTCCTGTGCTATGCAACAAATCTTACTGACTCATCGGATCTCTCTTCTGACTTCTAAACTATGTAAAAGTGATGACAATTGATTTATAGTTCATTAAAATAATGGATTTAAGGCTGTTGGTTCTTACAGTATTTGTTCTTCCATAAATCTGTGTCTTCTGTAGGAAATGGGCACACATAAAAAGCTTCAGAATTACAACAGACTTTACACAGGTCATGTTTAAATTGCAAGGCACAAGCAAATCTTGTCTTGCGGGTAGGCAGACCTTACATTCCGAAGCACAGTACATAGAAATAAGGTCTCTACATTATGCAGGGTTTCTCCTGTACTGTAAAACCTGCATATTCTTACCATCCAATATTTAGCTTTCCAATATTATTAACTGTTGTACATAAAAATACTATGGAAAATGAAGATATGCTCTTTCATTTTGACTGCTTTTTTCCAAAGGAAAATCATTGCATTAGCATTTTTTCCTGCATTTTCTTTCATTGGAAATCAGTCTCTGATAGTTATAGATTAAACCAGCATTGTCTCCCTGTTCCATGGCTTTCCTCGTTTTATTGAAATACAATCACAGTATGGTTATGCTGAAAAATGTTCACTTTTTCCCTTTGTACAAATATTCCGTCAGTCCAAAATCAGGTATTTTTAACTTTGACATTCTTCAGTATTTCTAATGAATACCCCCCCCTTTGTCTGCAAATGTACTGTTAGTAAAAATTACTTTCTTTTTCTATTGTCATGCTCGTTCAATTTATTTGAAAAAATATACTGATTGTCACCTAAGAGCTACCACTTTTAATGCTGAGTGGCTGATAGCAATTTGTCAGGAAATTGAATGCAAGAGATAAATTAGTACTCACAGAGCACAGCTCTCCTGGTTATATAGAAACAGTACTCAGTAGCTCTCTCACACTGCAGTCTGCAGAGGGATTTTAGCACAGACTTACTGAGAACCACCACTAGGCAGTAAGGTGGGGGCACAGGCCCACCTGCAGAGGTACAGGCTGCTCCCTGTCCCAGCTGAACTGACTTTCAGGAGACCAGGGCATGACACAGGCAAAGCCAGCACTTTAGTGCTGTTTCAGCACATATTCCCACTCATTGCTAGTGTTAGCAATGGAAGGTCTCCAGAGATCTTCAGGTGATGGTGTCAGATTTGAAGTGTCATGCACCTGGGGTAATTTTGGATGCAATCCATTTCATTCAGAGACTTTCCTTCCAGGTATGTGTTTACTGGTAATGCACAAAACTGGGAGGTGTGTAGTGGGTTTTTTTGGTTGGTTGATTGGTTGGTTGATTGGTCGGTTGGTTGGTTGGTTTCCTTGGTTTACTATTTTTCTCAGGATCTGGTTTCAGATTGGGAGTTTTTCTGAGAAAGAGCACAGACACATGGTTTGCTTGACTGGCTGGAGCAGTTGATGAGCTGCAGGACGGGTCTGCCATTCTGAGGGAACTGGAGAGGCTGGAGAAATAGGCTGACAGGAACCTTATGAAGCTCAGCTGGGGTAGATATCAAAGTCCTGATGCCAGGGAGGTACAACCCCAGGCACAAGACAGGCTGCGTATGACCAGCTGGGAAACAGCTCTGCAGAGGTAGACCTGAGGAAGAACAAACAGAGCACGGAGTGGAAATGTGCCCTGGCAGGTTCCTTGTACTGTGCTATATCATCAGCAAGAGATGGGGCAGGAGGTTGAGGAAGGTGATTCTTCCCCTCTGCTCAGCATTCGTGAAACATAACTGGAGTTCCCGTGCTAGGCTGCCCAGTACAAGAGACGCATTCTGGAGCAGGTCCAGAGAGGGACCATGAAAATGGTGAAGGGGCTGGAACATCTTACATGTGAGGAGAGGTGCAAGCACCAAAACTTTGTAGCCTGGACAAGACTCAGGGGAATCTTATTCAGTGTCTAAATACCCAACCAGAGAATGCATAGAAACCAGACTCTGGAGGGGTTCTATGAGACCCTGCAGGCAACAGATGAGAGTTGCATTAGGAGAAGAGAAAATATTCACACCAATAGTGGTAAATCACTTTCACAGACTTCCCAGAGAGGTAGTGAATCCCCACCCTTGGCAGTACTCATAAGCCCAAGACCCCAGACAAACTGATCCGCATAGGAGTTAGCCCTGGTTTGCACAGGAGGCTTGGTCCAGATCACTCCCAGGCTTACTATCCAGCCTATGTGATTCTGTGATTTTAAGATCCTGCAAGGTCGGCTGCCAAATGTGTGGTTTCAACTGTGGAGGAATTTATAAACTGAGACTTTTGCTTCTCATGAAAAAATTTTCAAACCAATGAAAAAAACTTGTCTATCATGTGAGGAGTTTGAGTGAACAAACTTGAATTAATCAATATGTTTACCAGTATATTCCTTAGAAAGGTGGCTTTGGTCTGAAAATTTAAGCAGTATAAAGCAGAAATGAATTGTCTTTGCTAGTCATTCTTAGGTCCCCAGCATTGACAAGGGCCATACTTCATGGATCTATGAGCTTCCTCAGTTACCTTGTATAGGGAGATAAGCCTCATCTGTAACCTTCGGCATGTTCTATCCTGCTGATCTGACCCAAAAAATTACTTTTTAGTATGGCTTATGTTAGTTTTGTTTTGTTAATAATACTTTTCAGGTTTGTGGTTTTTTTTTTTCCTCAGACTGTGGGTATGGGATGTTGCTGTTATTTTTTTCTTTCTTCCAGCCTGACAAAATGGTGCCTGTTCAGTGGGGAGCAGCATGTTTTGTGCTTGTGACAGTATTGACAATAATCCATATGATCTCCTCTAGAGTGTTCTGCCTTCTCATGACTCTGACAAATCTCTATCACTTTCTGCTCAAGTGCCACAGTTTTAAAAAGCAATGTGTTCCTGTGTCACCCCTGGGATGTGCATTCGAAACAAGCTCTATCTTGGAGCTGTCACAACCTGAGACCACAGCTGGTCAGGCTGAAGGAGGGAGGGAGGTATGCACTAAAGATTTCTACTGTTTTGCTGGAGAACTCCAGGCTATTATCACCTGCTTCCTAATTCAGTAATCCATTCACTCAGTTTAAGCCTTTGATGTATTATAAACTATTGTACCCAAACACCGTGAGCAGTGATGATAAACACCAGCCTGAAAATAACCATTAGCCCTGATGTCTGTGGTCAGCATGCTCTCACGCTTCCAGAGCCCGAAGGTTAAATATAGCACTCTGCAGTGCCAGCCTATCTCTCATGCCATAGCTTATTAATTTCAGTCTTTCATTTCATTTTTGCATTATGAGATAGTGTAAAAAACTGTTGCTCATATCAGATTTTTAAAGTGGAACCTAATCAAAGCACTCTGTGTTCTGCATCCAGCGCCACAGTCAAGATGCTTTAGCAGCATGGTGACTCAGGGTAAAGGCTGACATTTGAAAAATATTCACATCATTCTAATGGTGAGTGGGTAGCTTGAGCAAACAGGAGAAAGTTAACTATGGAGGGGCATGAAGGGAATTTAAATTGACAAAATCTTCTTTGAAAAAGCCAAGGACAAATCTGAATACAAAGTGTTTCCTGTAGATTTTGGGTATAGAGGAAAAAGGGGTTCTTTCTTTTTTTTTCTTTTTTGGGAGCAGGAGAGAGGTTCTATCTTGCTGAGGCTGTGCTTGCTAGCTTTGTGCAAAGAACAGTGAAGAAATTAGGAAAATTATTATCTTGATTGCAATAACTCTCCACTGGGAGACAAAGAGAAAGAAGTGTTTCTCCTTTGCTTATTATTTTACAGTTGAACTTTTCAGTTACTTAGATGTGATTTTGCTTATGTTCTTAGCCTTACACAAACAAGAGGCCAAATAAAACAAATCCCAAAGCATATAGCGTTGCATCTCCCAGGCAGATGTAATTTACAGAAACAGTAGGCACACTTCAGGAGTTCACTGTGCTTTCAGAAGCATTTCCAATTCCAGCTATATTTCCCATGCTTAAATTGGGGCTCCAGTAGTCTCTCAGTAGTCAGAATTAACTTTGCAAGTGCATACATATTGCAGAGCAGCAATGCTTAACACAAGCAGTAAATCTGCTGCAGTGAGGTGGTGAGACCCTGCTGGGAGCCTGACACAACGGAAGCAAAAGCCTTTTTTTCTAAGAACTGGAGATTTAACTTGGATCTTCAGGAAAAAATAGGATGCATGTGTGTGGAGATGTGCATGTACACCACATGTGCCACACACTGTAGTCAATGCTTCTTAAAGCTACTGATGCAGGACAATTTCTTGCACAAAATATGATTTTTTAACACAGGTAAATTACTCCTTGGACCAAATCTTACTTTTTATTATTTAGCTAACAAATCTCATGATGAAAACAGAAAGATGGAAATTGGAGTCTACATTTTATAAGTCAGTAAGTCACAAGAGCACAGAATCAATTTGTCAGGTTAAAACTGATTTTCTTTCAGCAAATGGAATACTTTCATTTTTATTGAAAATGCCAACAGTTTTAGTTGGCATTTCCCATTTTTAGCCGAGGCATTATTCTTTTTATAGATTTTTAACATTCTTCAGGAACAATCTAATTCAGTGCAGAAATTAATTTCAAAATGTTGCCATTTCTCACACAATGAAAATCATCTTTTTCTGAGCTACCCCAGCACTAAATACTCTTCCTGGGTTCTGCAGGCTGACAAATATTTTGCTATAATGGCACACCACAGGTGCCTTGTCTGGTTCAAGGCTTAAGTGTCCTTACAAAGAAGAGCCCCCAGAACCAGTTACCACTGCTCTTCTGTTGAAATTTCTGTTGTCTTACTGAGGATAGCAGGAACCTGACTTTCTTACAGGGCTCAAATAGAGATAAAATCCCATAATCTCTGCCCTGTTGTTTGCATTAACCAGTCTCGCATGGTCCATTTTCAGCTTTCAAATATTGAAGAGAAATGTCAGCTTGTCAGCCTGTGGCAGCTTGGAGGATGTCCCAAGTCAAAAAAGGAGAGGAATAGTGGCCTGGCTTAGACAAATCAACGACCAGCTTCGGGCAACTTGAAATAGAGTAACACTAGGGGAAATGTAGAGGATATGAGGATGTGTATAATGGTGTACACCTTCTAGTAAGCGTATGAAAAGCTGGCCAACCAAACAGAAACTCTTGGCACCCAATACCAGCACTACCTTCAGTTGTTTTCTTAACAGCTCAAGAGGATCCCATGTAGCAGGCTTGTGCCCCCCAAATGCCTCTGCATCTGAGAGCCTCAAGGGTTGGTCATGGACCTGTGTGAGGCCCCTCAGAGCATGTTTCTGCATGTTGGCATCATGCAAATATGCAGATGTTGGCAGCACAGTCGTATTCCAGTGCTTTGCCCATGGGTAAGGCTGGAGAACATTTTGATAATCAGAGATTGACAAGAATCTTGTCTTCTGAAAACATTAATTATATTATTTTTTCAAGTATTTATATTTAATATGTTTATTGGTGATAAATGGCCACCTTTCATTGCTAAGGAAATTACCTTGTTCTCACAGCTCATCAGATCAAAGGCCTAGTAGATGCTTAGGGTGTCACTGACAGTCAGTGGATGGAAGTAAACATGGCTGATGGTCTTCAGTGTTTAGATGATGCCTCTTCACTGAATATAAGAGAGAGCTTGAAGATTAAGTGTTTAGCAGAGTACAGAGAGAAGTGGTTGAAAATTGTGGATTATCTGGCAAAAAGTTGGATAGTCGTAGACTACAACTTGATGGTAAATCTGAAACATTATATCCCAAAGCTGCATGTCCATACTCACTTTCTCTTTAAAGTTTTATATCCTTTCAACAACTTCTGTGGTGGAACATTGTTTTTTCCTGAGTCACGTGTGTTGAGGGGAGGAAAGAGAAAGGGAAGGAAGAGCTTTGGCTATGTTCAACATGGTCTCATAAACACGCTATGGACTTTATAACCACCTTTTCTTGAGTGAACAAGAGTTAATTTATTCAGAGAAATTAAGTAAAAGGTAGAATGAAGGAAAGAATTTAGATTCATGGAAATTTAGTTATCAAGTAAGTATATGCTGTGTAATCCAGTTTCCAACAGAAATGATCACTGGCTTGCTGCAAAATGTAAAAGTGTAACACATTAAAAATTAACTTTTATACTATGAAGCTGATTATCTTTTTTATTCTGTTAATTTGGAAGTGAAAATCCAGATTTTTATGAAGAACAAAAGAAGTACAGAACAAAATATTTGTTCTCTGGAGTAAAATCGACTTGTGAAATAATTCCAGAGTTATTATTGCCCCCAGATCCATTTCTCTTTATCAAGAGTACATGATGGGCATGAGTGGTGTTTCTTAACTGTGCTTCTGTCTGTCAAGAGAAATAGTACCTGATACAGCAGCCAACCTTCCAAGAATGCTAAAATGATAAACTGATACCAAACCAAGTAATGTACAGCATCTTTGTCTGTGCTGGGGGGCACACAGTGTGATAGTACAGTAACTTTGTATTCCAACTCTCTCTCATGCTCCTAAAGAAAGAGTGCCATATGGATATCAGCCTTGGTGGCCTGCAAAGGCTGGGTCTTTTTTTCTGCATATGGTGTATTTAAATCTCCTGGAGAAGTTCATAGGTTACCCATCCTAGCAATCCATTCTTACTGTTCGTCTGTGATTCATGCAGTTTGTAGTGAAGAAAGTCTGCCAAAGGATCAGCAGGCTGGGGGGAACTCCAAAGCACGAGTCTCTATCTTTGGCTGCAGGGAATGCTATTGATCTGGCTGGAGTCTTACTCTCTCACAGTGGATACCAAATATATGGACAACATTTGCTTTTCAGCTGTATCACAAAACACCTCTATTGTGTTTACTGGGAAAATGCAAGGTTCTGCTGGTTGTATTTATGACATTGTTAAAATTTGCTCCTTGCTGCTCAACTATTTTCAATATTGTTGGGATAACATCAGAAGTATTTAATGAAGAACAATGTTACCTGCTTTGAGGGAGTAAGTGAGAAAATCTATGTGGTGGGGTTTGCTGGATGCAGGAATACTGAGGCTGTCCCTGCAAGTGCAATGCCCTGATGATCCATGCTACATATGATAGTTACTTCTGGCTGGAAAAGGTAACTTCTCCTCCTCAGAGTATGGTTTACCAACTAGACTTTCAAGCTGGCTGAAGTACATGCAGGGCATGGAGTACATAATGCAAAGCAGGATTTGATTTAACAAAGATGGAGCTGTGTAATTCCAGTGTAAAATGAAAGGCTGCTCAGTGATAAAAAAAGTTACTTGCCATTTTCTAGTTAGGGTTCAGTTCCTGGTTTGATGATGAACATTTAGTTGTCTGAAAGATAATATTGATTTATTTTGTATGATCATGGTCAAATCACTCAGGAACTAAAACCAAAGGATATTGTCCCATGTGATATCAAGGTCAACATCTCTCTGAAAACCAGTGTCTTTTTAAGGTTTCTGAAACTAGGCACCTCCAAAATGAAGGAAACAAAAATACTTTGCCATGCTTGAGAGTCTTTTTGTAGCATTTTCCGTAGAGATTTGAGTTAGAGACTAAGAAATTTATACTGTTTTAAAGCTCTTTTATATTGAGAGTACAGCTCTGAACATATCCCAGTACTAAGAAGCAGGATGGAGTAATTCTAAAGCAGGTGGACATGACAGTTTCAGGAAAATCATATGAGAAGGAACAGCTAGTTCAATACAACAGTTCTTGTAGCTCCCACATTATCAACACACAAAGGCACAGATATTTTTCTTTCAACCGGGCGGGTAACACAAATTGGTTTTAAAGCTTTCAGGAAGAAAAATGGTAAAAAAAAGCTAATTTATCTGATTTATGTGAGCCATTAACAACATACTGGTCTGTTCTTGTTGAACTTGGGTTGTAAATTTCACATGACAAAGAAGACAATTAAGGAAAAAACAGGTAAGAAAATGAACAAATCATTATTTTACTAATTTCTACTTAGCAAAGATTTTACCACCGCCATCTTTTCTTTCAAGGCATCTCAAATTGTTATCTGAATGTGTACATGTACTTATCTCTTTCTTCAGCTGGTAGAATCAGGATTGCTAGCCACTCAAGGGATTTTAATTTTCCTTCTTACGATACAAAAATACCCTTCCCTGGTCTATCTACCTATTTTTGTACCAGATCAGCCTGACTTACATAAAATCAAGCTAGTTTCTTGTTGTAATTTAAAATAAAAAGCTCCATTTTCTTCCCCTGTTTCTTGATTGCTGGTCCTTCATTAATCACAAGCTATTATGCTGTGTCTTTGGGAAGGCACCATGTATCGTTTGTAGTGCTCTCTAAGAAAGAGCAAGCTCGAACTGGGGGGGAAATGTCTGGCATGTACTCAGCTCATGCAGGTAAACAGAACAGGGATTTCAGCTCCAACGTGTGAGTGGGATGTTCCAATGATGAGGGGATTTATGGTGCTCAGTTGATGCAATGGTGCTGTGCTGCTGCCTTCTGAGACCCCTTGAGAAGAGCCAACACCCACAAGAAGAGCAGTAAACAAAGCCTGCAGCAATTTGTTTATTCTGGATGGGTGAAATGACATCTAGCTGGATGCATCAGTGGTGAATGCAATAAATGTTCACTGCAACATCTGGTCTTTCTCTGCCCAATCAACAGAAACATTTACCACACTCCAGTCCCAGATGGAGCAGCTCATCTCTGTGGTATGGAGAGCTTTTCTGACCCTTCCCAAGCACCATGCATGGAGAGGGAACAGCAAGCAGGCCTAATCTGTTTCTACTGTCTGTTCTGTCTCCCTGAGTCGCCTCCTCCTCAGCCTGTCCATTCTGAAAAAACCAAGATTGGGTGTTTATAAATGCCTGCATTTTCACGCCATGCATCTCAAGTGAGGTTTGATACTTTCCTAAACCCAAAGTTTTACAAAAGGGAGCCTTCTCACCTTGCTCCCTTTCTTTCTGTCAAAACCAAGTGCATATTTGCCCTTGTCAGTGAGCCTTGCTTGGATCTCTAAATTAAAGTTGTGCTCCAGAAATTTAAATAAGACAAGAGTGTACCAGCTTAGTTTTTGGGCAGAAGAGTCATTGGCAGTCCTCATTCACTTCTTAGGCAGATAATCCTTAATACCTCCAAAGGAAACCTGATTAAGAGCATATTTTTCTTGCTCATTATTCTTATAGACTTTTTATTATATATTTTATTCTATGAAAATTCAATGAGAAAGCAAGTGATAGATGGTAGCAAACATTCCAGCAACCTTGACAAGAGAAAGGCTTTCTCTGTAATAACATTCCTATAAAGATTACTGAGCCCTTTGGGGTTCAGGCTCAGGAGAAGAGTGTACAGAATAGAACCTGGGAGAAGAGAATAAAATTACTTCAAACAAGGTGGACCATCAAGCTATATGTTTCTTTTTATGCACTAGTTACTTACAATTTTTCCCTTTATCCTATTCTTCCAGAATTCTGAAAGAAATTTCTCTGCAGGCATCAAGCCTTTTCTCCACAGACCTTTCTTTCAGCTGTAAATTTTTTTTGAATCATGGTACAAATGAAATGATAAGAGAGAACAGAAGGTATGACATCCTTTTCCAGGAGAAGCTTTAAAGGATGATAAATATTTATCCAAGCAGCACATTCAAGCCATATGCAAATTTGCATAATGGCACTCCAGGTGATGTGACGCATGGTAATTACTTGCAATCTGATAAAATGGAGAAATTCAGAAGCATCCTGCGGAATGTAAACATTCATCTGTGAAAAAAACCACTACCTTGTCACTCCTTAATAAGGGTATTATGAAGAAAAGGCATGTCTTTAGGGAAGGGCATGAAGGACAGGTCTAGCTGGACATGAAGGACATTTCTCTGCCTCCCTCCAGGAGTGTGATCAGTGTATGTTCAATTCCTGGACATAGCCATGCCTTTTGGCTTTTCAACTTGCATTGATTCTTTAAAATCTAAAAGATTCTCATCATTCCCCAGACCTACACATATTGACCTGACTTTTCCAGCTCCCTCAGTAACATGGCTTGTGCTGTAGTCACTCTCAATTAACAGCCCTCACATCACCATGATGAAGAAGAACACATTGGACTTACTTGCCTGTGGGCAATTATATCAAGCAAACAGCACCTTGATGCTTGAGGCATGACAGAAGAAGGTCAATAATTCAAAGGAGATAAATAGTGGATTACACCAGTGTAAAAAGGTATAATGAAATTTCCATTTATCATGCGTATCCAAAGTCCAGAATAGAACTATGTGCCAGATTGAATGGGATGAGATTTTGCCATTGGCTTTGCTTGATTGCCAGAATTTCTTTCTGGGACACATTTTTACCTACTGGGATACTTTTTTTCTTAATCCATCTGTGAAGTAAGGAAGTATTCAAAACGAGTAACACAATTGCCTGCACTTTGAAGTTTCTTTACATGTGAGAAATACATCAAGATAGAAGAGAAGGAGTCCTGCAAATGGTTTTCATGTCCTCGACATGGTGGCTCCATGGTGGTCCAGAGCGGGCTGTGCCTGAAGGAACAGATGCATGAGACAATCTGCTGAACATTGAAGGAGAGCTCCTGGCCAGGGCAAAGACCACAGTGTGCTTCAAAGTGAGCAGGTTCAAGACAGTCAAGGAAGGCCTGCTCACTTTTTTTTTTACTTTTCACTTAATAAAGGCATAATGTAGTGCAAATTTCTCTGTGCTTAAAGAATACAGGGCATTGACTTTTGCACTGATGCAGCTACTGGAATTTGGGTGAGGGAAGCAATGCTGTACCTGCTTGGGGAAGGTACCTAACACAGTGCTGCTGTCAGAGCCATAAGTCCCTTTCTCCATGGTGTGCTCTGTGCATCCTCTTTGTAACATGGTTTTTAAGTGGGATTAATGGATTCCTCAGACCTCCAACACAATAAGAAGTTTTGAACCTTCATTTCATAACTGTGAAGGAAGAGCACAGCGAGAGCAAATATTAACATTGCTAATATGAAAAAATGATCTAAAAGCACAGAAAAAAATTATCTGTCTGTAACAGTGGAAAATGAACTAAGGTTTTTCCTGATTTGAACAGCCAGAAGCTGATGGACTGTACAGCTTTTAAAGCTTAAGTGAAAACAGAGAAGGAACCACCAGAAAAGGAAATAGCAAAATGAGTAACTTGTGGGAAATTATCATACTAGGAAAAATAGCCTGAAATTCAAATAATTATTAGGAATTAATATTTTGAGTAAAATATGTATGTAAATTATAAGTAATGCAAATATTTTTATTACTATAATGTAAGGAGGTCTGACAGTGATTTATGTACCTAACAATTTCTATTTTAAAAATATCCATAAGAAATTTCATAAGCTTTCATAACTAATTTTTCTTTAAATGAACAGCAGACATAAAACAGAGAATGTGATGGGGACCAAGGAAGTGCTTTTTGTTGCTTAGTGTTTGAATTTTGTTTATATGAATCCATTTCCTTTCTTTTTCTCTCCATTATTTTTTTGCCCGAGGGTTAGGAGGATTCCCTCTTGCATTGTTCTAAACACAATAAGTACAGAGCTCCCTTGGAAACTGTAGCTTGCTAAAAATCAAGTAAAAAATTAAATTCACCAAGCTGGAATTGCAGTTATGTGGGGTTTGGCAGAAGAGAAGACATTCTGGAAAGTAGAATCTGGTAGCCATTCTTTGGCTTCTTTGAGAATAACAGCATTCTTGGCACACTTAAAATTTGCCAGGGAGACAGCAGAACATTTGATGTCCAGATATGATACCAGTTGCTCTAGATATTAGGCTGTGCAACCTGAGTAGCCAAAACCCATCACACTTTCCTTTCCTAGTTGCAACAACAATCATTGTATTGAAGAGGAAGTTGGTACTTCTCTCTTAGTTTTTCTTTCTCAAATTTATGTTGGTATTCTCTCTGTCTTAGATTTTTCTTTATGTTGGATGTGAAGAACATTTCTGTTCAATAAAGGGTTTCCTAGTTTGATGCCCACTGGAAACCTTCTCCATCTAAGCACATCAGCTGGTGGATATCACTAAATCCACTACAGAATTGTACCATCTTCTGTGTAAGGGAAGCAAAGAATTAATCTCAGGCGGTGGTGGAAATATATATCTATTCTTCTCATACAATAGGAATCTAAACAAACATTTAAGATGGTAAAAGTTATTAAAAAATGTCAAAAAACGTCAGGATAAAACTTAATATCAGGGATTGCCAGATATAGTTGCAAAAGGGAAATAATGGGAAATCCCATCACTTTGCTATCAAGGACTCACTGTTGGGTTTCAAGAAAAAGCCTGCAGATAAGGACCTGATGCTGGAAGCAACAGAACAGATCCGGCTGATCTTTCTGCTTCCTGTTTTCATGCAGCTATGTGCTACAGAAATTCTGACTGAGAAGCAGAAATTATTTTTTTAAATTTTTAATAATGTAATCCTCTGAATAAAATCTAAAATAATAATCCTCTAAAATAAAATCTGAGATTTTTAAACAGAAGTTGTTTGATCTCCTTTAAGTTTTAGCCATCTGACTTGCCTACTCCTTTAACTACCTGCCGTGCAATTACCCAGGTGGCTCCACCTGAGTATGCTATTTCCTGCTGCTCCAGTAATAGATGGATAACAGGAAGTGTCTGAACATGGATGTTAAATTTTATTCACTGTGGGAATAGATTGCATTGCCACCACTGTTGCTATATTTATTTAAACCAGTAATCGCTGTTGCCATTTTACGTGCCCTCAGGAATTGGATGCTGCTGTGCTTTCCCAGCATGTCTCTTTTTCCAAAGACACAACACTTGGAAGGGACAATGGATTGAGGCAATTGCACAAAGAGAGGATTTCAAGATTTGCTCACTGTTTACATCACATAAGCCACGAATAGACTGGTCAAGCACAAATATGTACACTTTGAAAGGACGAAAACAGCACCAAGCCTTTGAAATGGAATGAATTACTACTGACCTCTGTGCTCAAACTGAGAGTGCCCCTAGCTGGCAGGATGGCACACTGGTTGCCAAACCTGCCACTGCCTTTTGCTCTTGATGTTGAGTTTACAAGTTTCTTTCTCAAATCTTAGAGTTTTGGCAATTCTGACCAATAGAAATAAAAATTTCTGCAGCTGAAATTTTGGGTGGGTAGGGGTCAAGGATCTGACCATGGATCTTGGATAGGTCTTTTTGGAAGGGAATGATTGAACAAGGAAGAAGTCAGAGACCATTTTTCCTATCACTCTTACTTCAGTCTCTGTAAATCTCTGCCTTGCAAACCACATGGGAGTTGTGATATGTGTGTGGGGTTGATTTCTCAGTTATGGACAACCTTATCAGTGTGTTAACCACAGGGCTATCAAAAGCACAATTTGCTTCTGCATATGCCAGTGTAAGCTAATCAGAGAAAGATGGCAAGTATAATCAGGGCTTTAAAATAGCATGGCTATAAAAAGAGATAGAAATGACAAGTAGATTTTAGTTTGGAATAGAGATGACTATTGCAGATATATAAAAATATAAAGGGCATAAAAAGAACAAAAAGTGATTGGGATTTGAGTGAAAACATGCTCAGGAATGAAAGAAGGCTCGCCTCTCTAACACCTTGAAGCACAAAGAAGCAGAGGAAGCCTCTTGCTCTGAAAAGTCTCCAAATGGAAGTGGGATAACATACCAGGGGAAGGATAATTTGGTATTGGTCCTACTTTTATATTCCTGCCATGCCTACAACTGGCCTTCCACAGGCATGGCGCCAGGCTGGGTAGCCCTCTCCATGTGGCCCTGGCTATGATTTAAGAGGCAGCACCTTTTTATAGCACTTCTTGCAAGTACAAGTAATGTTAGCTACAACTAGGCCAATCTTTTCCATATTATTTTATGTACTGATTTGAAACAGACACATACACACAGACACGCTCACATTTAGAGTATATTATGCAGTACTCCTGCCTCATACACATTATAAGTGTCACATTGTACAGCTGGCACTATATTCATGTTCTTGCTCAAATTCTAATAGAAGAGAAGTCGGAATTTCAAGGTGAATGTATGCACAGTGACACAGTTTAAAAGATTTCAATACAGGAAATTACATAATTAAAAGCTATTACCCCAGATGTAGGAACAGAATAGAAAGATCCTGTATTATTGAATACTACTGTTTTGTAAGAAAGAATTGTGTTAGGAGTGTTTGTTTGTAAACTGATTAGAGAGCTAATGATATTAAAAATATGCATAAAACATAAACACAGTCTCTCACAGGAGCTTCCCACACGCACAAAGGGTCCATAATCTGTTTCTCTCTGGCCTTGCTACTACGTGGAAGACTTGGAATATGATATTAACCCTGAAATTACCTTTAATTGGGACAGGACTGGATTTCCTCTGTAATAGTGGTTCATCCTGTGAGTGATTAGTAGTTGTCATGGAAATATTCCATACGTATTTCTAAAGACATTTGTTTTCCAGAAGTTCTGATGACAGTTTCAACCTCCATTTGAGAGAACAGAATCTCAGTTCCTTATATACCTATTTGCATCTCTCAGTTTGTTTGTTTCCCAGAGAAATAAAAGGGTTGAGGCTCTAAGGGGACAGACACTGACATGCTGTCCTGTTCTCATTTTATCACTAGGGACTCAGTTCCTGAAAGCTTCACCTGATGCTGTTTGTCCTTGTTGACTAACACCTTTTGCAGTACATCACTAAGCTGCTTTGTCAGCTTGAGAGCTGCCTATTTAATTTTTCAGAAACATGCAGCTACCCTTTTAACACAGTTTAGTTCTCTGCTCTTTGCTGACAAGGGAAAAATGATTTCACAACACCATTTTAGAATTATGTCACTGAGAAGATGGACTTGTCCCCAGATCAGTCACCCCAAGTTCCTCCATGGAAAAATGATGGCTATAGCCTATGTGTTAGATATTAACAGTCTATATGGTTAAATTAATGAGTGAAAACAAAAGAACATTTACTGAAGCTGGCTATAAGTTTGCAGTGATGAATATTTCCCATGAGGTCTATTATTTTTGGCATGCAGCTCTAGTCAGAGCTACGTTTGTTCAGACTCCTCAGCTCAGAGAGAGAGCTCAGACATGTAATTTTACAACAGTGGGCACATCATCCAAAGTCACTCTCATGGCTCACTGCTGACTCGTCTCTTTATTGGAATTCATTTTATCAGCTTGAAAAATCTATGATGTGTATACTTACCCTATGACTTTGAGGTGCCCAGGGGCATTTACAATGTACACAGATGGCCATATCCTTTAAGGCTAGCAGTTGCAGGTTAGGTAGAATTTATTAAAGCACCCCAATGTCACAAGACACCCAAATGTGGACACCTCAATCAAGCCTCTGAAATCTGGCAAAATGATTTGTTCCGGTGGTGTCTGTGTCGTGGAGATGCAGCTTGGATGTTCACTTGTTTCTGGACTGATGGACTCAAAGTGTTCACACATAAAAGTGTTCAGTGGGAAGAGGGCTTGTTTGTAGTTAAAACAAAGATGAACTGAATACATAAATCTCTGTTTATCTCTTGAAGACTCTTACATTAACTCCTCTCATTCCTAGAAATCTTCTCATATTAAAATCCTTTCCTGCCTCACCACCAATATGTGTAAATTTCCAGTGTATTGAGAATGGCTGAGATGGAGTTAATTTTCCCCGTGGCAGCCCCCATAGTACTGTGCTTTGAATTGGTATCTAGAAAGTTGTGGACATCACAGCAGTGTTGTGGGTACTGCTGAGCAGTGTTGGCACAGCATTGGCACTCTCCAACATTCCCTCCATCACAGGACTGGGAAAGGCCAAGACTTAGGAGGGGACACAGCCAGGCCCAAATTAACCAAAGGGGTATTCCATATCGTATAACATCAGCTGAGATATAAAAGCTAAGAAAAGGAGGAGGAAAATGGACACTTATTACTTGCAGTGTTTGTCTTCTGGAGCAATTGCTATGTGTTGCTGCTGCCCAGTGGGAAGTAGATAATAAAATGTTTTATTTTTGTCTTTGCTTATGTATGTGCAACCTATTGCTTGTACTTTAGCATACTGTCTTATCTCAACCTACTAGTTGTTTTTCATCTTATTTTCTCTCCCCTGTCCACTGGAAAGGACAAGTGATTTTGAGGCTTGGTGGGCACCAGGCATCCAGCCAAAGTCAAACCACAGCTATGGAAATTCCCCTGTCTGACCATCCAGGAGCTACTCTGGCAGTCACACTCACACCACCCAAACTAGAATGAAGCCCCTTCACAGTGACACACCTCACACTCAGTCAGACCAGATTTCCTTACCAGCTTGACCCCAGGCTTCCCATAGCAGAGGGTCTGACATTCAGATCTTTAAAGTAATTTAATCATGGTGCAATAACTAAATAACAAATTAACAGCTTGAGCTGAGTGCCTCAGAGGGGGAACCTTGAATTAAGGAACCTCTTTTATATTTATATCTATAGATACACATATATATACATACATACATAAACACACACATATATATACATGTGAATATATATATTTAAAAAATATGTATATACCCTCACAGCCTAAGAGTGGGAGTCTGGGGGTATCATCTCCTGCTGTGTCTCTGAGTGGCAATCACTCTGCTGTGCCACAAGTCCCCCTGCCCTTTGTTATGCAAAGGATTTGCTGTTCATAGCCTTTTGCCTCAGCCTTGGGTTCCTACTCCCCTGAGCTCAACCTGCAGCTCAAAATGCATCTGCACACCCAGCTACCTGCACTGAATGTATTCTTCAAAACTCACCACAGCCTGGTAACAGGAAATTAGTTTTCTTAGGTTTGGTTTTTCTTGGGATTTGCTACCAGAAATAATAATATTGAATTTTTCTTTAAACTATGTGTTTTTCTTTACATTATGTAATTTTTACATTAAAGAAGATTCCCTCAGTTAAACAGTGAAGAATTTCACTGAGTGCTGTAAAATGTATATTTAGACAGATGAGAATATCTCATTGTGGCTCTAGTACTCATTAAAGGCTTTCTCACAGCAAAACAGGTTAACAAAATACATGGCTGTGCTCTTCAGCCATTCATTTCAGTTTTCCCTGTCCCTAACACAACCTTCCAAGACCCATGTGTCTCCCACAGGGATCTGAGTGGACTCTGTGGGTTTATGGATTTCCTGTTGCTCAGCTGTGGAGACCGAGCCTTGCTGTGCTTTGCAAACAGATGTCTAAGACCCATCTCTCCAGCAGACAGTGAGTGGAACCATGGGGACAGACACGCAACCTGGGATCTGCTGGTCTTGCGACCCACTACCAGGACCTGGCACTCAAGGACAGGCCATTTAATAATGAAGGAGTCACTTTATTTTGAAAATGGGTGGTAGACTAAAAGGAGTTCGGGAGTGACAGTAGTTCTTCCATCTTTCCCACAAACTAGTACTATCTAGTGCAGTGTGCCCCTATTTAGATGATTACATCCTGGATAAAATTTGAAAAAGTATGTTGACTGAACTGAACTGATCTGAAACTGAATTTGGATATACTAAAATCTTTCATGAACTGGAATACTTGCTCTTCATTGAGATTTTTTTGTTGAACTAATAAACTCATAAATAAAATCATACAAGTAGAACAAACATGATTTTTAGACTAAGATAAGATTATCCAGTAACACAGATACTTAGGGTTCTAGAGTCAAAATCTATTAGTATAATTCTTATGGAAAAAGGCCTGGAAGGTAAGGGGAATTGTATTAAAGCCTGTCCCTAATTTCAGCAGACCTCTGTATGAATTTAACTTAATCTGTATACATACTAGATCTTCCTTTTAACTTTTAAGGCAGCAAAAATCTAGGTATTCATTGATACATGCCATATTCATTGCTCTAGCCAAAGTGATGGTTTTACTCCAAGACACCTGCCTGTTTGTATGACACTGGAGTCATGCAAAAAAATATTCTGTTCCATTCTTACTGCAATATCTCCTAGACTTTCCTTATCTTTTTTTGCACTTCATTAAATCAACGACATCCCTACATTAAATCAACCATTCTCCAATCATTGTTAACAAGAGGAACTCTACCCTTTGCTATTAAAGCATATGGGCCACAATCTGTTAGTATTATTATATCTGACAAATACAAATTTGTTAAATCAGAGGCCATGAGTTTTTGTCTTCCTAAATAATCTTATAGTCTCTCTCTAGCTACTTTCCATTTCTTTCAACACCAGTCAAATTATCTTTGCCTTGCAGTGAAGTATGGCATTTATTTGTTAAAATAATAATCTACTCTCCAAATTACTTTTCCTCTGAAGATCATGAAGTGCTTTACTTCATGAAGATTGCATAATCTCACCATCATAGAGAGAGAAAAAAGGAGAACTGGAAAAGACCCCAAGAAGTGACTATTTGACCTGCCCAAAATGTCCTCTGTTTTGACACAGAACCAAGGTAATGTAGAGAGAACAGTGCAATTTTCCACTGCTTTTATTTTCCTCCTAATGATTTTTTGAACTGCAATAATTAGTTGTTATTATTTACCCACAGTTACATCAGCTTAGACTAAAGTTATTCTTAATCAGTTGATTTGGATGATAAGATTTCAGCTACATATTTGTCCCTAGGTAGCTGGGGTAGAAAGAATAGCAGAAATGCAATTACAGCTTGATTTTATTCTGCCTTTTGGAAGAGATCTTTATCCCTTCGACTAAAATTTGCCCTCGTTAACACATCAAGCTTGTTTGCTGTAGCCAGTGGGATCATTGGGAATATTGCTAAAAGCAGAATTTGGTGTGTTACATTTGCAGCAGCTTTTCAACAAATATTTGATATGACAAGAGGCATTGCTGTTCCTGGTCTTATCCATGAAAATGACAGAAGAACCTTCACACAGAGTTGCTTCAGACTTCTGAAATCCTTCTGCCTGAAATGTGCAGAGCTCTGCCTGTTGCTTTTGCAGAGTCAGGTCTGAAAAAAAAATGTATCTTGAAGCTTTTTACTGCTTATTTGGTTTTATGCTACAGCTGTAAGCTCTGTTCTTGTTTTATTTGCTGATCTGTTTTATTAAGTGCCTTCTGATGAACAACAAGAAGCATGTAATAAAAACCATCTGCAGTATGGTGGCAGTTTCCTTCTTCTCTCAGTCACAGACCTTAAACCAGTCCCTGGTGTGCTGCTATACACAATCCTGCCTTGTTTCTAATACTTTTTACTGAAATGTTTATCTGGTCCTGCCTGGTATTTTTGGCTGAATTTGGATTGTGCTACTATTGGAGGAGACCCTTCCCTAGGAGCATTTTTCTAGTTTTTTTGTAATCTCTTTGACAGCATACTCCACTGGATAGATTCTCACTGGAGTAAATATCGTAGTCAGACGAATGCATGGAAGAATGAGACAGTTTGCATTTGGTAAGAATCTTCCCCTTATCTAATCACAGCAGATGTTGAAGTTCTGATTTTCCTCACTCAGCACCTGTGTACCACAGGCAGAGTTTTATTACACAGTCATGACCCACTTAGTCATAGCCCTCCTCCTTGCTGGAAAATTATCTGCACTCAAATTTTAAATGACTTCCATGAGAACTCCTACCAGGTTTAATAGGAGAGGACCCACTGTGCCTCCTTTATTTATGCTGGCTGAGATGGGACACCAGAAGTACTTGTTTATTCTTTAGGCAGTGTTGTGCTAATGTCTAGGTGTTAGGGAGTGTGTTCAGCCAGGCTGCCGAAAGACCTGCTGCTCCATGGGATTTGATCTTCTGGAAAAGGAGTCGTAGTTTCATGATACACCATGAGTTGTGGGAAATGGAAGATAGAAACTTCCACAGATACTGAAGGGTTTGATTTGCAGCCCTGGGAGAAGCTTGGGTTGATGTAATGATAAAGGTACAAAGACATTAAGCAGAAAAATTTATAAACTTATGTTCCTATTAGTTGCAAGTAAGGGTATGCCCTAAGTAAGTTAAAAACTGTATTGGGTAAAATGGTGGAGGGTTTTAAAGTGTGGTAATATGATTTTATAGAGTAAGCTAAGAGTTTAGATGTTATAAGAGAAGCATATGTGTGTGTGAGGTAGCAGGCTATTGGGAGAAGGATAGATGCAGTGCGGCAGAATTAAGCAAAGGCGATAGGTTAGAAAAACAAAATAAACTCTATGGCAACTTTCCATTGAATCAGAATGCTATATATTGCTTTATAATAAAGAAGCTTGTGACTACTTTTGCACTATGGCTAACTTGTTACTCCTCTAAAATCTCATGACATCTGAGGCTGATTTATCTGAGTAATAAGTGGTTTAATAGCCTTCCGGTAGTCCCATCCCTTCATTCAGGAGTTGATTATGAATGAGGTGAAGTCGTACAGGACTCAGCCAGGGCAGCATCCAGGTTTCTTGAGGATTGCTTTGTCTCTCTAAATATTGACAGCAGAGCAGGCAATGCCTTCCCTGATGCTCCCAGGAAATCACAGTTCTTGCCACTGCAGAGTGCGGCCTCAAAGACGCTATTAACATTGATGGACACAATCTCTTACTTACAGAAGAGCACTGAAGATGCAGGAACCACTTGCAGGAACTTTCAGCTGGAGGTGTAGCTGGAGGTGGACAAGCAGTGTAATTTAAAAGCCAGACTCTAAGGACTCAGAATTTACAAGGGTTTAAAATTTTGATGAAAACTGATGTAAATGATCTTGGCTGTTGTAAATGATCCATTTCCATTACAGCACCTTCACGAGATTGACCTTGCCTTGTGGTTCAAACTTTATTTCAACTAAATATCAGGATAATGAATGAGATGGTAGTCTTTTACAGTTCAAAATAATCTAAATTCATATTGCTGGGGTATGCAGTTAGCTCTTAGCCTATATTTTTTGCTTCTTTTTCAGAAACTTTAAGAAGCCTCCAGTGGCTCCAGCAATCTAAATATCAAACGATGACATTTAAAGTTTGGAAGAAAAAGAAATATACTGCTGCTTGCCATAAATGCCCATTAATTACCTTCCTGTTTCACATTTAACAGGACTTTATTCCCTGTAAGCCACTCCCAGAGGCTGGATTCAGTCTTAACACTATTTAAGTGTGGATTTTGAACTGTTATCAGATCTTAGCATTATCACATTCATAACAAGAAGTTATTCACTGTTTATTTGATCCTAAAAAATTTCCTTTGCATAGTAGTGAAACATAATACTCCATTTGTAAGCCTCATATCCTTTTAGTATATTAAATAGCTCTAATTTGTGTTTTGCTGGAAACAACTCCAGAAAGTTAATGAAAAGTCATCTTGCTTATGTAGAAACTACTGGCAGGAGTATTCACCTCCTTTTTTGCTGTGACCTCAAAGCATCCAAAATTATGTAATGCAATTACAACTGTTTAGGGCTGACTCCTTGTCTCTTAATTTAATGACAACAGTAAATCAAATTAATCTTTTGAACATTTAAGTTTTGAAACATCTGGATCAGTTTTTATTTTCATATTTGCATCACTTATAATTATATTAACTGATTTGCTGCCCTAAACAGTGAAAAGAGATACGTGTGAGAAACTTTCTGTCATTAATAAATATGTTTAATCATAACAGATTCTTCCAACATAAGTCTACTTCAGAATTAGTGGTTTAGATCTGAGTCAGGTCCTGCTTCTTCTGTGAAGCAAAAGCATTTGAGTCTAATGACTTCTACTAGTGTGCCTTTTTCCATACATTTCCAGAAAAATATCAGCTAGTGAGGATGATTGTGTTAGTTCTACTTCTTGGAAATGTCAGGTGTATCTATACCATGCAGCCAAAAGGTTTTGAGCTCAGCATACTTGCATTGATCTTTGAAGGGATGGCACACCAAATGGAGAATTGGGGCAGTGTCAGAGACAGCCCAAATGCAGGAGTGTGCCTTAACAAGGCAGTAGCAGATCTAACATTGCTGGACTTCTTCCAGGCTCAAGCCTCAATCAGCAGTGACTCTCATACCTCTACTGGTTTGAGCATCCATGTGCTGGAACTGGCTTTGAAATCAGAGCTCTCCACAATTTCTTCTCATCTATGGCCACTAACTAGAGAGGTTGTAGATACTCTGTCACATTCTTGGAGTTTGTAGTTCTCCTAGGAACTGTGCATTTTTTCCATCTTTCTCACAATTGGAAATGACTGTTCAGAGTTGACTTTATCTTTCTTTTTGCCTTTGTGTGCGATTTAAACCTTCAAAGCTGGTGAAATGAAAGAACTTTTGCTTGCTGCTGCCATCTCAGTGAATGTTTTTACTTTTTGTAGAACTGCTTTCTGTTTACCAATTCCTCCTTTTCTTTCCCCAAAGTAAAAAATATCTACCTACTCTTATTTTTGAATATCAACTGTAGTTCTGTAATTGCTTCAGAACAACATTAGGACTGTTGCTGCAAGAAAATCAGAGCTGTAAGAAATACCTCTTTATATCTTACATCCAGATTCAAGTCTTTTACAAGTTAAGTGCTAAACAGGCTCCAATGCTCTCTGCTTCCCAGCAAACAAGTCTTAGGAACTCCCTGGTGTGAATTGTCCTCAGCATTATGGTTACTGCAACCACACATTCCACATGTCTTCAGGTCCCCAGTGCTTCTTGTCAGCTCTACCTGTTTAACCAGGGAATGGAAAGAACTTTGGACATACGACAGTTAATACAAATCATAGGATAAAAGATTTTTCTGTATTTTAGAAACTTATTTCACACCACTGGAGTCCTTAAATTCTGCTCAAAACTACTGGCATGAATCTGAAGGGCTGTTTTTATAAGCTGTGATGGTTTAGCACGGATTTTTTAGTCTCTAGGGAAGTTGTAGCAGATGTTGACAGCTTGGCTGACCAATTAGAGAGTTAGTCACGCCTCTGGAGATGCAGCCCTAAAAATCAAGGTCCCAGGTGACTTTTCCCTTTCCTTTTCCGGCTGACAAGGAGCTGGCATGGATTCGTAAGTGAGTGGAGAGACCGGGGCCCCCCTGGGCCAGGCCTGGCAGGGCCTCCAGGGGGGCCGCTGCCCATGGGAGAGCTGCCCCGGCCGGCAGTGTCCCCTCTCTCCCCCGGCTCCTCCGATGGGGAGAGGAGGAGGATCACAGGTCGGCAGTGCTGGCCCTGAGCCAGGGGCCTGCAGCAGCCGTGCTTGGGGCCTGGCTGCCGGAGCCTCTGGCCTGGGGCGGGGGGAAGAGAATCTTAAGTTTTCTCTGGAGCTCTAGTGAGCTGTTTCAGGTTTGAGTGGCTTTGGATTGACCAGGGGTGGAGGAGGGTCATCAGCGTTCCTGGGCATGTTGCCCGCCGGCGGCCTTGGAGTTCAGCGGCCTTGGATTTCAATGCTGGGAGCTGGCTTAAGAGAAAGACTCTGAGCAAAGACATTAACCCTTTTCCCTCCTCCATGGAAGACAGAGTGATTTGAAATGTAGAGAGACAGCAT
>JBBMKD010000001.1:40577005-40597809 GCA_037834095.1 Argya squamiceps
TGTGGTAGGAGAAGGGGTTGGTTTAGAAGTTTCATTTTTCATTTGTTTTTTTTTCCTTAGTGTGTGTTAATAAAACTATTTGTTTACTTTAAGTTGGGCCTGTTTTTGCCCTTTTCTCCCAAAAATCCTATCTCCCAGAGGGAAAAGAGACTAAACCACTGCACTTAATTCGGCGAACGTGAAACCACGACATAAGCTAAGTTCTGAGGTTCAGTTGGAAACAAAAAACCCTAGTGGTGTTGATTGGAAGAGACTTCAGCGGTCATATTGTCCCTCCTCCCAGTACAACTGTCACCATCACTGGACCAGGTCAGTAAAGCCTGCAACAAGGATCCACCACCACTCTGGAAAATCTGCTTCATTGCTCAACTACCCACCAGTGAAAAAGTTGACCTTAAAGCAGAAGCTGAACCTCTCAGTTCACAATGTGTGACTGTTACTCCTTGTATATGTATAACATATAACATGACCAAGAAGAATTTGACTCTGTTCCTTTATGATTCCCATGTGCACATTTGCAGACTGCATGGAAACCACCTCTTTACGAGCCTAAATAAGCCAACGCCTCTTAGAGTTTTCTCACATGCCCTGTACTTGCTTTTTCAGTAGTCCTACAATGGGCCTGGAAGAGAGAATCCTGAGCTCCTGACTCAAAACTGCTATGTCTGTGGTTCTGTATTAATGAAGTTTCTGAGTCAGGCACTGAAATGTCATACATGTAGGTTCATGGCCTGCCAGTGGGCTGCAAAGCACTTACATATGCACCCAGACTCCCTACAGAGTCAGTACAGAGATATGGGCACCCCTGCACATCTCTCAATAATGATCAAAAATGGAGCATTTACTTGTCTCTGCTGACTGTGCTGGGAGCCTGCACACTCCAGTGGAGCCATTCAGCAGTCTCAGATGGAGCAGGGAGCAGCTAATGGGGGGGTCATGCACAGGACTGTGCAGAAAAGGCTCAGAAGCACACAGCAGCCGCCTGGATCCCCTGGAGCTGGGATACAGGGCCAGCCTCAGAGAGCAGGTGTCTGCAGAGGATGTGTATGGCTCAGAACTGCTCAGTGTAGGGGCCTCAGACTTAGCTGAATAAAAATACTCCCACAACTGTAATGTGGGTTGGTTTGGTTTCTTTTTAGTAAAGCTGATAGAATTTCTTAGTAATTCTCTGAAGTATAAGTGGCCAAGACTTTGAGGCTACCTCCTTATCTCATGGATTCACAAAGCCATGTTCTTGCCCCCAGCATTTTTGAGCTAACAGAATAATGCAGATAGCCTCTAAGTTTATACACTTCTTTTTTGTTCAGTGTTTTGGGGCATTTTTCCCAGAGTATTGAAAAATACTGATTACATTCAAGCTGTCGTATTTCCCTTCTTTTCACCAGGTCAATAATACACAGTTTTGCAAGTGTTGAACTCTGGAATCAGTAATTTTAAATTTTCCTGAACAGGTTCAATCTACACAAAAAAGAAATTGCAGCCATCCAAAGATAAAAGGTATGTTTATTCAAGTAAATCTGGTCTTCTCCAGCTGTACTTAAGCTAGATGATCCTTCAGCTTCTTAACTAGTAGTGTACCCCTTAGGACAAACTGCTACTTCATGCATTTTTAAATGTAAAAAAAAAAATTATTTATTTTCAATAAGCTGCTAAAAGCTAAAAATATTATCCTAATTCTTTTGTAGTAATTAATTAAAATATTTTTAAGATGAAAGTCCATTCCCTTTACTCATGCTGAATAGTAAATTGCAATGCAAATAAGAGATTACAGGTATATTATAAAAGGAGAGAAAAATATGTGGGCTGAAAAGATCGCAGGAAAGTTTGGAATTGGAGCTAATTTAATATATGTGCTCCATAAACCACATAATTTTTATTATGAATTCGCAATATGGAAAAAGGCTATGAAAAGAGAAAGAAACTGTTTTAGAAATATATTTGAAGCTTACATTTTTTCACTTCTCATTAACTAAATTAAGGCCTGTAACAGATTTTTTTCCCAGAATTGGATATATATTTTTTTCATCTATCATTGGCCCATGACAGATCTGCTTTTCTTGGTGCCTTCTGTACTTCTGTAGGTCCCTTAAAGCTATGAGAAGGATTGTACAGTATAATATTAGCCTATATCTACTATAAATAATGTGATAAAAATTGAAAGCTTAAAGTAATAACAACTGAAGAAGGGTATTTCAGCATCAAAACTACAGTGGTAGATTATGATTTACTGGCCTTACAAATATTCCCATCTGCACTGATATTTCTTTCTAGATGTTTAAAACATGTTCTGTTGCTTCAAACAAAATTCACATATTTTAAACTTCAGTCAAAATGTTGTGGAACCACATGTGATCTTACTTAGACCAGATAATGTGAAGCAATTAATGATGTCTGAATCACAAAACTTCCAACATCAGCTAAGCTGGATCTCTCCCTGTTCCTGGGAGAGGTGTAGCTGTATCTGCACTGTCATGTACATTTCTTTAGCAAGTTCCATATTACTTCCAACATTTATTAAACTTATCTGTCTCAGCCTTAAGAGCAGGCTTATTTTAGTCCTGAGCATCTCCCATAAAAATTCCTTTTTAGATCCTTACTGTTGTAATTCTTATCTTTTTTTTCTTCTTCATTTCAAGCCTAAATTTATTCATAGCCAATTTATACCCATTTATTCTTGTGTCAGCATGGCCTTTAGCTTAAACAGTTGTTTTTCCTGCCTGATATTTACATCCCTGAAATGCTTAGAAAGAATGGGAGAGAAGACAGATGGTTATTGCTTAACCTGTAATTTGTATTAATTATGGCAATTAATCAGGTTGTTTTGAGTTCAATATGGTGTGATTCAGCAGAATTTGGTATCCTGCTAAAATTCCTTATCAGAAAAGTTGATGGAAGATTTTGAGTCTCTAAATAAATCATATATCCTAGTAGTAAATGTTTGTTAACAACACTTATTACTGAGCTGAACCACAACAATCATACCAAGAGAAAAAATTATAAAATCGCTGTCTGCAGTGTTTCACAGTCTGTTGTAAGGAAACCCCAGCGGGCCACAGAAGCTGCTGGCAAACAGTTACCACTAGGGGTCATTCAGGAAATCCTTTGGGCTGTCCTTCTGTTACACATTGGCTTGATCCCGGAGTTAAAATTCTCCTGCTTGTCTGTGTTGTCGGTGCTCTGGCTCCAGGAGGGAGCAGTTCCAGAGGAATGAATTGCAATCTTTGGAGACAGGGCAGAATGGAGGGGTGCATGCCTGAGCCATAGCTGGGCAATTGTCTATGGGGTTTTCCACCCACAGCACCAGCCTAGGCCTAGGCCTCTAGGGTGGCTGTGTGGACCTCAGGAAAACACATTGCTCCACTTCTATTTTAAAGAGGCGGTAACCTAACCACTGCTCTAATTTTCCATCTGTTGAATTAGATTTTCTTTTTCCTTATTAAACCTTGCACTCAGTCTAACTCCTTGGCTACTACCTTTGGCTGTGAGACACCCAGCCTGTGTTATAAACAACAGTGTTCCCATGAATGAGGTGCATTAAACTGCTCCACACAGAGATAACCCAGCTCCAGCATGGGCACAGGTCCAGCTTTCACAGGCCATACCAGCCCCTTGCCTTGCCACCACGATGGTATTGAGTTGCCTCTTCTATATTTATGTGGATGTTATTCAAATTTCAAGGGTCTCTGTTCTCTCTCTTTTATTCTGTGCAAGTGCAATTTTTTAAACATGAGAGAAGTATTTTCCACATATTTATACAACACCAAATAAAAGAATAAAAGCTAATAAGACTTTGTCATTCCCAGGACTAGACTACAGCTATTCTCCAGAGAGATGACAAGCATTTTTCCTAGTCTTCAGCAACCTGGATAAAACAGCCAAGGTTGATTGTCCTTAAAACTTTTTATAGCCATTTAGGTTAAACATTTTTACATCCTAGCTATGTTGATTCATTCATTACATTACTTCTGCTTTATGTCATCCTTGTTTCAAAGACACTGCAAGTTGTTTTTAACTTCTGCTCATAAAATATGCAGAAGGGAAATGGAAGACCATGGGATTATCTTTGGTCCCATCTTCTGCTGTCAGGGACAGAATTTCTCGGTATGCCCTTTACTGCGGTTATATTCTGCTATCTGTCTGGGTAAGATCAAAAAGCTTCAGTGGTTTGGGGCTTTAATATTAATTTCTACTCTTGCAATGACCTGGGAAATGTTTGATATTGAGAGATTAATATCATTGTGACCTTTGAAATTTGTAAAATTTTGATTCTGAGGGAAGATATGTGCCTACAAATTGTACTCTCTGTTGCTGAATGAAAAGCACGAGTTCTCTCACCCTCATTTCTTGTTTTGCTAAGCTTTCATCTTAAATGCAATTTTCTGTGCTGACAAAGATGCACATAGTGCTACTGTTTGAGACACTCTAGTAATAGCCTCCCTGCAAATATATTTTTGAGTAGCTCCACAGAAAATAATTTGGTGCACCACTTCCTCAGGAAGCTTGCGATAAATTATGAATAGCTGCTATACAGGCAGCACTGTTCATTCCACGCACTAAGTCAGTTAGGAATGGTGGAGTGGGAACTATAATGATTATGAAATCCGCAGCTCTCTTCTGTTTGGATTCTTGCATGGGGACTGAACTTGGATTTTACATTTGAATGGCTCCCTTTGCCATGCTTTCTGGGTTTGTTTAGGATTTTTTAATGTAATTGCCTTTAAAAAAGGGAAAAAACCTCAACCCAAATCAAATCAAAACCAAACAAAACCAAACAAAATCAACAAAAAAAAAGAAAACAAGAATGAATGAACAATAAACAAAAAGAAAGGAAATAAAAGAGAAAAAAGTATAACGAGAAATTTGCACATGGGACAATGCTGACCCTAAATAAGGTGTCATCAAGGTTGACATTGGCAGATGAAAATAACTTTCTGTGATTTTCTGGTATTTTGGATCCCCATGATGGTGGCACATTAGCTGTGAAACTAAGCTGCTGAAAATCTTCCTGCACAGAAGGAAGAGTGGAGATTTGAAAATGAGAAGCGCAATTCCAAGTTTTGCAGTGGTAAAATACTTCTAACTTGATAAGTTAAATGGGAAGAGATGGTGTGAGGAAACTGAGTTGTGGAGAAAGTTCAGTTCTACAACAAGTATACACTAGGATAGTCCTTTTGGGAAAATATAGGCCCTCTTCTTCTCCTACATCATTTATCCTTCCTTTTATGTTCATCCATCTTCTTCCCTGGATCATTTTCTCCAGAATTTCCAGACCTTCTTCTGTACAATCTCCTGCCCTTGCAATTGCTGTCCTGTTCCTCATTCTCTCTCTCTCTGCTCTGTGTATTTTTGCTTAGAATATAATTTCTATATGTTTCCATTTCTAATAAAGACTTTACACATTTTCTCATTCTTTGTGCTCATTTACTTCTGGCTTCTTGTCTCAGAAAAGTGCATTCTCATCACCAAGCTGGCTTTGGGACAGCAAGGAGTACTCTGCTACTGTACAGCAGTACATAGGTCTTTACATATGTCATGGACTTGGGGTGAAGCGTTTAACTTAGGGTCACTTCAGTGGTCACTAAAATGTTTGCCCTGAGATGCAGGAATTTCCCTTGACTCCAGCTTGATTGAGAGGAAGAGCAGGAGCACAACATGTAGCAGGGTGGGATAGACTCTGACTCAGCTTAGCTGGCTCAAGTCTTCGTCCTTCCTGTCATTAGCAAGGGAACTAATCTGACACAGATCTTTTGGAAACTTCTTTCCTTTACACTGGTCTACTGTGTGAGGTAGTGTTATGGGAGCAAACATCCAGCTAGGAGGCTCGGACTTCTTGCCTCCACACAGGGCTTTGCTGGGGCAAATAACTCACACAGCTCCTTGTGCCTCTTCCACTGTTGTGCAGTTGAACACATTATTAACATAGACAAGTTCAGGTTTTTTCCTTTGAATGATGTAAGGCCTTAGCCTAGTCATGTAGTGTTGACATACCTTGTTCATAAGCAAACAGCCTCATTTCTGGATGATTGATACAACAAAGCCTGAGGCAAACGGTCAGCATGGTCCTTTTGACAGAATGTGGCTTTGCAAACAATGACTGCCATATCACAGAGTTCCTGCAGAAATTGATCTCTGGACAACTGGTTTCATGGTCCTTCCAATGGAGTTGCTTAAGATTGGTGTTAGTCCAAAGAAAATGGCAATACTGAGAGCACAAACAGGATAATTGCTTAGAGTAAAATTTTGTCTCTACCATACTTCCAGCAGTATAAAACCACCAACCTTATTAGCTTTTCTAGCAACAGCTTACAAATTTTAGGAGGTTTCATACTCCTGGAGTTTTTAATTAGTTTTGTCATTTTGCTTTTTCTTCTGCATATCACAGAGACATCTCAAGAAGTCACATCCTACATCAGTCAAGTTGGCCAATGCTCAAAGTCTGTCTCATCTCAATGCTCAAAGTCATCTCAATGCTACATGACACCACCCAGACCCATGCTAACCTGCATAGTCTATGGTCCATTGAAGAATCTGTCTTCATTTACCAATGCTGTATTTTCAGTTTGTACAGAATCTGTGCACTTTCAATTTCAATTTCACTTTTTTTTTTCCCAGTTCTTCAACCACACAGAAGAATGTGACTATAAAGAGAAATTAACTGAAAATAACTTAAATTTTCTTATGGAGATAAGTTTCCTCAAAAGATGGTGTGGTGGGTTGACTCTGACTGACTGTCAGGTGCCCATCAAAATGCTCTCTCACTCCTCCTCCTTAAAGGGGAGGAAAATCGGATTAAAAACTCTAGAGTCAAGATAAAGGCAGCTTATTAGGAAAAACCAAGGGCTGTGCTCATAGGCAAAGAATAACAAGAAAAGTTATTCTCTACTTCCCATCAGCAGGCAGTGTCCAGACATTTCCTGGGAAGCAGGGCCCTGTTATGCATAGTTATTTCTTTGGGAGACAAACGTCTTCATAATGAATGTCCCCCTCTTCCTCCTCTTTCGTCATAGCTTTTTTTGCTGAGTACAACATCATGAGGTGCAGAATATCCCTTTGGTCAGTTTGGGCCAGCTGTCCCAACCATGTCTACTCCCAATCTCCTGACCAACTCCATCCTACTGATTTTTGTAGGGTTGGAGAGACCGCTTTGGTGCTGTGGGAGCACTGTTTAGCAGCAGCCAAAACACTTGTGCATTATCAATTGCTTCCATCTGCTAAGAACAGTGCTGTGAAGGATGCTATGGGGAAGGGTAACCCCATCCCAGCCAGACCCAATACAGGTGGATCTACAAATAATTATTTTCTCCTAAATAATGACGGTTTTTCATGGACACATCATGGAGTGTAGTGAATATGATGAACACAGCACTGTAATTCTCATGATAAACTGGGGTGATACATTATGGCTCAGAGAGATTTTATACACCTGAATATCACAGTACAGAAGAGAGATGGTTGCCAGCTATTTCCTCCCTGTGCAAAGAGACCTCTCTTTGCTATGAGGATGGTGTTAGCAGACAATGGAGCAGGATGCCGTTCCCAAGCATGGAAACCCATCTTATTCCAACTCTCTAGGGATGCTGATGCCTCTTCACAGGTCCAGCAGGTATTCTGTGACAATAATGTAGGGCATACAGGCAGTGTTTGGAAGTCACAGTGCATTAGAGTAACTCAGATGATGATCAGGCCTATATTTAGCATTTGAAGAACTCCCCTCTTAGTTTCAGATCCATTTTAAATATGGGAAATTACATTTATTTTCCACAAGTACAAAGTATGGTGAAAATCTTTAGGTCAGATGAAGCTTTTATCTATTAACAATCACTCATTGACGTACAAAGTTACACCTCATTGTGCAGAATGTGTCTTTTTATTATTTTTTGTTATCAATGCATTGGGAATGCTGCAGCTTCCTGTCCCAGTGCATGTGCAGCCTAATACAAACAAGAATGTCTATTGAGCATGACTCCTAAGGAAATCTGTGTTTGTAGTTTTAGGATGAAAAGGCACTACGCAAGCTGAAAAGAGTCGATATCCTGAGCAAGGAAACATGCTGCACCGTGAGACTTTGGATTCAGTTCTTGACTGTGCCTCTGGGGACAATGATAAGGTTTTGTGGAGGAGTGCAGAGCCACCTGCAAGCGCCCTTTTCCATGTCTGGTTTCTGGTTTATCTGATACCAAGTCTGGCCCTTAACACAAGTCTATACAGCCTGACTTCACCCCCTCCTCCCTCACCATTACCAGCAGCTCAGTGACGTGAGTTCATTCTGACAGAGGGACAGAGGGTTGCCCTGGCCTTGACATTCTGTGTGATATTAACAGCCAGAGCACAATGTGGGAGAGGTTAGGCTGGTGTTGAGCCACAGAAGTCCCTCTGCTCTTGGCTGTCCACCAGCAGAGAGCTTTTGTGTTCTCCTGGCAGGGTGAGACAGCCTCCAAGGCAGTGTATTCTCCCATAGGGTGAGTGATGTTTTACTGAATTCCTTCCTCTGAATTTCCGGACTTTAATGGAACAACATGTCAGGCATTTCAGTGAGTTAATGTCCTTCCTCATGAAAGCAAAGTACTTGCTTGTTGGTAAACAGAGTCATGTCATACTAGCTATTATAAAATGATAGAGCTGATCAAATTACAATGTTGGTAACTTCTTTTTGTCATATAACTCACAGTGGAACTGCTTGGGTAACAGTCAAGTCAGTACACTTATTTTCCTCCAAAATACTTCAAGAAATTAAAAATTTCCACTTGTTGAGGAATTCAGGGATGTTATTTCTTTAATATTAAAAACTGTATTCACAGCAGTTTTCAATATTGTATAACTTGCAAACACTGCAAAATATCTACAAGAATGAAGGAAATATTCTACAAAGTGTCTGATTTTCTTCCTGCTTCAGTTTCACGCATTTCAAAAGAAAAGGACAGAAAAGAGAAGAAGAGGATGAAATCTGAATTACAGATGAAAAGGAAATTGTCCCAAATGAATGGTGTTGCATCAAAAATCTTGATTAGAACTAAGCTTCCTAGGAGGAACCAAGAACCGATCATTAGTTTAATTAAAATCTTTTATGTCTAACTAAAACTTTTCTTGGTCCATTTACAGTATTGCTAACCTGTTAACAAAACAGTTAGGGCTGATGTATGGAAACTTTCTGGTACCTACCACTTTTCCCTGCTGTTCTGCTCACCTCCTCCTCCCTCCTCAGCTCTCTCAAGACAACAGTGGAAAGTTTCAAAAAGTTATCAATGTCCCAAGTTGTTTGCAGGGAGGAGTGTGACACTGGAGTTCCTCAGCCTGGAATCTGCTTGAATTATCTTTATATGCTATCTAAACTAAAATGTTGCTTTCTTTATCTCTAGTAATTCCCAATTTTATATTTTGCTTGCTTTTCTGTTCTGTTTTATTATGCTTTAAAACCATTTTACAGGACATATATGGCTGCACTCCTACAGTGCCAAGTAATTGGCCACTACCATTTGTGTTTACAGTCCTGGGGTTTTGGGTATGTCTGTTGCTATACTACACTTCATTTTTATTCTAGGATTCTATTCTAGACAGCTCACCCCACCCAGAATAACTACTTGTTATCATTACCTATTAGTTAACAGTAGGTATTCATTGCACTGCACCATTGCACACAGCTAAACTAAAGCTAAAACAATTTGGGACATAGCTATGTGATCTCTAGACAATTGCTGTCACAGCTGTGACATGCTAAAACCAGTTCAGGACAAGAGATTTACAGGCAAGTCCAGAAAACTTGTATTGCTGGGTTAATACAAAGTCTGTGGCCTCTTATCAGTAATGGTAAACTCATTTTTACTCAGCTACAGGGCAAAAATTTTGGTTAGGAAGTTCATGTGAAGGTGTTCTGAAAGTCAAGGATTTTTCTGAAATACTGCTTATGGAAACACTAAATGAGTCAACCAAGTATACAATAGTTCATGAAAAAAACCTATAAACCTCAAAATTGTGTAAATATACAGAGCTTTAATAAATTTATTCCTATAAATTTTAAATATTAAGAAACACTTATGGTCTGCTTAAGAAAGGCCTAATCTTGTCCAAGCCTCAGCTGTTAAGCCAGAAGAAAGTATCTCATTACAACTGCTGATTGGAATTTTTATGGTCTAATCACTGTCAGAAAACTTCATTATTACAGATGTAATAAGTGAGTGTATTAATTGTCTATCTCTTGATAAACTAAATTTAACCTTTAACCTAAATTTTAATTTCAGTGGTTGTCTAGACAATTTAATCCAATTTTGTGGTTTGTTCTAGATGTGTGAGCAGTGTTTGCCACATATGAACATTTCCTTTGATTCTGCTTCTTTTGTCATCCTTTTTTCCTCTTTTGAGTATGTGATAGGACATAATTTTCATGGTTTATCTAAACTCAGACAGACTTATAAAAATTCTAAGTTATTAGCATTTCCACATCATCTTTATCATGCTTCATATGCATTTTATGCTTTTGTACTAACAGCAGTCTTTGACTCTCTGTTCAGTAGAACTTGGATTTTTGAGATACTGAATTAGGATTGCAAAGTGCTTAGTGTTTGTACCCATGAGCATGGAAACCATAAAACAGTAAAAGCTCTGTGAGTCTTTGGATATCTAAAATAGTATGCCTTAACATGAAGAAGTCTTGCCAGTCTGATGCTCTTGAGGCCAGAATGAGTCCCCCACACAGGGCCACCGAGCCCAGGACATAGAGTTATGAATTAAGTGCTCATTGAGCTACCCTGAGTAAATAACTCAGCACCCAGAGTCCACCTGGCAGCTTCAAGATTCTGAAATGATGGTTTTGCAGGCAGATTTGTTTTCAAATATGCACATATAAAAATGTCAGTAGAGACAACATTCTTCTGAGGTGTCAGGAGCCTTCTAGGAAGGTTCTATATGTAAAGGCAACTCTGAAAGAGTATTGTGAAATTACATTTCAATGGATCTGTATTGTCCCAGTTTTCTTGCTTCTATGAGACCTTTGGGAACACTCCTTCAGAGTGTAATTGTCCTTAAGCTTTTATGAATTGTTTTAAGAGACCATCAAAGATCTAACTACAACAGTTTCGCACAACATGGGAAATTTCACAGAGGAAAATTGTTTGTCGTGACAAATGCGACCCTTGTAAAAGCCCTGTTCTGAGACTGGCTGGTTGATCATTTTAAGAATAATTCCTTGACTTCTTTGATGAGGAGGGGGCATGGTTGAAAAGGTGATTCATAATGTTGCCTGATGTAATAATTTTTTTAAAAAAATATCAGTTACATTTAATGAATTTGAGCAGATTCTTGAAAGTTTTCAAAAGTGGAGATTTATAGTACAATAAAATCACTCGTGGATGAGCCTGTACCAAGCACAAGTAAAAGGATTTGTCTCAGAAACCTTTTAAAGTTTTTATGTCAATATATCTTGTGTTGGTTGGATGACTTTGAGTGAATAATTAGTGTGTCTTCTATTAGATGACCTGCATTGTTATACACACTTGGCTTGTACTTGTTACTATTTTGCTTAGGACTGTAATGGTTTGCTGCAAAACAATGACTGGAAAATTATAAAGATAAAATGTTTTGCTTTCTCCACATACATACACAGATCCCTTTATGGATTTGAGCAGTAGCCTGTGTGTCTCTCAATTTTCAGTATTAAATCACCTGCATAATTAAACTAACTGTGCTATCTATGCTGATCTTTGATTTTGACCTGTTCATTACAAGTGGTTTTATTTCTAAGGACATATCAGTTCATATAGAAAAACAAGGTTGCATGAGATGAACCTGAAAAACTGGAGTGCATTTTAAATGGGCCATTGTCTTTGGCTGAGGAGAGTGTGCTGGTATTGATCAGTCCACAGTAAAGGAACAGTCTTGATTTTATTATTAATGTTAAAATCCCTCACAGTAGCACTAGTGAATATGTTTTTATCACTTTTATCTACCTAAATAAAGAGGTCCACTACTTCTCACTTAATAATGATCCATCATGGATGGATCACTCGAGTACATCTCTCAATGGTGCTTGATCACTTTATACATGCAATAGATATAACCATAGAAATATAGCATCATAGAATGATTTGGGTTGGAAGGGACCTTTAAAGGTCACATAGTTCCAACCTCCCTGCCCTGGGCAGAGACATCTCCAACTAGGTCAAGTTGCTCAGAACCCTGTCCAGCTTGAATGCTTTCAGGGATGGGGCAACCATCACAACATTTATGGACAACCTGTTCCAGTGTTTTACCATCCTCATTGCAAAAAACTTCTTCCTTATATCTAGTCCAAATCTACCCTCCTTTAGTTTAAAGTCATTATTGTCATGTCCCTCTCCTAAGTGGAAGGGAGCACTCAAGATTTATAAATGCCAGTGATGGAAAAAGGCAAAAGCCAAATCCAAAAAAGTTCAATTTTATTAGCAAACTACATGCTCAGCAAAGAAATTGATATATGTTTTAATCTTATTTTCCCACAGTAAGAATAATTTAAAAAAATGGAAAAGAGAGGAGAGAGAGGCAGGGGAGGGAGAGACAGATCAGATTTTGGCACAATGGAGAATAATAGGAAAGACTATTCTATGAGGGGAGTGGGTGCTGGTACTGTGAGTTCTTCTGCACGAACTGTCACACTTCTTACTGTCTTTTTCATCAGAATAAAGGTGTGTATAGGTTTATCTCCTGATACTGAAATGCACAGGGATAGCTTTCTCTTGCATCAAACCAGCAGCGCCCTAATCACTGACCAAGAAAAATTACAAGTGATTTTTGGATGAGGAGAATATGAATAGAAAATTATATGTAATGATATAACAAACTGAAGACATTGACAATCTGGGGTGATAAATGAGAAAGGAAACTGTGCAAAATAAAATGTAAATGTATTGGTATCATAATAATTGAATGATAGTACTAGGAAAGAGATGTTCTCCCAAATTCTATTAATAAAACCTAATTTTTTTTAATGAAATAACAGGGTTTGGATTTTTTTTCTGTTTCTGTACCTAATTTCATTTCAACATGCTACCCTGCTTGCCTTCAAGAAAAAAACAAACAAAAAACTGCCTTAGAAATTCAATTTTGTGTTACCTCTCATAGTAAGTGCTTCAACTTCCCTTATGCTTCAGAGGAAGTGCTAAATCCTTCATTTATAAGGTAAAAACAATAAATGGCCTTATTTAACATAAGCTGCAGTATATTAGCTTTATCCTTTAGGTGGATAATAAATCCAGCTAACATAACCAAAGAGTGTCAGTCCTACCCAGGGTTCTGTAAGAGCCCTAGGAATGAAACAGAGGACAATGGCATTTTTTTTCAGTGGTAGTTGGAGTCTCCTGTCAGTTCAGGGGAATTTTGTGTTGAAACTTTCCTGCTAACGGATGAGTTAAACATGTTGCATTGCTCAAGTATTAAATCACACAGCAGATGTTTGGTCAATTTGTCTGTGTTGTAGTTGCTCCTACTTGCCCAACAGTACAATAAGCAATAGTTAGGCTGAGCTCCATTTTGAAATCAGGTTATCATTCTGACTTGTAGCTACTCTGAAAAAATATATTTTGAAATACAGGAATTTGAGGAAAATCTGTAATTATTAATGCTATTCCTGTAAGGGAAGGTCAAATTTCTAGGAAAACACCAGAATATTTCACTTGAAGTTTTCATGTGTCCTCTAATAGGAAAGCAAAGCCATCTTCTTATTTAACGCAGTTAACAGGACTACACTTCCTCAAAATGAGACTTGGACCAAAGGTATTTGAAGACTTGCATTTACTTACTAAGCTGAATATTTGTATTTGCTCTTTTTTAATGTAGTATCGTAAAAATGTCACTCAATTTAAGACTGTTCCTGCTTCTATTTTTGTAAAGACCTGGGAAACACTTTAATCTTTTTAAGATCTACTGACGCTTTTACAAATTTTTAATATCATGCTGCTAGTATTACCTTTTTTCCAAAGATGAGTGTGATGTTTGCACTGTGAAGACACCTTTGTTTATTTACATATTCCTCCAGTGTGTCTGGAAGGTGCCATTCTTCAGTCTCTAAAATATTGATAGAAAAATAGTTTCTAACAATATATGCCAAGAGATACACTCTCTAAAATAAATACATATGAAGAGAATATACCATTTTACGCAACAAAAGTATCAATTATGTCATATAAAGTTGTACTAGACTGCAAAGAAACATTTTTAGAGGCTATGTTGAAGAAGCAAACTGATTAAAATGATGTTTTAGTTCAATTGACCTGAATCAGTCTTCCCTGGTGAGAGAAAACAGCTTCTCATAATTACCTATAAATATTAAACATGACTTAATATCTCATCCTTCTCTATCTGAGGGACGAAACAACAAAAAACCAACGAAACCAACAAAAACAAACAAACAAAAACGCAAAAAAACCCAAACCAAATCAAAACCCCAACAACAACAAAAAACCCAAACAAAACAAACAAAACAAACAAACAACAAAAAAAACAACCCAAAACAACACAAGGCATTTAGTAGCACGTAGGAAATGGCTATACTAGGTAACTTGGTGCAATTCTCACACTGAAGATAAAGCTCTGATAATATCTAGGACATGACTAAATTTTAAATGGCATTTTAGGATGGATATCTGGATTTTGGGGAGGCAGGGATTTTTTTGGTGATTTTGCAGCAAATCAAGCATTGATAAAGGGGCCTTTTCTCAGTGCAATTAGTGTCTCTCATTCTAATTCTAACTGTTGTAACTCCAGTGCCTGTGAGGGGAAAGTATTTCTCTCTCCCTTACTTTTCCTCTTCACCTGATGGAAAATGACAATGCTGTATGCTAGTAAAATATGCTGAGACACATTTCAAAATGTTGAAAAATACATGAGACTTCAAGACTATTTCCAGATCCATTAATATATTACAGTTTTATTGCATAGTAATAACGGGCTGAACATTACATGTGGAGGCAAAAGTGGCTATTTCTTATGAAATATGAAAAGGTATGCAGTTTGCTGAATACCTGTGCTCCTTTTTCTGGAGAAAAACTTTGGCTGAAGATCTCCAGCATGGAATATAACCTGACCTTATTTTAAACACCCTAGAAACAAACACAAAAGAAACCAATTAGGGTAATTAGTTATTAATTAGAACAAGATTCAACTTTTACCAAGGCAGACCTGCATATAAAGACTATACTTTTTTTCCTCCCTCTGCAGGAAGTTTTGGATCCATAGGGGGTGAAAATGTGCACATAAAATGCTTCTGCTGTTTTCTTTAAAAGTGCCCCTTAAAGGCTGATGTGCTTCATAAGTTTCCCCAAAGTATTGAATATTGATGTTCAGTTCAGACTGGGACTTATTATGCTGAACATCAACTTGCCAAATCCTATTATAGTAAAAACCTTGAGATAATATTTAATGGCATGAACTGAGAATGCTGTAGTGAAGTTAAATGAAATGTGCCTGGAGAACATAAGTGATTCAGGAAGAATCTTAAAATTTTTAGTCTTCCACACAGTTTCTTAGAAGTGTGTTTATAGGGAATGCTTTGTCTCTTTCAGCAATGAAAGAAAAAAAAAGAAAAAAGTAATATCAAAATGAAACTGCTATTTTTAGCTTGAGACATTTATCTTCTTCAAAAGGGAAAATGCGCAATGAGTCATTCCTGCAGCTGGTGCTAAAGCTGGGTTAGTCACACGCCTGTGAACTTCTTGAGTACAAACACCAAAAGCTTTCTGAAGGAACTAAAACCAGAGGTTCGTAAAAGATATGGCAGTCTGTGAGTAGACAATGTCATCTTTTCAAGTCACCTCCACCTCAGCATCTTTCATAGGTGTCTATGCTTTTAACCACTGCTTCCTGCATCTGTAGCATTAGGTGTGCATTTCATCAAGCTGAATTAAGATTGGCTTACAAACAATATCTTTAAGTAGTACTTGTGTCTTATCCTGTAAATTCTCCATATCACTGATCCTAGCAACTAAGGCAGTGTTCACCTTTTCTGCACATATTCAATGTGCAGCAATTCTCTCTGGCATTATACTGCTAAGATACTTTTCCTTTTCAAGTTTGGAAATTCAGTTGGTCTTCTAATGAGCTCAGGAAGCTGCAACCATAGCGGATAGCTCCTTAGAAGTGCTTCCAGACTATTCATATATCTAAGAGAAGACTGATTGCAAAGAGCAAATAGCTGCTTACTGTGCACAGCTGGCAAAGAAGTCACCTGACAGTGAGCCAAATCGTCATAGAGTCATAGAATCATAGGGTGGTTTGTATTGGAAAGGACCTTAAAGATCATCTAGTTCCAATCCCCTGCCATGGGCAGGGACACTTTTCACTGGACCACGTCGATCAGAGCTCAATTCAGCCTGGTTCTGACCACTTCCAGGGATGAAGCATCCACAACTTGGCCAGCCTGTTCCAGTGCCACACCACCCTCATAGTAAAGAATTTTTTCCTAATGTCTAATCTAAATCTAACATCTTTCAGTCTAAAGCCCTTACCCTTTGTCCTTTCACCAGAGGCCTTAGTAAAACGTCCCTCTCCAGCTCTCTCATAAGACCCCATTAGATACTGAAAGGCCACAATAAGGTCTCTCTGTCCTGAGTTTTCAGTGTAGGAAGTGCACAAAGTATTTATTCTATCACTATCTTCATGAGCTGTTGAAACCAGGTGGGACAGTGTTTTCCCTTGCCACATGACTCATAGGTAACTCCCTCTGGGACCTATCTCTCTTTAATGGGCCATCAAGGATCCCCTGTATGACTCATCATCCCATTGTGAGATGCTCCGCCCAGGGGGAGGAGCCAAGCATTCTCACCTGGATATACTCTGGGATTTGGGACAATATAAGATGTCCTTACCAACTGGAATCCCAGAGGACAAGAGCTACCAGACCCTTCTATGGGATCACTGCTTCAGGAAGACCACCTCATCTGGACTGCTTCCATCACCCTGCTCAGGTTGTATTCTGACTCTGTCAGTGGACTTTCGTATTATTGCATTCATTTTATTTTACCTTTTTTTCTTTCTTCCTATTAAACTGTATTTCTGACTTGGAGTCTTTCACTGGTTTTGCTTTCAAACCACTACACTCTCTCCAAAACCTTCTCTTCTCCAGGCTAAACAGCTCCAGCTCTCTCAGTCTGTCTTCATGGGACATATGCTCTAGCTCTATGATCATTTTCATGGCCTCTTCTGGACTCACTCCCATAGATCCACACCCTACATGTGTTGAGGGCAACCAAAGCTGAGTGTAGCACTGGATGTGGGGTCTCACCAGAGCAGAGTAGAGGGGGATAATCACTTCCCTTGACCTCCTGGCCAGTCTGCTTTTGATGCAGTCCAGGGTATGTCATTCCAGCCAAATGAATATAAAAAGATACAGTTTTATTATACTAAGTGAGGTTTTTTACCCCACATCAATAGCTTTGCCAGCACTTCTTGCATATAACCTATGTTCCATGGTTGGCCAGGAAAGATCATGATTCGTTTCACACTGCCTGGGGTTAAATGATGTGGGGCAGCCTGACTCACAGCAAATAGCCCTGAGTACTCTCACATGTGTTGTGGGCTGCCAATGCTGGCATCTAAATGCACTGTTGGCCAGTTCCTAGTTCCATATAATAACAAGCACAAGAAACTGAACAGTTGGTAATGTTTATTTAATGTTGAAATTGTTGTAAATGATGATAAATTGCAGCCAGGCAATGATGTGTGATGTTTAAGTGACCCTGTCCCACAGGAAAAAAAACACCATGAAATCATTGGGGAAATGACTCTAATTCTAGCAATAAGAAGAGTGGTTGTTGAAAGCACTGAAAATGATCATCTGGACTATCCCGTAGGCCGTTCTAAAAGGGAAAAAATAACAGCCTAGTATTCATTGTTTGCAATTATTTCATCTCTTCATTTCAGTATATTTTGCTATTTCTATTAGGAAGAGTCCAAAAAAACCTAGTTTGTTACAGCTCTGGAGGGGAGTAAGGCATTAAAATAAATTCATTCATGTGTCAACATGAAAGAAAATTCCATCACTATTTTATTCCAGTAGTCCATGCCTTCTCACTGCTTTATCTTAGTGATGTGAAAGTTTTAACTTGAAAAGTTAGATTATATTTTTTAGTAAAAACAGTGGAGAGACTTCTGTGCATTTATTCACAGGCTTCAGCTGACCCAGCTTTCCACAAGACCTTAATCTCTTTGGTTTTGTTTTTGGTTTTTTTTTAGGAAACTCCCTTGCAGGTATCTAGATGCAGAAGAGTTGGTGAGATGATTACGTCCCAATACTGTGGTAAGAATCACTGAAATAATTCTTTACATACATTTCAGACATTATTCATGTATTCTCTCTTCTGTAGAAATTGAGAAAGTTCATTCTACCCCAGTACTGGGACAGTGTCCACTGGACAGGTGGTAACTTGTTCAGACTTTAACAGATATTGGTGGGTGATGTGTCAGAGTCCAGAACCTCTGACTGTCTCTTGGATTTGGCAGTGGCACAAACAGTGGTTCTGACCTGGCCAGAAACCTGTCAAGCTTAAGCAAGTTGTTTCATTACACTGTTTCAAAATGGTTCTCTTTCTCCCACCATATTTTTCCATTTCCTATGCAAACACCACTCCAGTGAAGAAACGTCAAATAATATTATTATGTTATATTTCTGTATCCCTGAAGCCTTTATTATCTTCAATAACACTTTCCAAGTTTATGTTAAACTACTTCAGTACTGAGAAGGAGGTATTAGGAATGTGTTCATGATTGTTGTTGGTTCTACTCTATTTAGGCAATGTCATAGAATTATAGAATGTTTTGGATCAGAAGGGAACCTAAAGATCATCTGGTTTCAAACCCCCTGCTGCAGGCAGGGATACATTCTACCAAATCAGATTGCTTAAACCCCCATGCTAGTATTTCCTATAGTACTAGAAATGGGCAGACAGTTATACAAAAACATGTGTTCTTTTCATATTTGTAATTTGGAAATGCAATTCACCTTTGATCTATGCTGCAGGCCATCTGTACAGATTAAGTGCAGAGCTGATATATCAGTGTCCACGTAATTATTAGCCTTCAATGTGCAGTCCTGTTTTTTTTATCATAGCAGTTTTACACCATCTAATACTATTCAGACAAAAACCACTCCAGAATGTGTATGAAATCAAGGGTGGTATAACACAGTAGTATGATCTGTTAAACAATTTTTAATAATAGTTTTCATACTGGATTCATATTTTGTCTGCTCTTGATGTTTGTTGACTATTTGTGCTAATATGAGTTCAAACAGAATGGGTTTGTGGCACACTGTAAAGTCGTTGAGATGAGCCTTTGCCACATCAATACATTCCAGCAAATCCATAGCCATTAGCGATCATCTATTGCTCTAAAATAGCCTTTCAGTGCAGACCCAGTTTTACAACATGCAGGACACTGTATTGTGGTGCATTTATCTTGGCCACTAGCTAAGCCCCTACACTGCTGCTTGCTGACTGCCCACACCCCATGCCACCTCCATGGAGTGGGGGAGACAGTAGGAAGAATAAAAGTGAGAAAACTTGTAGGTCAAGATAAAGACAGTTCATAAATGAAGGAACGAGAAAACCAAAGCAACACACAATAACTAGTGCACACACAATCATTCAACACATCCCACAAGAAGATCAATGCTCAGCCAGATTCTGAGCAACAGCTACAGTGGAAGGCAACCTCTACACATCTTTTTTTGTTTATTGCTGAGCATGACATCATCTGGTGCGGAATATGCATTTGACCAATTTGGGTCAGCTGTCCCAGCTTTGTTCCATCTCAAATTCTTGGCCACCCCCAGCATTATTGCCTATGGGGACAAAATGACAGAGAAGGCCTTACTGCTGAGTAAGCACTGATCAGCAACAGCCAAAACACTGGTGTATAATCAACACTGTTCTAGTCACAGATCCAGACCACAGAACCATAAGGGCCATTATAAAGATAATTAACTCCTTCTCAGCAGATCTAGTACAAGTAAACAGTGTGTTTAGTGCTCAACCTAAGGAAAATTGAATTAAGTCTATAGACTTAGGTTCAGTTGAATGGACTGCAGAACTTTACCTTACAAAAGGAAGTGCAGATAATTTCTTGGATGACTCCAGTTTGCTACTTTGCTGCTAGTTATGTAGGCAACAGCTGATCAGAGTGCCCAGTGCCCCCTGGCAGACTCCTCTCATGGAGAATAGCATGTGTCCTGGGAAGTAGGAGAGAGCCAGCCACAGCTGGTTTGTGCTGAAGTCTCCACGTGAGGTGAGGTTAGGAAACAGATGGATTATGCAATTGGTTCTGGGAATTAAAAAACATTTCTGAATTTTGTGGTACAAATGTAGTCCAAAAAACCCACTTACTTCATCTAGAACTGGCAGTGAGTCAGCACAGATCTTGTGTTGGACTCGGATCTGGAGGACAATCTCATCCCCAAGCAGAATTTTAGTGGGATGCCTCCATTCACAAGGCATTTAACCATCCAAATGCTTTCAGTGACCTAAATTCAGGTATTAACACCAGCATCTAGCTGAAGCAAAATGTACTTCTAGGTTTGTAAATAGGGAAGGAAAAGGAGATTCACAATCTTGAAGTCAGTGTAGTATGGTTAGACCTTGTTAAATAGCTTCTCTTATAGCTAGACACAGTGTAGTGGTTTGAAAGCAAAACGAGTGAGAGGCTCCAAGTCAGAAATACAATTTAATAAGAAAAAGGCAAAAAAGGGTAAAATAAAATAAATGCAATAATAAAAAAGACCACTGACAGAGTCAGAATACAACCTGAGTGGGATGATGGAAGCAGTGATCCCGTAGAAAGGTCTGGTA
>JBBMKD010000001.1:40597909-40647549 GCA_037834095.1 Argya squamiceps
TAACAGAAGAGCCATTAACAGAAGAGCCATTACAGAAGAGCCATTACAGAAGACACCTTAACAGAAAAACACCTTAAGAGAAAAGGGAGGGGGAACCTGGAAGAACATTGCTTTAACAGTTGATTTCGACAGTTGATGAAGATGGTGATAGAATACTTTGTGTATATCTTATTCTACAACCCAGGACACACAGTCACACCTTTCATTAGCAGTTCTGTAGGCCTGTATTCTCTTGCGTTGACTTTCATTTCAAAAGGATGAGCTGCTCCTGCAGCAGCTGTTGTGAATGCGAGGGTGTACAGTGCATTCTGCTAACAGGAGTTGTCTATTACTGAAACTCTTGGAGAAACTCCCTTTCATCCCTGGGCACAATTTTTACACAGCAGTGGGCAAAAAATCATGCTTTGTTTTCATCAATGCACTGCATGGTTTCCTGAATTGTTTCTTACATGCACCATCTGAACCAGCTCTGTTCATCATAGGTACTATAAAACAGCAGAAAGGGTTGAAATTTATAACTGACTGAATCTGCTATAAATGATATGTGCTTTATTGCCTTTTAATGCACAGTTGCTGCAGTAAAGTTTGCAGTCTTGATATTTTATAGCATTTTCCTAACGCATATTAGAACAGCATGCTCACACTGGCATAGTTAAAAGTTGCAGTTTCCATTACAAACCTGTTTTCAGTCATAAAGACTCCCTGATCTAACAGTACATGAATTTTAGATCTGCATTTTTTCCTTAGAAGCATCCAGATTGGCTGATTCCAAATAATTTATGCATGAATGCCAGAGACTCGGGCATTTGTTGCAATTTGGATTAATTTTTGATCTTTCATTTAAAAATGCAAGTGGCTTTAATCTAAGCCAGGAAAACAATTGTTTACAGAAGCAGTTCCAGCAGTTTAGTTAAGTGAACTCTTTATCACTCTGTTTTCACAGACAATAACAGAGAGTGTACATGACCTAAAGTCATAATGACCTGATGTAGATCTGTATCAATGAGTCAATCTGGTTGTTCAGTGGATCTTCTGCCTTACTGAAGAGCACAGAACCAGTTTTATTATGACCTGAGGTCCATGTAGACAGATGTTTCCCAAAAATTAGGGTTTTATGAATGTTTAATAAGGAAGAAAACCAGATAGTATTTTTTAACAAATAGGTTGCACTCATGTTACATTTTGCCTCTGGAGACTTCATTGCACTATACAAAGGTTAAGAAAGGATGCATATAGACTGCTGGTTAGTAATTGTGCAATATTGGATTTTAGGGTAACTTCTCTGCTTGGGTTGTTTAGTTTTATGGTACTTTCCTACCTCAAACACTTTGAAAGTAGCTTCAAAAACCAGGATTTCTTAAACAGCAAATCTAAATGTGGCTGTTGTAGCTCTAGAAGACTACAGAGATGGGCATCTGTGCCCCATTAGTAAAAATCTTTGGAAAGTGTGTTGGGAAAAGAAGAGGGTAGGGCAAATGTGGAGGCCCATGCTCCAAGACCTATGATGATTCATGATATCTCTTTGAAAGTCAAAGAGAAACCTTCATTCTTCTTGGATGTGTAGTGTTCAAAGGTATGGGATATTTTTGGGCTAACTGGAACTCTCATAGAGTGATTTCTGTAGGCAATCTGCTGAAGTTAGAGGTTCACCAGAGGCAGCATTAAAAATGGGGCATAATGTTCCACTAAGATGATAACTGAGGGTAAAAATGGAAAATAAGTAACTTAATGTACTTGTCCATGAAGTCACATATTAAGTGACTGAGTAGAAATTCACATGCTCAGCTGCAGCATATCTCCAAAATGCTACTATCTCTTAAGGAATAAAAATCAGGAGCTGGTGCATGTGCCAAAACAATCCTTTGAGCATCTCTGTTCACATATATATATAAATGGTGAAAGAGATTTACCTATAAAAATATCTGCTATGAGAATATTTCAGGCAAAAATGAGGCACAAGTCACATTCCCTGTGCCTGCTGCTGAACTGCTGTGTCACAGCAGACACTTCTACTTTCTTTACGAAAAACCTGGAAAGCAGCACAAAGAGGCAACATTTTATTGCTCAAATGGCAGTGGGACATATGGATGCATAAGAATTGCAATAAAAGTCATTGTTTTAATGTTTAATTGGCCAAATGTTTCCTGAGCTGAGACAGGGGTGGCACAGCCCTTCCAGATCTTCCCCACCCTCGGGCAGAGCCTGTGTGCTGATCTCTGATGTGGCCCTTCATGTCCATCCTCACCCTGAACCTGTGAGTTCTTGTTAGAAAGGACATATTTTGTTTTACAAGAAAATGCTTTGCATTGTCTCCTGTGTAAGCCCGCTTCCCTTGGACTTCCCCTTGAGTTACAGCATTTCTGGGAGCTGCTGACAGCCCCTGCAGCAGAGCTAAGATGAGCTGAGGACAGCTGAAAAGTTGGGCAGTTTCCATCTGCGCAGGCTTTTTATTGCATTTAAACTTTGCTCTAAATACTTTTCCCTTTTGAAAGGATGAATTAAGCAATGCTTTGTAGTGACAGGGGCACCTTCAAAATAAGCATTTGCTGACAACGACAAGTATTTCAGCACCCACGTCACAGGGTGACCTGCAGGAGGAGATGTGGGTAGTATCAAATTGGGCTGCTATTCACGTCCTAAATTAACCTCTTCACCCAGCATTTCTTGTCTGTTGCTGCAGGAGGTGGATCTAGCAACCCTCCAGGAAACCCTGCACAGGGCTGGCAGTACTGGGGGGAGCAGAGCTGAGAAGGAGCCACCAACACTTCTCCATGCCATTTTCCCAGCTCCCTCAGAACCAAATGGTGCCAGAAAACCATGCTTGCAGTGCACTGCGGGATGTGGGGATTTTCCATTAGACATCTCTCACTGTCAGGATGTGCAGGAAGAGCCATTGCATTTATCACTGTGGATTGTTTGTTCATCTGCCTACACATCTTCTCCGTTTTTAATGGCACCTTCAGGAATCAAAGGTGGCACATGAGATTAGTGCAATTTCTTGTCCTTTCCAGTTGTGTTGCATGTAACACAATTAAGAGCAGTGACAGTCTTCATCGTGCTTACGAGATCCATGTGGAACATACTTTTCAGCTACTTCAGCTGTGACCTGACAACGGCAATAACTTTGTTGATGCAGCAGCAGTGCTGTTGCCATGAAGGTCTAAGGATGTAAATAGTGCAAGGTCTGGGGAGAGAGGTTACATCTTTTATCAGAGCTATTAGATTCAGCTAAAAGTACAGATAAGCTTCCAGGCATGCAAGACTCAAAACCACATCCTGACATCTCTTTTCTCCATCTATTGGTAACTATTAAAAATGAAAAAGGAAGGCTCACTGCCCAACCTTTCTCTTTTCTGTCAGAGGTTAACAGCTCTTAAAGACACATTAGTTTGGCTCAGACAGATGGCAAGCTAGAGAAAAAGAAGTTGAGGATTCATGTGCTTTTCACTCTACACTGTGGGGCAAACTCTCAGTGACTGCCACTCCCTGTCTGCACAAAAATCATCTGGGCAGCAGGTCCTGAAATTTACAAATCAGGTGGAAAGATGTATCTGCTTATAGAGCCTGAAAACAGTGGTACTGCATTAGATACTGAAGCTTTGGGATCAGCTTCCAGAGATGTTAATGTACAAATCTGTGGCTCTGGCTCTCCCACTGCCTACCTCAGGCTGTATCATGGACAGGGAAAAGTTCTGTATTCTGCACAAAATTCTGTATTTTGCAGTCCAACAAACTTCAGCTTCAAGATATTTCTACGGCTGTGATTTCTGCAGCTTGCATTTTTTCAATTGCCATCAGTTCTTCTATGGCTCTTCCACATGACTCCAGTGTGGTCCCATGTGAAAATCCTGCACTTAAATCCTGGTTTTGATAAAAAAAAATTAAAGCCAGCAAAACCCCATCATGAATACAAAGTCTTGTGTGCACTTGATGCATTAAAAAAGTATGATTTCATTGTTTGCCTCATGATATCTGTTTTTAGAGAAACAATGTAAAAATGTTGCTGTTGTATAAAAGCACTGCTTGGAAGTAAATCCTTCAGATGTAAAATATCTCTTCCTGAAAGCACAGATGAGTTAAACTTACCTCTGTACCCAAGATAAATTACTGCAATGATTTAAAACTGCTCAGGAGCCACTTTGCCCATGGTGCTACTAAACCATCAATTACAGACAAGTCAGCATGGAGTGATTTTTTTTCCAAATTTGGAAAAAGGGTGAAAAAATACCAAGGGAGTATTATCACAGTGACACAGGGAGAAAATGGAGTAAATTAAAAGTAACAAAGGCCATAGGATTTGTGAAGAGGAGCTGCTCTCTGCCTGTGTTCTTACAGTATCTGAATTTTAGCCTATCTGAATGTAATTTTGCAATTCTAGTTGACAGGACATGCTTTTCTAAGAACAGAGAATGAGAGTAAAAGCTTGAGGAAAAATGTGGTGCTCAATCTGGGAGTAAGCAAAGCTTTAATCAGGGTGGGCAGCAGCAGCTGCAGTTCTTAGGGCTCTAGGGTACCATAAGACTCAGACATTTGCTTCTTTGGGGGTTTTCTTATTTCGCTTTCCTAGGCATCAGTGGTTTTTCGTTTGGCTTGGCTTTTCATGTATATATATGTGTGTGTGTATATCTCTATACATTTGAATTCAGACATATTTCTGTATTGTTTTTCCTGTACTGTTGACTTAAAATGTGTTCTGTTGGACAATATCCCACAATGAATTTTGCCAGAGTGAAAGGGATTATTCCCATTTACTCTGTGCTTGCTTATCACTTGTAGCATGCTAGGTTAGAAGTGACAAACCAAGTGCAAGGGTGAGTTTAATAAATACAGGGACTGACTTCCTTGGTAAAAAACATAGACAAAGTATAAAACTTTACTCAAGCTTTACAGATAAATGCAAACTAAAATCCTAGATCCAAACACCCCTCAATTTTGAGAAAAATCAGTTCTCAAATTAAATTGTTAGATCTAGTTTTAGATTTTCTAGGGCAAGAAGAGACATTTTTGGCTGGAAAAGATACTGTTGCAAAGATTGTGGCTTCAGACTTGTCCAGCAGCTGAGCCAGAAGCTTTCAGGATTGCTGTTTAGGATTTTCCTATGTGCATTCTTCCCAAATGCTGCTTTAGGTACCTGACAGGGTTTTTTTGAGTTTCATCAGATATAGCTGAAAAACTTACGCAGTCCCTGTTCAGCCAAAAGAATTACTGAAAGAGCTACTGGTAAGAGTAAATTCTTATCTTTGATGTAGGTCAGTTGTTGAAAAAAAAAATGTAATTCATGGCAAGGAAATATACTGTTTATCAAGTTTGGAATGCTTCTTACTTTAAGAAATAATATAATTTAGGTAACATTTTCAATTAGTTATGGGGGTATGTCATAAAGAGACATTTTTAAAAAAGTAAGAAAATTTATAAGACTGATTGTCTGGAAAAATACTTCCTGAATGTGAAGTTCATTAAGCTGTGGTAAAATGTCCCATGAGTAGCAGTTGCAAGTTCTGTGGTAAAACAAAAGTAGTCTCGGCAAAGTATTGCAAAATACACTTTGGGGAACAATTTTACAGTGGCCAGGAAAATGGGGTAGGTGAACTAATGGATCTTTTTCATCTCCATGTTCTAAGAGTGTGCCTAGTTGAAGAAAATTTTTGTATTTAACCTCCATCTCACAAGTCTGAGAATGCTGCTACAAAATCTATGTAGTCATTAAAATGTATACAAAGGTATAATGGAATCTAAATTTAAATAGAAAAAAGGAACCCCTCGAAAGACCTAGGTAAAATATGTATTTTTGTGCAATGTTAAAAGCCCTGGTCATCATATTACTTATATTAGTAATTTAAAGAATCTTCTGGCATTTTGTTGGTGAGTCATTTCCAACAGCCATTTAGAAATGTTTATTAACTCATAGCAATTCTCACTGCAACTGGCCTAAACCAGCACCTTTTCAGTACTCTGCTGTCTGCTTTAATTGGCACCTTTAGAGCTATGGACTGAACAGAAGAAAACAGTTTAAATGTCACTCAGGTTTACGTCTTCGTCAAGGCACCTCAGGTAACAAATTAACTGGTGTCTGAGCAAATTAGGTGATTTGTTAGTGTGGGCATGACTGCCTTGATTGTGATAAGAATGACCTTCATCCTGATTTTGTCTGGAATAAAATTAATTTTCTTCATATTAGCAAACCACACCCCACCAGCAAGGAGGGTGGGTGTGCATAAGGATTTGAGAGGGGACACATCTAGGACAGCTGACTAAATTGACCCAAGGGATATTCCATACCATGGCTTGTCATGCTCAGCATAAAAAGCTGGAGAAAGCAGCGGGCTGGTTCACAGTGATGGATTTTTTCTTCTGAGGTCAATATTACATGTGATGAACTCCTGGTTTCCTGGAGAAGGCTCCATCCTCCTGCTCATGGAAAGTAGTGAATTAATTCCTTGGCTTTCTTTGCTTCTCTTGCCTATTAAACTGTCACATTTCAACGCACAAGTTTTCCTGCTTTTTTCTTCTGTTTCTCTGCCCCACTGGGTGGGAGAGTGTGAACGAGCATCTCAGTGGGGCTGAGTTGCCAGCTGGGGTTAAACCAGAACACCTTGAACTGCATACATGCTGGTGTGAATAACTTTTGCAAGCACCCTATTTCATCAAAGCTCCTCCATGAGTCCCTGTTAATAGCTCATGCCTTAAATTAGCTGTGCAAGGGACCCCTGTGTTTATACAGTATGGCAATAGTTGAGCTGCACAGGTTATTGCCAGGGTACACCAGCAAGGGTTATTTACACCTGATACTCTTGTCCAAAGAAATTTGGAAAGAGTGTTTTGAGGAGCTTTGAGGCCCCCTTGGCAGTACTGATTACTTCACTGCTTTCTGTAATGGAGCACGTGATTCTGTTGGGCAAGCATCTCAAGCAGATCCCTGATTCTGATGTCTGCATTTAGCACTGAGTCTCCGTGTTACCGTGTCTCAGTTTCACTTCAACCTGTGTTCAGGTTGAGGGAAAGACATGCCTTCCTGCCTGCAGACCATGCAGACAGAGCTGGGTTAGGCTCAATCCTTCTGGTGGTGCTTTTGTGTGCACCAAAACTCATCAGCTCAGGCAATTTCTGCTGCCGTTAGTGGGTCTAATCAGTGCAAGTGGCAGGCTCATTACCTTTCAGGTACAGGGTCCTGCAGGACTTCTCTCAGTGATGCATAAGGGGAACCAGGAAGCACAACATACATATTCATAGAGGTTTGAGACTCTGGAGGGCTCTCGGGGTTGACAGTAGCCAAACACCATTTTTGTGCTGATTTCAGCAATAGCTATCCAGTAATGCAGGGAATTTTTTACAATAATGAGACCAAGGAAAAATTGATTTACCTGCTAGCTCAGTCAGAGATGTTACACGGTCAAAGCAATGATTCCCAGCTTTCCTGACATATTTAGCATAGGGTAGACAGCTCAGCTTGCCCCTGCTACACTTTTGTCTGGCATGCCAAAATGACACAAAGTGCCATGTTCAAGAGCAAAACTCATTACAGTCATTCTTACAGGAAGCTCTGCCCCATGGAAAACAGTGTAAAAAGTAGTATAATTGTAACACACATAGCTGTTGTAAATAATAGAGTTCCCCTCTGGGGAGTGAAGCCTTGATGAAGGAAGGCATTGTGCATGGAAAATAGCGGGAATGAAGCAGGTCTGTCCTGCAAGACCACCAACCCTATGCTCGCTACAGTGGAAATTCACTAAGCTTCTGTTTGACTTTGACTTCTGTGCTTCAGTTGGGAAAAAATAATGGCTTTTAGATTATTATTCAGATTTCAGAACATATTAGATTTGAGTACTTTGCGATCTATAATTGTGATATGCCTATGTATTTACCACAGATCTGGGAAAACAAGGCTGTTTTCTAACTCTTGGGGTCCTTTTTGTTATATAAAACATGCAAGGGCATTCAAAGAGAGATATTCCTTTAAATGTTTAGGTTTAATTCTCAGTGTCAGGGTACTTCTGGTGCTCATTTTGTGCTTACCTTTCTGTCACACATCAGCAGGGAAACTCTGTCCTTCCTTATTGTACTTAAACCTGAAATTTAGTAGCATTTCAGTTCACATTTCAGTCCCATGACAAGTCTTTAGTTTTCAGTTTTTCCCATTTGTACACTTGACATCTGGCTTGAGGAGTCAGTAGCAGGATACATCTCCTTTATGCTGCAGTTCATTATGTTAACCATTTTTGTGGTTTTGTTCTATGTACTTGTTCTCAAAAAGACTGTGGTGGGTGTATTTAGTTTTAGAAGTAAACAGTGACAAATATTCCCATCTGGAGAATAATGAAAAAGTTGCTTCAGTTGAACCTTAAGTTTGACTCACAAGGAAACAGACTATTTCCATAATTTGAACTTCTAAAGTAGAAAATTAGAAGACAATTTAGGATAGTACCAAAGAAGATTTTCAACGGCTGCTGTGTCTGCTAGACATCTAATTATCTATGACTTTTCTCTGGGAAAACTTGAGTCTCCTGACTGGTCTTTAATACCTCTAAAAATCTCTTCTTGCCTGGTCCTGAGCTGTACATACTATGTGGAAATAATTTTGATTATCCCACATGTGCTTTACTTAGATCAGGCTGGATATAGCTGTTTAAAAGGCACCTGGCTCTGAGGAACACTGCCTGGTAGCACATTTCTGTAAAACCTTAAAAGCAGGGATGAATCCCACATGGAAACCCACATAATACAGAGCACTGCTGTTTGAATGGCAAAATGAACGAGGTGATTACTTTGAAGAAGCAATGGAAGTTGGCACTACAGTGTGTCACAGTAAGGTTAAGTGATCTAAAAACTGCAGGCCTATTTAATTAACTAAATAGACAATCAATCACAAAGAATAACTGTCTTAAATAATAGGTTTATAAGCCTTGCAATCTTGTTCCACGCATTCCAGTGCTGTCCTATTTTCATTATGCAGAACTGGAGATTTTCATTTAAGAATCAATTCTCTGCAGGACAGTGGTTAAAAGCTCCTGGCAGTTTAGGAATAAACATGGCCTGATGCACAGAATAGGTTTGACACTTCAAGTTAAGAGATAGATAGAGTATCACCAGTCCCAAGTGTACCAAGCTCATGGATGATTTTGAAATTTTAAGTTCCAGAAGGTAGCAAATATCCTCAGGACTTTACTTTGTATTCTGAATTATGTAATTGTTTTATCTGTATTTTCAGGCTTAAAAGTTGAAGACTGCTTTATATGTTTTTAACCAAAATCTGAACTTCTGCTATAATTGTGTAGCTCAGTTGAAATTAAAATACTAAACTGCAGAGCCTCTGAGATATGACCATGAGGGCTAGCAAGACAGTGGGCTGCTAATAAATTCCAGGGAGGAGACACAACAATAAATTCAAGCTGATAGGAGCCATTTTTAATGGAGGTGCCTGGGATCTGATGCTAAATTCTGAAGTCTTCTACTGATTTATTGTAATTCATGTACAACCTATGAATACTTTTCCCCTGCATCCCATAATGATGCCACTGCTTCCATGGTTATGGTTATCCAGAGATCTGAGAAAGTGACTGGAGTTCCTCCACCTACTGGTGTGTCCCACTATTCTTTCTTGTGTGGGGATAGATATTAAATCACAAAACTTGACAGCAATGACATTGTAAAAAATCAGACCACAGACACACATCTGGTGATCATAAGATGGCAGAAAATTTGCCCTTTTTGTTTACAAAAAGAATTAAAAATATGTGTTGATAATCCCTAGTAGGTGTTTGGGGATTGTTTTGGTTTGGCTTTTTATTTTTTTAATCCAAAGAAGAGAACTTTCTATAATTTTCAGTTGGCCTTCTCTAGTGTTCACCAGTCTTAGCCTAGTATTAAAGAGGTTTGCTAAAGTTTAATCTTCCTGGTCCTGCTCCAAGCAACATTGGAGAAGCACTTTTTGTTTCTCTGTAAGACATGGTACCACACCTATAATATTGCTGGTTTAGTCAAATCAGACCTTAAACTTCCCATTTAGACCTCTGAAACTCTTATTTTTGCCTTCCTATCTATGCCACATCTGCACTTCGTCTTGTGGTTCTTAAACTGTGGTTTGGGAAAGGGGGCACAAACCTCCTCCCTACTGCAAATAGAGCAGGAAAGTTTTCTTTCTGAGGGCCCATGTGTCACTCCTATTATTGAATGTAGGGGTGACATCTCCAGATGCATGACATGCTTCCTGGATAATTATTGCCTGGACCACTTACATAAACAGTTGCTGCCTAACATAAGAAATTACAAAAATGGGTCTTTGTCTTTTCTGAAATTTACAAAGAAAGTCTGATAAATATGCATTTAAATCTCATCTAAACAACACAAGGCAAGGGCTGCAACTTAAAATTCTTGTAAGTAAAGAGTTCTCTGCTAAAGTACAAAGCTGTTCAAAATGCCAGTCTATAAAATACGGGCTAACCTAAACATTTTTGCTGTAAACAATTCAAATTTAGGGTCCTACAAGTTCACCAGTTCTCTCTGGCATGGCTCACTTGATAGCTGTATGGGCTAAGCAATCTGTCCAGTAATACTTCTGGAAAAAATTCCCATTTTTTCTCCTAGGTCATACTATGTTGGATGGGGGCAGGGTGGTGATCAGAAAAGAAAAAGGTATTGACTGAAAACTATACTGTTTCAAAGTGTAAGAAATGCAGTTCTCTAGAGACAATAAAGGCAGTAGGGGCAGCTTCTGTTTAATCTAAGTTGACTTTTCTCTCTCTGTTCTACAGCACACCTGATCCTGGGAAAAGCTGAACTTTCATCCTCTCCTATTCCTGGCAGAATTAGTGGAAGGTATTCTGTTGTATTGTGGGTGATTGTGAGCTTCACCTGTATTGCTCCAAATCAACTTAACTGGCACTGAAGACATTGCTGATCCCTGGTATCCCAGAAGGATTACACTGCTGTGCCCTCTTCATCTACTTTATAACTTGGACTAAGCCTCTGGTTTCATCTCTCAGTAAATATCTAAATTCCCATCTGCTGTGAAGTGTGAGAAAACAAACATTGATCTACCTGAATCATGACATATTTTACAGAATGATTGTTCTAAAATGGAAGGAAAGGCATTTTGCTTTTACTCTGATATTACCAATACCTGACTTTGGAAAGTCATATTGCTCAGATCACCAGTCAAGCCTGAGTATCTCTCAAAGCAGGATGCTTGCAGGTAATCAAGAAATTAATTAGAATGCTATCAGTGCACCATTCTAACTTTAACTTCTTTTCTGAGGTGGGAAATAAACCATGGAATTTTGGAGTTCTTTTTTAAGTATGTAAATGGGACAAAACATAAAACAGAAGGGTGTGGAAACAGGAAGACAAAACTTCATTAATATTTAGTATTTTATCAGTTCTTCCTCTGTCTTTCTAAAGTCCTGTCCGTGTTTCTGCATTTTGGGTAATTAGTATTCTAGGATAAGCTTTTCCTTGACTTACATCTTGGGGAAGAAGAGGTTGCATTTTTGTCAGCTGATCCAGCTCATGGCCACTGTGCTGTTTCTGAGCTGAATCCTAAGCAGGAAGAAACGTCAAAACTTGAGACACTGCAAAAATGTGTGGTAAACTCAGTTTTGGGATCAAATCTCACCAGAGCTGATGAAGGGAAGGGGGAAGGGAAAAGAACATCTGCTCTAGCTTATACTTAATCACAGTCTAAATGTCTGCTCTTCTACAACACTCTCTCAGACTATTTCCCATGGCATGGGTTATTCAGAAGTAGACAGTACACAACACAATTTTAATTCCTAATTTATCCAGTCAGCCACTAAGTTCTCCAATCTCTATTTTTAAAAACCTTCAACACTCTCACTAATTAAGAGTGCCTTCTACCTCCAGCTGTTAATGGGCACAAACATGGCCAATTTGAAATATGTCTAATCAGAGCACTGCCTGATTCTGTCCTCATACAACAGCTATTACCCTAAGGGACAAATTATGTTTTCAGATCCACACACTCATCCTGTTCAGCAACAACTACAGGAAGTTCATCCATTAGAGGGAAAATATATATTGCAATTAGCTGCACAGGTTCCACATTTATTCCTTTTTTTCTTAACCATTTTTTTTTGCATTAATTTATTTATTGTGGATTTGTTTTGCATCTTATTTTTTATTCTAGGAGTACTATTTTCTTGAAGATACTCTCCTTTATATTTATGCCCAAGTCTACAAAGAACCTTGAAGAAACCCACTCTCTTTAAAAAAAACCTTTCACAGAACATATTCACAGGAACTCAAGGTACTCTGCAGTTGCAAATTAATTTCAAAATAGCTGTGTTTATTGACAGTTAATGTTCAATAATTTCTCCAGTATGATCATAGACTGCAGGTTCTCTCTCCATTTTTTGTGGAGGTGAAGATTTAGCTTCACATACTGCTTAGGCAGAGAAGAGAGATGGCTTGTGGATTATCCTCAGCCCATGGCTCCTGCATGTTTTGCACTTAAATGGCACTTTGCAGCAGCAAAAGGATGTATTTTGAAGGTAGGAGGAAGAAATAAAAGCATCAAGGCTCAGCTGTGGGAGGAGGTTGGGAAGGAGGGATTGGAGCATTTACGGTCCAAGCAAAGGTGCTGGAGGAACAAGTTGTTATCCCCAAGTTTTAGGGGGTGGAAAGGGAAAGGCAGGATTGGCTCAAGTGTTCTTTTGATCTATACCCGTGCAAGAATCCCCATGTTACCTCTTGTCTTAGTGTTTTCTGCTACTCTTTTGCTTGTTTGCTGAAATTGATAATGCCTTGTCAAAGGAAGGGAATGAGAAAATCAGTGCTTGGAATATGAATTTCTAGCAGGTCTGAAGCTGATTTCAAAATACCTTGGATTAGTGAGATGAAAGTTGCTGAAAATAAAGGGGAAACTTTGTATCAGTCAACTTAGAGTTTTCACAGAAAACCAGAAAGCTGACTACAACCACTCACCCCAAAGAAAGCAACAAGTAACTAACACTTCACAGGCATTTAACTGCCATGTTCATTATTGTCAAGCTTTTGCCCTGCTGTTTTCCTAATATTAATTCACTTCTTACATCACCAAATTCAGCTTCTTAGTCAGTGTGTTATGCTCTTTCTTCAGTGCTGGATTCACACATAATTTGAGGGTCACAGGCAGGTTAAAGACAGTTGTATTTTAGCTTTAAAGATGTTGGTAGATCAGATGAGGTAGCAGCTTTTGTACAAATACCTGCTTCCAGAGATGTCTGCACTTGAATCCAGTAGGCAATCTCCACAAGATAATGGGCAAGCTCTTTGACTCTTACCTAAGTGTATAATGTGTCTTGCAAAGTTGGAACAGTGGAACAAAATGTTTGTTAAATTCAGTGGGAGGAAAGGGGAGGCATGCATACTTACTAGGTAATCTTGTCCTACCTTATAAGGAATATTCCAGGATTTCAAAACATGCCCATAACAGTCTTTTCCAAACTAATAGCATTACCAAGAATTTCATAGAAATCTTGCTGGTACTGTGAAAGATGTTAAAAATATTGGACTTCTGGTGATATACATGCTAGACAAAAGATTTGCCTTATCTGGCAGGCATATAAAATTGATTCCACACCTTCATCCATCTAAATGCTTTCAAGTCTTTTTAGTGGATAAAATGTAGTCCATCCCAAGGTGGCCTGGTATGAAGGCAGACCTGCTGCTACCTGGATGGATCAGTGACAGATTACATACAGCCTTGAGTAACTATTCACAGCCCTTATATTAAGGTGAGAGCAGCTGCTCTCTGCTTCACGTCTACAGGAAAGAAATGGATTTGAATTGGTAAATGAGGAAAGACTGTGGTCTAAGCTGGTCTGGCATCTCATCTCAATGTTTGTTAGATGTTTTTTAAGACGACTTTTGGTGGGTCATAACCTTCATTATCAGCATTGTTTGTCAGGAACAGTTACCTGCATCCTGACAGGGAAGGAAGAACAGGCAGGCAAGCAGCAGCAGCATTAAAATGCAAAGTGTATTTAGCATAAACTGCCAGATAGTGAAATACTGCTGTGCTGTTGCTCCTGACTGCAATTTCACTTGCCATGAATTTGTATTCTAGCTTGCAAATTAATCTATTAGTTATATTTCTGCCAACACAAGAACACAGTCAATGCAGCTTGTATATACTATAGTTTTCTTTGTTCTTTAGGAATTACAGAATTTTTGCCAATTTCAACCAATTAATATTTGATCTTTTTTCCCTCGTTTACTTCAATATGTGACGCTAATTCTTCATGAACCAATATATAAGTGTTTCAATATTTGCAGATAGAAAAATCTTTGCTTGGGACTTTTGTTTTAAAAAAATAATGTAAGTTACTTTTTTATGAAGAAACTGCCTCTGAACATGGCTATTTATAGACTATCAGGAACAATTTGGCTAATAATCAATTTTCATTTGTTTGCAAGTAAAACAGCCTGGAAGAAACTGTCTGCACTTTCGTCCTAATCCAAAATTTAAAGAAAAATCTAGGTGATTTTTTATTCTGTTTTGCAGTTTCTGCTGGCTATGGATGTGCAGCGAGGTTTGCATTTTGTGGCTCATTGCAGAACCCATTAAAACCATGGAAACCATGAAAAGCCTCTAGTCCCAAGCAAGGGAACTCAGCAATTGCAGCAGGTACCAGCTCACACTGAGACTCCTGTTAATGCTTACATTTCCCAAGACCCAGATCAGCCATGGTAAAAAATACTTCTTTCCCTTTGTTGATGGTCCTAGGCTTTTCTGTGATGTGAAAAAGTCCACTGTAAAGTTTGCACCATATGTATACTTAGTCTTCTTAATCATCACTTGAGCTCAAGGATCAGGTATTACTGCTTTCAGTCATTTCTCAGTTCCCTCTGAATTGGTATCTTAAGATTTCTCATGCTGCTTGGTTAAGCATCTTAAGATTCTTAAGAATTCTTAAGATTTTTCTTGCTGCTACAAGGCTTTTAAAGTGCCTTGCACTTTCATTGTAATCTATACCTGAGCAGAAATAGGAATTTAATTTCATAATTTATAATTATTATGATCTGGGGTTGAAGCTAGAAATACTCAAAGCTTATGAGACAGATTGCTCTTCTAAGATTTCAAGTTAACTTCCATGAATGAAAATAGCTGGAAGACTGTGGGGACTTATCTACATTAGGCATGAACTCTGCCTCACCCAGTTTCTGTGTAACACTTAAATGCCTGGTCTGAACTCATTATGGGCCTCTCTTGACAGCTAATGGAGACAATGACACCTTCCTGCTAGAACAGACACCTTTGCCTAAATGAGATATCTTTCATAGTATAAGATAAAATGCTATACAAAGGTTCTTATTTCTCTCTGCTGACATAGGTTAGATGGTTACTCTGATTAGACATTTAACTCTTAGCCCACGTAAATTAACTGTGATGAATCCACTCATGATTATTTGCACGTTCTATGTTTGTTTTTAAATTGAAGTAGTAAACAAGGTGATTTGATATTGATTCTTGATTAGTCAGACATGATTTCTTTATCTGAGGATATAACTTTTCATTTTTGGCACATGAGTATGAGGCTTGGAAGCAAAATGATGGAAACGGAGAAATCGTCTAGATGTCTCTCTTGTTTTCTTGCTTTGGTAATTCTTATTACAATTTTGAATTTAAAAAACATAAAAACTTGTCCTTTTTATGTGTTAAATAGCAAAATATTAAAAAATCAAAATTATCAAAATAGTATTAAAATTGTATAACTGTAATTAAACGAAAAAAATTTGAGTATTTCACTTCTCCAGACTAAGATAACTGAAGTCTAATCAATGAATGAACCATAATATGTAATTAAGTCAATAATTTCCCAGTATTGAATAACAGTTAAGATTCACTAAATGAAAATCTTCTACATGCAGGTGTTTCTTACAAAAGATCAATTACAGAAATAAAAATGATGCAATCTGACTCCCTTACTGTCCTTTGTGTGGGGAGAAGGAGCATCAATGCTCCTGTTCAATATGGGATTTACACAGTTAACTCTCGCTCCTTGTATCAATATAGAATAATGCTTACCTTTGCTTTAAGGATTGCATGGCAGATTTCTTTCTTCAATTATTACTATATTAAGTTAGAGTGATATATGGCATTGTGAAATGGTGTTTGCCAAAAATAAGGATCTTCTGGTGCATTTGCTGAATACACAAGGGCAGACTCATCTACATCTCTGCACATGCTTTGGAGAATATCAGAACAGTATTTATAGGCAGAGGTAATATGTTTATTAAACGATCTTGCTGGAAGGATGTGACAGGCTTTCAGATGGACAAATCTCTTTCCAGATCTGCAGTAAAAAGAAGGAATTTAAAAACCAGTGCTCAGAGGAATGCATTAGATGACATATTCAAATGACAGCAGTTGGTACTTGGGGAGATGGAAGGAGCAGAATGGGAGAGAGTAGAAAGGCATTTACTGCCTGCAGTAAAGAGAGTATTCCCTGCACTCCTCATTCTTGTGTATTTTTATTATCTCAGAATGTCTTCAAAAAATAACTTAAACAGAAAATTAACAAAGATTCTTGCTTATTTGGATCAGATAAAAAATTGTTTTTAATTTGTAAACAGACTTTACCAGAACAGGATTCCACAAAATTCAAAGTGCTTTCAAAAGAAAATTTAAAACTCATATACACTAGCTCTTACCGAATCTATACTCTCTGCCCCCAAATTTAACAGTATGTAGTATAGCCTTAAGAAACATATTTAAGACAATAAAGATGTTAAAATTAATTTAAATAGGAATGAGACAGACAGTTATTCAATGAAATAGAATGTACTTTACAGGTATCTATGTGATACATTCCTTCTCAGCCATTTGAACATTATGGAAAGGACACTACCAATTGGAATAAAAATATTTTAAAAATTATGTCTAGTTATTTATCATGTATTTAAAGGCAGGTAATCTGTCAACAACGCATAAAAATTATGGATAATGATTCTTGTATAGTCTTTGTACTTAGTTTGTAGCATTATTTAATGTTTGAAAGTGAAAGTTTATTCATCTTCTAATGCCAATGAAATAATAATTCAGGTTTACATTGAGCAGAATTTATTTCCTGAACAACCCTACCAGAATCAGATATGGAATGAATTTCACTGATTACTTTTTGTAAAGAATCTTTTTAATTTGCATTTACACAGTGCTTGATATCAAAGGATCTCAAAGCATATGACTGTTAATTAAATTTCATGACTGGTCCCTGTGGAAGATACGCCTAGCGCTATCATTTAAATTTGTATTGTATTATTAAAATCTTAGCATTCCTTCTCACCATTGTATTCCCATGGAAAAGGTTGAGCTGAATTTAGTGTGAAGTTTGTTTTTGTCAGTTCTACCTCAGTGATTACAGTCAATGAGGACTGATGAACTTTTTAGGTGTGACGGCCCATGGAATGGAATGTTCATTTCAGGAGATTTAGGGAGTATTTTAGGATAATTATAAACTTCTTGAAGATCCTAAGATAATTCCAGGAAATACTGAAGCAAAGAATGATTATTGAGGCCTTGCTTCTCAGCCCCTTGTTTAAAGATGCAGGACATATTCCCTTCATGGGGGTTGCATAGCTCTAAATCCTAGAAAATAGGTCTGCACTTCCATTTGAGACATACTTCTAAATGCAGGCCCTGCAGAGGGAGATAATGCTGCCCTTCTTTCCAGTGTTAGATCTCTTGCAACAGTAAGCTTGATTTTGGATTTAGGCATCTAAATTTCACCCTCATCCAACTTGTAGTATTACTAGCCTTATTTTGCAGCTGACTTGATGGAACCAAGCAAATACAACACATCAAATCTCCCCCTTTTAGGAAATCATAGGAAAAAAGTGTGAGGAGTATAGCTCAACACCACAACAATTTACCCAGCGACATCACACAATTTCTGTCTTTGGAAATTTTCAGGAGATTAGACATATCCATGATACTGGATTTCATGTTGGAAACTGACCCCCTCCAAGTAAGACAGTGGTCTAGGTGACCTCATGATTTCCCTTACAACTGTAATGATTATGCTTCTATGAAATCTTGCTGTGTGGATATCTGGTCTGGATACTCTGGCAGAAACCTGCAAAGCATTGTCAGTGGTTTTGCTCACTATGATTGCATTATATCAGCCCAGCAACACATCAAAAATCAGATTGACTTTTGGGGGATTATTATTGCTCAGATTTATCTGGGTTTATCTTGTATTCAGCTTCTTAATAGTTTTGTCTGCTTCTTCTGAGCTTCTTATTTTCTTCAACAGGAGCGGCTAAGGCAGGAAATGTTGATTCATAAGAGACTCATTGGCACAGTTGTTAAAACAAACCAGAAAACTGAACTCTCCATCCTCATGATGGTGTCTGCATTGAACATCAGCTTTTCCAAGAAAACCTGTTCTGGACTGCACAAGCAGAATGGAACAGAGAGCAGAGTTATAGGAATTAAAGCTCTGCTTCTTGGCAGAAGTCTGTGTGAAATCCCAAGGTTTCTATGCAATGGTCAATGTCCAGTAGTCAGTGCTAGTCACAGCCAGCACTCAAAAGTCATAGGGTAGTTATTTCTTCTAAGCATTTAAGAGGGAGCAAAATCATAAAAAATGCTTCCTCTTTGGCTGCAGCTGTACAACAAATATCAATAAAGAAATCTTTTGTTTAAAATTTTGCAGTTCACTGCCCACAGAAGGGTCCAATAGTCTTGAAAGGCTTTTCAGGGTCTGATGGTGATCAATCATTTGTCTGCCATCCATAGTCTACCATCCTGGTTGAAAATTAAGAGAGGGATGGTTTTTCTGGAGGTGATGCAACTGATCAGTCACTGGCAGTTCAAAACAATATGAAGGTAAATGGAAAGTATATGTGCATACATATGTATATACAAATATAACAAAAATATTTTTATTATGATCGAAAGCATGGGATAGGGTAAATTTGGTTATATTGCTTTCTTGCATTGATTGTTTTACTGAAATTTACAGCCTGGGTAACCACAGGTAGATATTTATCTCAACTAACTACAGGCAATTAATTTCAAGCTCTTTTTCTTCTATGAGTAATGAGAAGAAACTGGGCACTATAAAACAGTGTGTCATGCATGAAACATCTAAGATAGATGCATGGATACAGGAGATGAATCCTAACTAGATCCATCCCCCTTCAGCTCAGTTACCATTAATGTCATTATTTTCTTAAGAAATTCTTCCAGAAAGTGAATATTTCAGCTTCCAAAAATTTTGAAATTTAAAAAAGTTGTGTGATGACTTCTGCGTTCTTCTGTATGGTTACTTACACGATCTTAGTGGATTCTGTCTCTCATCATAGGATTTATGAATGGTGTTACTGTCCATGGCAGGGGACTGGAACTAGGTGATCATTAAGGTACTTTACATCCCAAACTATTCTGTGATTCTATGATCTTCTTTCTCCAGGGATCTACCATGATGAGTAGTTATTTCTGTTTAATTATTTTTCCTTTTTTGATTACTCTTGTCTTTCTTTTTTTGAATCCTCATTTGAGTGCACATACCAAATAAGAAGCAGAAGTTGATCCCTGTATTGGTCAAAAATCAATAAATATTAACTTAGATATTAAATATTGATGAGTTCAAAATCAATGCAAATATCAAGGAACAATACATTTTGCTGTGTATAGAAACAAGACATAAACCCTGTATTTTTGCCCTGGTATATGTGCAGATATTCCTAAATTCGCTACAACTGTGTGCATTTGAAGATAAAAACTGATGAGTTATGCTTTGCTACATATATTGACCACCATAATCATATTCCTGCATTGATGCATCTAATTTGAACTTCCTACTTAAATTAATGAATTGCTTTACTTATTTTTCTAAATGAAAGAGGTAAAACTAAAACCACTGAAAAAGAAATAATGGCCCTTCTCTTCTGTAAAGGCAGCATTAAATTTGATAAAGTTCACTGTTATGAATTAGGATTGAGTGAATTATCATGACAAGAGAAATGTATTTTCAGGACCTGTTATTAACCATTACTCATGAGCTAAAAGAACAGAGATAGTTTCAACTGGTTTCAGCCAGTCAAGAAATATGCTTCCAGTGTGCAAAAACACTAAGAATTTCACAACAATTTTTCTTTATATGTCATCTTTACCATTATTTTTAAATTTGTTTCTTTATTAATTTCTCTATATCCATACTGTCTGGGGCTTTGCTTACTGGAAAAGATTCAATAATTGTGAATGAAATACAAGTACGGAAAATATGATGCATGGGAAAAACGTTTAGGAAGATAAGCATGAGCAAAAAGACAGAAGATGACCTTGGCAAAGCTAAAGCAAAATTTGAGCAAAGCTAAATTCTAACCATTCTGTTCAAAATGTTCTGATTCATCCATGATAAGCAGTTGCAGACTTAGGGAAAAAGGCTTAAGTCCTTTTACATTTAGAACTGCACCCGTATCTCGGAATTAACCTCCTTGTTTTGGAGGGAGTTACTTCACATTTTTCAGAAACAGCATTTATGCCAGAGATGTGCAACTACAGGAAGCCCAGAGGAGAGCCCAAACCAACCACTATATAACATGGATGTGGCACTTTTGTCTGTATTCTGCATACAGGAGAGTCTGAATATTGACTCCCTCTTCAGAACTTCTTTGCTCCATCCTGATCATCAGGAAAAGGGTTAGGCACTTTAGGAGATCAATTTGGCTGAACAGGGATTCCTGATGGAGGTCAGATTCATAAGGGAAACTCAGATGGAAGCTTTTCCAGGAAATAGAAATGAGGACAGGCTACCAAGAAAGTTGTTTGCAGTGATTCTTCAAGTGATGAATACCAGACTATACTGGGATCCTTTCACAACAACAAAGGTTGAGAGAAAATACTTATTAGATATCGTTTTTCTCTCTTTTGAGTATGTCCAGGTTTGGGACCCAACTACATGTTCAGGATTCCAGAGCACAAAATGTATGAAAAAAGGAAGTTGGCTTTTTTCAGCTGGAGAAGAGATTACAAAGGGAATCTGTCTGTTCTCTTCCCCTACCTGAAGAGAATTATAGAAAAGATGGAACCATATTCTCTCAGTGGCGCATGATGAACAGACATGAACCAAAAACTGCAAGTCATAATAAAGGAAATTCCCACTAGGCATAAGGGAATAGCTTTACAGATTAAATGTGACAGACCCCACAGAGGCTGTGAAATCTCCATCTCAAGAAATGTTGCAAACTGGTCTGGAAAAGTCACTGAGCAGCCTAGTCAGACTCCTTGAACAGGAATTTGGATTATGTAGTTTCCACAGACCCCTCCAAACTTCATAGTTTCTCATTCTATGCCATCCAGATCAAGATATTAATTCCTATCCATCTTTTACTCCTAAAAGCATCCAGTTACTGTCTTCCAGTTAGTCTTTGGGTCTAAAAAAATAATTCATCAGTCTCAAAAGGAGAAAGAACACAAGCCAGGTTGGGAGAAAATAAAAAGAATACTGCAGTGCAAGAAATCTCAGACTTCTCCAATGGATGGAAACCTTATGTGTGAAGTTTAAACTGTGGATCATATAATTGAGATGACTTTCTGTTAACTTGATGGATTTAAAAATGGTGCATCAGAGAGGACAAAGCTGGGTACATCATCAAAGAAGCCCCATGGCTCTAAGTTTTTGCTGGAGGATAAGTCAATAGTGACACAACAACCTGGGACCAAAGAGGCAAAAATGGTACCTTTTTCACTGTATAAAATCTGGACACTGCATCTCGGAAAAGCACAGGCAGGCAAGGTCTTGTGCACATACAAAGATTTTTAAACATTAGTGGGAATGCAGAAACTATGAAAAGAGCTAGCAGTATCTGTAACTGGCCAGGGAAAGAGTCATGCTGCAGATAGGCAGCCTGACAAGTGAAATGTGATACAGGCCTGCCAAGGAAGGAGATTGGAACAGGAATTGGAAAGAAATTTAAATAAGTGTGTCAATTTTCATGGCAAAGGCTCAGTTAATTGCTCCATGAGAAATGAAGTACAGATCTGGTGAGCAGACCAATTATCCACCATCAACAGAAGTGCATGGAACATACTTGAAAGTGTTTTTGCATCCCTTTCTTAAGTCTTTGGTACAGGTTGTGTTTAAATGAGGTTATGTGGAGCTCTGGAACCCCATAACAGAAATACATGGACTGCTTGGACTGAGTCCAGAGGAGGGCCATAGGGATGATCAGAAGGATGGAGCACTTCTTGTATGAGGAAAGGCTGAGAGAGTTGGGGTTTTTCAGTCTGGAGAGGAGAAAGCTTCAGGGAGACCATATGGCACCTTCCTGTATGTGCAAGGAGCTACAAGAAACCTGGAGAAGGACTTCTAACAAGGGCATGTAGTGATGCAACAAGGGCTAATGGCTTTTAACTGAAAGAGAGTATATTTAGATTAGCTATTAGGAAGAAATTCTTTACTCTGAGGGTGGTGAGACACTGGCGCAAGTTGCCCAGAGAAGCTCTGTAAGCCCCACTCCTTTTTACATTTTCAAATTCTGATTCTTAAGTCATATCCAGCTGCAAAGCAGGCGGCAGGAGAGAGCAGTCTGTGGCCTTACTAATGGTGATGCTTTGTTCATGAAATATTGAAATGCTTTTTCCATCCTGAGAGAGTTTGTATTTTATATTTGAAGCATATGGAAGTTTATGTCCTCTCATAATTTTTACACTGTACTAGTGCCATTCAGAGATTTATTTTTTTTAATTCATGCTACCTTTTATTAAAAAAGGGTCTAGTTGAAGTTTTGATATCGGGAAAATTTTGTGGCTGTTCCCCAGGTTAAGCGGATGCCACAGAAACACTGTTGCATTCCAGAACTTCTGCATCTGTCACTTTTCTATGTGTTTGTTTTTGGTTTTGTTTTTTTTAATATTCTCATGATGCTAGGAAAAAAGTCCAAGGAGAGAGATTTTCTGTGCAGCCGCTTTTTAATCTTGGGCCTTGCATTCCCCGGTTCACAATGCATGGATGTAAAAGGGTAAATTCTTCACAAGCACAAAACTGTCACGAAATATTCCTTGTTTTGGAATATGGAAAGTAGCCACAGGCTACCTTTGTTTTATCAGTGTTTCCTCCTTTTTAAAGTTGAATTTTAAAAAAAGACCTGAAACTCTGAAATAGTTTCTTTAGTTTGTTTTCGAGCTTCCTCTGTCTGAATAAACATATCAATCAGTCTCAGATCCTCTATCTTTCTTAGGCCTGGGAAAAGAACAAATAAAAGAGGTTTTTCTCTTCTCTCACCAACTTCCTCTGTTTTCTTGAGCCCTAATCCACAGGGTCTGTTTGGAAAAAAATTAAGAGTCTTGACATCAGCTTTTCAAAGGTCTGAACATTTTAAAACTAAATGGTCCCCAGGCTTCATGCAGGAAATATTTTACCTTAGCAGAAAACTGAGATCAGTGCTTGTCATCATAATGATAGAATCATGGAATGTTTTGGATTGGAAGGAACCTTACAGATCATCCACCATCTCTTCCACAAGCAGGGGCACCTTCCACTAGACCAGGTTTCTCAGAGCATCATCCAACCTGGCATTGAACAATTCCAGGGATGGGGCAGCCATGATTTCTCTGGATAACCTGTGCTTGTGTCTCATCACTCTCACAGTGAATAAATAATGGTTTATTTTATTAAGTGATACTTAAATTAACTCCAGCGGTGTTAATTTTGTCTTCTCACTAGCCCAGAATAGAGCTGAAAAAAAAAGTGAATATGGGAGATAAATCAGGTAGGTAGACATTTGTGGTCTGGCTTGCTTGGTGATTAATTTCTCTATGCAGTTTTCAAGTTCAAATGGAGTATTCTGGTCAATGTCATTCTTTCATGCAGCAGCACATTTTTTCATGAATTATGTATTTGCACAAAGTACCTATGAGTCATGAATGGTGTGCTCAGTAGTCAGGTGCTTCTTTTTCCTACAAACTGGATAATATGTAAATGAAACTAAGGCTGTAAAATTTCATCATCAATCTGTTTGGCTGTTTGGCTGTAGTTTATGGCTCCTCTGCTATTCGTATGTATTTTCTCTTTGCTGGTTTTTTACTCATCTTCTCACGTGCAGGTTTTATTGTATCAAGTTCCCTTTCCAGGTCCTTATGCAGCACTATCAAACTTTCAGTTCAGAACTGCTTACACAGGTAAAACTTGACTTCACATAGACATTTCCTTCAGTGAGACACACTCATAGTACTTCATTTTCGCCTGCAAGAAGTTAGAGGGGAAATGGAAGAATTTAATTTCTTTTAAGAGGAGTGACTCTAAGACAATATGATTAACAGTTGCTTACAGAACACACACCATAATAGAATTTTTTTACACCAGAAGATATCTGTGTCCATCAACAAATATCATCTGACTTGTTCCCTTTCCAGATCCATGTGTTGACTTTGTACTTCTATTAATTTTGTTTCCATAGTATATATATATATATATATTAGAAACCGAAAGAAAAAGCTTACAATCTGAAAAAAGAAAATTTGAAGCCTACGTGGGATAAGAGCAGGTTAGGCAAAGAGGATCTTTTATTTATTTTGATGCTTATAACCTGAGGAACTTCAAGGAAGTTGCAAATGCACTTTTCCAAGTCCACACTTCCAAGTCCACACTTGCATGTTCACTATGTTCAATGCTGACAGTGGACTGGAAATAGCAGGTGTTCCAGGGCTGTGTCCAATAAATCTCTAACAGAGGGATACAAGACAAATAGGATGTGGTCTTGGTCTAGCATCTGAAGTGTGGAATCCATGTGTCGCACAATGTTTTGATAACTCAGTGGTCTCCATAAGTGTTGACTCTAGGCTGTAGAAACTCCTTATAGCAATGGATTCCATAAATACATACTTTATGACAAGCAAAACCCATCTTTTTTCCCAGCTTTGTATTTCCTACTCCACAATACAAACTTCATTGCTCTATAAAACAAGGGTGAAGAACGAGCTGAAGCTCCTTTGGTGTTCTGTGTTTAGTATTCCATGCAAAAAAACAGTAAAAGTTTGGTAAATAGATGCAGGAATTTCTAACTTCAAAGAGAAAGAGTCTCCCAAAGTGATTTCCCCTTTTACTAAAGTATATCCAAAATGCATTTAAGTTGAAAAGAAAAATATGTAAACAAAACACATCAAAACAACTTATCCTGCTGACAGACCTGAATCAAACTATTAAACTATATTTTCCTTTGTTCAGTGGGCACAGGTGCCACCTGAAGACTGTGGCAGGTCATCCTGCCAGATGAGGTGTGTACCCTGAGGCTTTTGTGTTGCCGGTGGACAATAGCACTTCCCTCTCCTTCCCAGCAAAACAGCACAGCATTGCCTCCCATGGCCCAAAGAACAAACAAATGTTATTTTGCACATTCTCTTCTTTTTTGTACTTGAATTCAAAATCAGTTGAAGCTGCTTAACTGGGAGCAACCTCAAGACAAGAGCATCTTGCTGGCTATAAAACAGCATGTGGGGAGTGCTGTTGGAAATGCCTCCACCCCACTGTGAGCCTTTCTGAGAAGCTCCTCTACTGGTTCCCTAAGTTTAGACTGCCAATTATTTTTCCAGTAAAGGCTAGATTTAGTGTTACTTTCTGTAAAGGGAAGCCATGAGGCTCCTTTCAATGAGCCATTGAGCAGGTTTTATGCACCTTTTCTTTTCTGTCACTGTCAATAGGAGCTGACTCCAGTAATGGCCTAACTTGCTTTCATTCAGACATTTCTGGCTGTGTCCCAGTCACTCCTTGTGGTTACTGAGGTGTCATTCAGTTCCAAGGGAACCTGAGGCTCATCTATCCTTTTGATATTGCTCTGCTATTATAATTGCACAGATGACTCATTGTGGACTATAACAAAGTCTTCCAAGACAGTTAATGGGAACAATAAGGACCAAGAGATATTGGCTGCTGTTCACTCAGTGGAAAAGTTTCACTTTGTTGTTACACAGGGTAGGACACTAGGTTCTGGCTGCCCTCTGCTCTTGACATAAAAGCCTAGATACTCAACCAGGACAGACCAATGCACTGGGTTTGGGATGGATCTCAGTTCCTGAAATCAAGAAATGGGTCCCAGCAGGACTTTGCCCATGATACACTTACACTTGCTAAATCTTTTCCTTTGAAGCTACTTCCTGAGCTTTCTAATCACTATACATTTACATACAGTCATCCATCTTAAGTCCTACTGCTCCCTGCTATGTTTAGAAAACTAGGGGGGGCATTAAACCATTTAAACAAGTGTTTAGTACAGGAATTTTTTGTTGGGTACAGGAGCTTATATGAAGAGTCATCTGTCTTGTAACCCTAAAAAATAAGGAAATTCAGGTATACAAAGAAATGCCTATTGTTTAGTATGTGGCTTCTGCTGACTTTCTGGATATTACAGATTTCTTTTCTGAGGTTTTCTGTTTGTAGTAACAGCAAACTTTCCGTTTCCCATTGGTGCCAGACATATAAAGTATCTGTGCTATGATATCCAACTTAAAGGCAAGTAAAACCATGCTGAGGCTTGCTCTGAAGTCTACTTCTCTTCCCAAACCAATTCAGCTGATAGGTATATGGCATAAGATAATGTGGTGCACAGAACTGTGGCAGAATCTGTATTATCTCTGAGATCCTAAACAATTAAATATATCAGGCTATTGAAGAGCATATCCCTGAGGCAGGCTATCACTTTTTCTTCCATTGATGTGATGACTTTTACTACAGGCTGATGGTCAGGAAGCCTGAAGAGATGATACTGCAGTGGCTGCTTGTTTCTCTCTTCAGTGGTTCTTTCAGGATGGCTGAACAAAGGCTTGTCACAAGGAAAATGAAACTTTTCACGAGTTCTTCTTATTAGAAAATGTGAAGATAAAATTAAACTTGAGACTGAAAAAAACCCGAAACTCTTACTGACTGGAGCTGCAGCAACTTAGTTATTCACTATATTGCGTGTTAAAAAGTACCCAAAGAGTTAATGTACCTTTTTCAAAGCAATTATTATAGGCAAAGTTTTAACACTTTTTCCTCATTCAGTTTGCTAAAACATTCACCTGAAACTCATTCTCTCAGCTTGTTATATCTCCCTGCCTTGCAGTTTGTTCAGTACATTTTTTTCCTGCTAATTTTGTATTGTCCTTCTTCACTGAAATGTGAAGTAGATCTATTAGCAGAAACAATTATTGTAGCTTTTCCCTCCAACTTCAGAATGTAATTGTTATTCTTTTGATTTGTTTGGGTGCTATGGAAACTCTTTAATTTACTTTTAATTAATAGCCAAGATAGATACAGCTGAATATTGTTTAACTGGCATATATACCTTTAGGATTTACAAACCACCACTAACCCACTTCAAACTGTGCTTGAGCATGCTAAAGATTATGCAGAGTTATTCAGAGAAAGGAAAGCTAAGAAGGGCAAAAGTTGCAGTCATATGCTTCCTGGGAACTTATCAAACAGAAACAAAGTCTATTTAAAAAACCCCAAGGTTATTCCTTTGCCCAGGCTAATCTGTTGTGCTCTGGCAGATCAAAACTTGAAGGTACAAACACAGTTTTAGAATAGAGAACTTCCGTGAGCCAGGAATTTGCAAAAGTGGAGCTGGCAAAGAGGGGAAGGTGAGCAGGCTGGGCATAGCTTTAGATGTGTGTTTTTAGACTACCCTCCTCAACTTCAGTTTCTTCTTTAAAACTGTATCTGTAGCCATGGAATTTGTGCATAAAGGACAAATTGTTTCAAAGCTTCGCATAATTTACGTTCCTCTCCCTCTGAGCTTTCTGTTGGCTACTTACAAAGAAATCCATAATAAATTATCACTGGACTAACCAGGAAAAGACAAGGATGCCAATGCTAAATTTTGACATTTACATTATCTCCTATATTTCATCCTTATATTCAGTGATCTCAAATAATTTGAAACATTTTCATATAGTCCACCTACAAAATTGTATCCACAAAGCAATTATGGAAATACTTACGCATTCAGAAGCTGTCAACCTCTGTTCAGGATACTGGATCCAGACTTCCAGAAAAGTTCATCTGCATAAGCCTGTTCCCTCCTGGCTTTTTATTTCAGAAGCCACCAGACATGGGTAAAGGGGTAAAGCAAGGGCTGTCATGTTTTGGCCACTTGACGAGTGATTAACCTGTTAAATGATGGGCTTGAGTAAAGGTACCTGACCAGTTTGATAGGAAGAGCTTAGTCAGCTCAATCTAAAGAGCTTCCTATGGCTAATGACAATGCAAATGTTGTGGACCAAGAACACTAAGTTACACAACCCCATGTTATTTTTTTTGAAGGTACAAAGTGAACTACTTCTGAATAGCATTTGTCACAGGCAAATGCTCTCTGTCAGTGCAGTTAGTCAGTCAGAGCAAACTGAATTTGCAAGAGAAATTTATGAGAGCTCTACTCCCATTTGAAGAATCTCAGTCAATGACTAGAAACTCTTTGCACTTGGGAACCTCTCCCTCTAAGTTGCACATGACTGTATGGTGGCTCAGCTGCACAATGCAGGACCAAGAACTCTAGTTCATACACTTCCTGTGTCTTTTCTTCAACCATGCAGCTTCCCTATCTATCACCTTTAACTCTAGTCCAGTATCTTGAATGCATTTTGGTCCATAGAACTCTTAGGAACTTAAAAGAGTCTGGGCAGTATTTGTGGAGTCTGGTATAGTATATAAAAAACAGGGGGGCTTATGATGCCTTGAACAGTCATTCTGATGATTGTAGAAATTTCTTTTTCAACCTTGAAGGAAAGGGAAATCAGATATATTACCTTCTTTGAAATGATCAGAGTTTCTTTGATGGTAACATTTCAGGTGCGTTTGTTATTGTCAAAGAATCAGAATAGCCAGTTGATATCTTGTATTTTATATACTATTTTAAATGCTTTCATTACATAGGTCAGGTTAATCTGCTAGTGATTGAATATTAATATAGTTCAATGTCATCTTTTGGGGTGCAAATTTTGATTTCATGACATGCCAATTTCCCTGGAATTACTCCTGGTTTAAACTGGTGAAAAAGGAAAGCAGAATGAGTCAAAAGTTTATGAATCAAATCTTTGATTTTGATAGGACATGCTTATATATTCATAGGCAGAATTGGTTGTGCAGCAATCATTGGCATTTTGCAGCTCTCACACTACTTGAATACAGAAAATGAGAAAGAAGTTTCGGAAACTCAAATAGGTCTCATTACTAAGTGATGCATGAACACCCTCATGTGCACAGCCTGCAGCACCTAGGAGATATGAAAAATTAAGAATGCCATAAAATTAACACAGAGCTTGCTGTTCCTGTATCTCTTAGGATGTAATTTAATGATTAATTCTCCTGAGAATAGACTGTGTCAACTGATCAATGCAAATGAAAGCTGTTGAGTGGCTAATACCTGCAGTGATGGTTTGAAAAGTGGATGGAGCTAAAAAGTCTTAAGCACCAGAAGTAAAACTTGTATTACATTAAGCAATTACATTTCACTTCACTCAAAGGAAGTCTAGTGTGCCTGTGGAAAACAGGAAACACACTCACTGCAAATAGGTATATTGTGTAATCCAGGTTAAGTCTATAGGGTGTGATGGGACAATGTTGAGTATTCCCTTACGTCTTCTGTAAACTGTCTTATCCATTATCTTCTGTGAAAATATAGTTTTCTGTACCTGTCCCAATATATTTTCTCTTTATTATGTTTCTGAGATCCTGGAATTCTCCATTTGAATTTAAAGGAGGATATCATAAAGATCTTGGTATCTAAATATCTTTCACTGATATGTTGAGTGACACACAGCAAGTAACTCAATCTTCCTGTCTAAAAACATCTGCATGGTTTTTTGTGTTTGTACTTCACAGTGCCATTTAAAGAATTTCTTCTTCAGTAAAGTTTCATATACAATGTCATCATGATGCATATTGACTTGAAATCCTAAAAATTAATCACAGTGATCGCCCTCATTTAATTAATAAACCCGAACAACCAAAGCCCAGCAAAATAAGTGGAGGTTCAAATGTGGCATTAGAAAACATTTCTTTACTGAGAGTGTGGACATACACTGGAACAGGCTTCCTGGAGGTGATAGATCCCCAAGCCATTAAGAAGCATATGATCAATGACAATAATAATGTGCTTTTATTTTTGATCTGCTCTGAAGTAGTCAGGCAGTTGGACCAGACAACTGTTGTAGGTCTCTTGCAACTGGAACTATTCTATTTCAATCTATTCTACGAATGTCATGCAAGGTCAGATTCTGATCTTCTGCCCCTGACTGCTGATCTTAAGCTGATCTGAGAGCTCTTGGTGAATCTTCATTAGGAAATTTTCTTGATTGATATTGCATTATTGGTCACTGTGGCTCTTGTCCTTTACTAGTTTGTCTCTGCCAATTGATGCTACGCTGCATCTCCAGCAGATTATGTCTCATTCCACTGTTTTCTGTTTTTCTTCTATGGTCTTTATAGTTTTAAATTTCACTGATCCACATTTCACATTTTTCCATTTATTTCCCTACATTCATTTCATGGACCATTACTTGCATAAGTTTTCAAATGATCCTATGGATTAAAATCTCTCTTGGATGAAGATTGGCAGTGAACCATACTCATTCAGAAAGTCTTATCAGATATTATCAATTTATAACACCCCTTTTTTTCCAAAAAAGTCTTCCTTGATTTTAGACCTTTAATAAAAAACTGCGTTCCTTATTTTTTTATGCTTAGCAGAATGAGGGTGAATTTAAAATGAACTGTAAAGATGAAATAGAATTAAGAGCAGAAAATGTACAAGATCTTTTGACTGAGAGTATATAGTCACAAGGGCAAAAAGTAGAGGATATTACAGAGTGGTATAGTGCAGTGTGGTATATAACTATGTCATGAAAAATCTGTTCTCCTGAGAAATGGCATCCTGCTGATGTTAGCTTTGTCATAAATACTGAGATTTCTCCTAAATTGGGCAACCTACTGAGAAAGCAGAAAGGATTGCCTGATGCACGTTTCCTTCTTGCTACGAGAACACTGCGCAACCATCATAAGCATCATGGAATTATCAGAGCAAATCAAAATATACTATCCTGAGCTCAGTGACCTCGTCATCTGTAAGCTGAAAGCTTGTTTGATTTTTATATTTGGCTATACATTTAAATTGAGATAAAACTCCCTGACCTCATGGAATGGATAGAACCACAGCAGCACTATATGGTTCTTTGTGAATTTGGTGTTTTTTTTCAATGGATGCAGACCAGAAAGGGATTTTAAACATGTCTAAGCTTTTTTTCAAAGCTACCTGAGCAATATAATCCATGTTGGAATAACATCTGGCACATGTAATGATTGCTGTTGGATGGGTCACTGAAGCAGTTAACACAAATCTGCATCCAAAAAATCAACCCAATACTGCCTAACAGCTGCAAAGCAAATGGTGAGACTAGTCTTGGCAAAAATTACATGACAGGAAATCATAAAGAGCTGGTCTGATGCTCACAGCTGCTGCACCTGCTTCTGAAACTCTTTCCAAGAATTATTGTATTAGGAAAAACAGCAAACTTTATATTACTCTTTCTTCTCGCTCCAAATTCCTATTTTAAATTATGTAAAAGTTGTTTCAGTTTAACAGTTATTTACATAAGAAGCATAGATTGTGCTAGGTATTGTATACCTAATCAGCAGAAAGATAGCTGTTGTGAAAATTTATTTTTAAGCCAAAATCCGGTTACTTTGTATGAAAAGCCCATATTTTTGTGTCAAGGCTGATGAATCATATGCATAGCCTGACAAAAACCATACATGCAGTGCAGGTGGAGGTAGTTTCTGGAAAAGCTCTGGTTGGAGGGAACTAGTCAAGACCACAGATCAAAGATTGAGAAGACACATGTCAATTTCTGAATTTACATGCTTGGTGTTTTGGGGTTGATGTGATGGCCTAACACTGCATGATTTGAGGAGTCTCTTCCCATTTTAAACTATTTAGGACAAACTGGTTTCAGCACCTTTGTGATTACCCGGAATGATGCCTAGAGATTTGATCTAGGCAGCAGTCTCCCAACTACACAATTTCATTAACTTCTCTAATCTGGTTGATGTTGATGAATGTTGTGGGTCTGGACTTTATGTGCTGTAAATCACATCGAAGACTTTAAGGAAGAGGAGAACTTGACAGTAGCTGGCTTGGTCTTCTCTTAGATGTCCCAGTGGCACTCTTGTAGAAAAAAAAAAGACTTCTGAAATTGCAATGTCACACTGGATGAAGTGCAGAAAAACAAGCACCATTTTTATCCTTGAAAGTGTATCCAAGGCACTTGAAAAAGATCTGAGCATTTATAAAAGGTTTGATGGCATTTGACACAGTGAGCCAATGAGCCAACCTGGATTTCAGAGCATCATGCCAAGACTGTTCTAGACAGCAAACTTTTGTTCAGTTTTGAGACAGAGAGTTCTGTGCTGGTATATTTAGAACAGACCTTTCCAGTAAAATAATACCCCAACAGTTATTAAAATGAAAATTCATTTCCTCAGGTGAAGATTCAGAAATTATGGTGAATTTGTTTTTAGTACCAAAATCCAGTTTGAAAGTGTTCAAAATCCCTTCTATATTATTTTATTCTTCACTAAAACTGTTTTGAGTCCACACTAGCTCTTATATGACACTATTCAAGCTTTTTCAAGCTTCAGCTCAGCAGATATTTTTGACTATTTCAGGAAGTCATATCAGCCACTCTAAATAATGCTTGTAAACCACACTCAACTATGAAATTCTTTTTACTTCCCTTGTTTCAGTCACTACCAGTAAGTAAAAACGGCATATGTGAGGATTTTTTTCAAGGAGGGCCTAGTTAAAGTATAAAGAGTTTATGTTTTTGGGAACTAATTGTGTAAGTTTCATACATATTACTGGAAAGCATATACCAAAACATTCCTCCCAGCATACCTTTGATAAGGTCCTACCAATATATTATATCAGAAAAGCTTAATTTGCATATACAGATTTACATTATGTTCACTTATATTGCTAAATATCCTATGATCCTGCTATAGTCATAAGAAGATAAAGGTCAGTTTTTGAGAAGTCTTCAATGTCCATGGAATTTCCTCATGTTGTCATTGGCTGTTACTTTGTTGGCTAAGTTTCCCTCAGCTTCAAAATAAACAAATAAATTCTCATAATGCACAGAGAAGTTGGGAGCACTGAAAAAAAATGTTTATATGAATATAGTGAAAAGGTTAATGCCAAAAACTTCTTTCAGACTTCCTGCTTTGGCTGTTCTTAGAGTGTTGGATATGTTGAATTTATGATCTTATAGCACCAAAAAACATACTAGATGCTTTCCAAAATGTCTCAGTTGATGATCATTTTGAATTTAAGACAAAAAAAAAAGGTTCAGATATTTACACCTGAGGATTTGAAATAATTCCTCATTGTTGTATAAGGACCTAGTTGGTAGAACTGAATGATTGCATATAAATGTATTGGTTTTATATAAAAAATTTATAGGAAAGAAGAGGTTGATTACTCAGTCAAGTGTATGTGTCTGTGATGATCACAAATGTTTTCCAACAAAATTTGCAGTAATACCCAAAATATGCCCTAATAATTGTCCTTTTATTCTGAAATGCTCCAGCTTATTCTTGTGTATATTTATAACAGTGCTATACACTGAATCCTCTTCCTTTTATTCCGTGTTCTCTATTAAAAGGCATAAGGTCAAGGGAGCTTCCTCTTGCAAGGCTTCAATTCATTGTAGGAGAGCTGCCTGGCCTCTTCTATGTCATTCACCAGAAGCAGAGGAAGGATTCATCCTAACGAGGTGTAGACATCCCTACTAATAGCTGTAGCTGAGTTTGTGTCTCTAGTGTGCTCATAGTGACTGGGGGGAAGTGGTAAACTGTGGTGTGCATCAGCTGGTCCATTCTAGACTTCCACTCAGGATAAAATCCATCAGAGAAACACTAGGCATCCTAATTTCTTCACTGGTTATGAGAAGAGTCTAAGGCCACTACATATCTGAGTTCAAGACATTGGCATTCACTCAGATGACTCATTAGTCTCTTGGTGCATGTTGTCAGCCAATAATTTGTTCTACTTCTTAGGGTAGAGCAAAGTGGTACTCAGGATGAACATTTTCAGAAGACAGGAAAATGTCCCACACAGCCTAAAATCCTGGTTTTTCAGAACCATAGATGGACTGGGTTTAATTGACAAGGAAGGCTGAGAGAAGGATTTTGGTTGGAGAAGTGTAAAAGCAAAAGATGCAAATGTCATTTCTAGCTATATGTATGAGAAAACAGCCAGCTAGCCACACTTTTTGCTTGGCTTTGGGTATTCTTCAGTAACCCAAAATAAGGATAACCACAATTTTCTGAGTGTTGCGAATTTCCATTGCCTTGTCTGACATATCTAACTAGCATTTAGGTAAAAGCAGCCTGACATCTTGAAATATGCCAAGCACCTAAAGCTTCTTCACATTTCAATGGTTCTTGTTAGCCTCTAATAGCCAAGCAAAGAAGAGATTTAAGGCACTGAAGACAGAGCCTGGGCCACAAGAATCTGTAGCATTTCTAAACTAATATAGCTATCTGGGATGAGAGATATAAGGTGAGCATAATCAGAACTGATACAAAAATCCAGGGCTTTCAGATGGACTTGGTCAGCTTTCTGGCCTTTTGAAAATGGAAACTCTTATTCACATATTTCAGCATATATGTCTCTAAGACCAGAACTAAGAATCTGTAAGAACTATCACCATGAAACTATAAAGACTACCATATCTGTAGTATCCTATGGTAACATACTTTTAAAAAACCCAACAAAACCACCAAAACCTTTCCTGGACTAATACAAAACTTAAAAAAATGCAAATTATTTACAGCTGAATTTTGCAAACCCTTTGTCTTCCACAGAATCTAGAACCAAATCCTGCACATGTCTAGAATATAGGTTTACTTAAGAGTTTAAAATTACAAGTGTCTCAATGCATCCCTCATAAGAATTGTTATAATAAAGATTGAATAGTAGATATGCATTTTATGAGGAGTTTGTATGAGCTTATAAGAGAGTTTTTTCATCCTATCTTGCCAGTGTTCTATTCACAATGAGTACAAAGTGCTTTAACATAGCCTCAGGGAGGAGTCTATTTGTGGTTCATTAATAAGGGCTGTTTTCCAAAGAGCTATCTGTTATATAATTACAAAGAACTCTGAAAAATGACCTCACAGTGTCTGTGGTGGGGCTGTTCAATGCTTCCTGATAGCATGAGAACAGATGAAAACATCTGTGCAGTCCTAGCTTCTCACCTAATTAGGCAGCTCTTGTATATTTGCTTTTTCTTAAACCAGGCAAACACATTTTACAATTTCATTCTCTCATTTATAGTCTATTGGGTGTAGGGATGAGATGTAAATTACTGTAGTTAACCCTTTTTCTTTCTGCACACAGTTAATATTTCTCGTTTTATATGTCTGTGAGTGGCATGCTGGGTATTTTCTGGGGGACCTTGGGATGTAACTGTGCCTGATCTATCATTAAGGGGAATAATATGCAGCAGGGCCAGCAACTGGGAGGTAAAACCTCTTTCTTTTGACATTTGCATCACATCTGAGAAAAGAAGGAGGCATGATAGCCCTTAGGTTGGGCAGGATCCTGCCCAGTAGATTCGGTGAGCAAGGTGCATCCTACTGATCTTCACTGGCATAAGGCACTCTGCCATCTGTGTGACTCTAAGCAAGGTGCTGGATTCCTTCATCACTCTGTGAAATATTAATGCCAATACATAATCACCCAGCCTACTGTGGAAGGGTAGTTCTGTTTGTAATGGGCTTTGAGCTTCCGGAACATAAGGTGCCCTAGCAAACACAAAATATATGATGGCTCTGAGATTGAATTATATATCTATTTGGATAAGGGAAAGGACCCTGTTGGACCCTGCATAGTGGTTCCAAACACTCATTTTTATATGTGTTTTCCAGGAGCATTTATTGTTTTAAAATTCCTTGTACAGGTGTAAAAAACAACGAGGTGACCAGGTCTAGAAATAACAGGTGACAGGAATACACAGAAAAGAGAAAGCCCACCTTCTTCTTCCTAGCTTTCCTCCAATCTCACAGTGTAGTTCTTAGTAATGGAAAATCAACACAAATACCACCCAATTGTGTTCTTTTTTCAGCTCTGTAAAACACATTCTTAATAATAGACTCTTCTCAGATCATCTCATAACATATACTGCACTGCTTCACATTATTAAATACTATTGCAGGCTATGTTCTGAGTCATTACTGCATGAGTAGGAATGAAGGAATTTTTATTAAGCCTTTATATATAAATTTAGATATAGAGGCTAAATAGATGGTTAATATATATTTCAATAAATAACAAATTATTACTGAGCTTATCAGGTCATTATTTTGCCAATTAAATGTATTTATGTACATGATGCACTTATAACAATTTGGTACATGTGCAGCATGCAGTTCCATGCTCTTAACATCTATTAATTATTATAAATAATTTTAAAATTAAATATTTTAATGATATGTGAGTTTTAAAATATAAAAAATAGCCATTTCAGACTTCTTAAATGGAAGGAATCATTTAGTTATTGCTTGTATGTTCAATATGTTCGGTATCTAATTTAATTTTAGCTTCTCTTGGTTTATGACATGATCTTTCCCTGACAGCTTTCCTTTGACAGGGCCAATACTTGCAGTTGCTTGTTCATGTGTGAATACTATTTGATAAGTCTCTATATCCATATGCTGTCATTATTCTGCAGAAAAATAAACCACCATCCTTTTCAGACGTGGATAGAATCAGATCAGAGCTTTCCTTTTCATATGAAGATAAAATGAAATGCTGAAGGACAGTATTGCTGTCTTTTGGGAGCTTTGTGAACTGAGCTGATGAGGAAGCAATTAAAGACAGGAAAAAACAGTCCCACTGAATCCTTCTCATACAAATTACAGGAATCAGAAAAGCTTTTCCTATGTGGGAGCTTGTTTCAAAAACTCTGAGCAGTGAGCAGTAAAAAAACCCTGATAGTGAGCAATGCACAAAATGGACTAGTGTGAATAGGCATTAGCTCCAGGAGCTTGGAAATTGTGATTCACCTGTATTGCATAAGTGTTTTGGGGAGCTAGGTGTCCAAGTTCTTCCAGATGTATTCACAGAATCTGAACAATAAAAAAAGATTCTATTATCATTGTAAAATGTTAAATATTTCTCACTTACATTTCCTTCAGGGATTAAAGGCCAGCTCTGCACCCTTCCTGACTGAGACTGAAGGCACAGGTTTAAAAAGAAAGTGTAATTCCTTGCACACTGGAAGCAGATAGGAAGGGATAGTGCTTCGTATTAAGGACTACAGATAAATCTTCAATATGCCATTTAGGGACTCACATGATGTGCTGTGAGTCAAAGCCAGGCAGCTGCCTCTGAAAGTGCCTATTGCCCAACCTGTTTCCAGGCTCAGACAGACTCCCACCACCAGCACTGCTGCTGCTGAGGATGTCACATGTCTTGTACATGGGTTTGCAGGGCTCTCCACAGCCACACAGGGAGGCTGGTGCAGCACCAGCCAGCACACCAGGCAGCATTTTACTCAGACCGAGAGATGGAGCAGGGGGTGATAGAAATGCTTCTTAGCAATTTTCAGTGTAGCTAAGCCATGTGTAGGAGTCGATTTTGCCTTAAACAGCTTCCACAGGGTTGTGAATTCTTGCTGCTTCCAGGGTAAAGATAAAGGAAGCTCCAGTGTAATGCAATATTACATAAAATAGAGTAGGTGCCTCTCTTCTCTTCCTCCACCCTGGATGACTGTGGATTAAACAGTGGGGAAAAGATGTTCATGGGCACAGGAGCTAAACTAACCTGTTAGTAGGGTTTCCTATATGCTTTTCACTCTCACACTATTCTTGGATATGACACAAGGGCTATTTCCAAGGGGCTGCCTGGATACAGCCACATGATATTGGAAGCTCTGAGAGCTCACTCTATGGACACAAGCTAGTTCAGCCCTGTGTGGGTCTCAAGGGCAAAGAAAAACCCTGGGCACATTTAATTTAGTCATACGTGTGCTTAACTGGTACATTAGTGAGTCAGGTTCCTCTGCAACCTCCCAAGATGGGGAGGATAGAGCAGACTGTCACCCTGGATCTCCCACAAATCAATGAAAAGCACAAATCAATAAAAATCTAATGAGCAAAATGTTTTGCAAAAGATAATATTGAGTGCATTAATCTTGTTAAAGGGGAAATTAGATTCAAATTGTTGGAAAGCAGTGCAAAACCAGGCATACAAGAAGTAATTCCTGGAAAAAACTGGGGGAAGTCAAGGGGCAAAATGCCACACTGTGATACACAGAAAGGAATACAGCTGTGACATTGATAGGGTACTGCATGATAGCACAGGGTTGACCAGACAGGGAGGATAGAAGTGGAGAATGCTGCAGCTACTGCTGTCCCCTCCAGCAGAGGCACAATATGGGTAGAAGAGGCAGCTCATCATAACAGGACCAAATTGTTTCAGTTCATCATTGCATCAGGGCCTTTGTGCACAGACAGACCCCTAGGCATCTCCAGTTTCAAGACTTGTAAAACCCAAAAATATGAAGTAAATTGATGTCTAGAGGTGAACAGCACTAAGTATTCTTACAGCACTAAGTATTCTTACAATTCTTATTGTTGAGGATCTCAATAACAAGGAAACTCATCAGCATTCAGAAACAGCAAGATGGTATTTTTATGTTCAGATTTTTTCTTGTACAGACAAATAGAAAAATCTAAAGATTGATCAAATAGCAAAATCTAAATCCCATTAAGTCAGTACAGCATCACAAATAAGCACCCATTTACAATACTAGCCCAACAAGTAATTTTTCAGTTTGTTTTAAAGTTTTCCTTCTTATACATGATACTGATAAGATAATATGAAGTCAAGCCTATTTAATACAGGATACCATACACATGCTAAATAATGTTACTTGCAAACTACCTCTACAAGATAATTTACAACCATAATTTTCCATGCTATTTGTGCATTTGGCCTCTCTATGGGATCCCTGATCTGGCACTGATCTGGGAACCTTGTATTCCCATCACCCATCAAGTAAGTGAAGATCAAGCCCAGTGCTATTTCATTTAAAGGGTGAAATTCTTTCCATCTCTTACAGGAGTCCTAGGTAGATGGCTTACATTAGATTCTAAATTCACAGATATTTAGATTCAAGAGGTGTGACTGTCAACACGTTATAAAACAGAGATCTTTATCCTAATGAAGATTACATAAAGCTACAAAATTTCCTGCTACTTTTGCTCTTAGCAGGAAGAAAAGCAGACAGCAGTCACCCTCTTCCGTCCTGCAACAAGGGTGGGAGAAAACATATGGTAAAAGGGGTTATTTGTAAAGTCCATGCAGAAGGGACTCACTTGTAGTCTTCCACCACTGCCAGAGCAGTGGACAAAAGCCAACAAATTCTAATGTTCCACCTGCCATATATCAGCGCCTCACAGTGCCAGGCTCCTGCTAGCACAGGACGAAGGATGATCCTTCCAACAGTTTGATCATTCAAAAGAATAATAAAATATTCTTTCTGCTAACACTCCCTGATCCATACTGGTCTGAATAGCTATACAAGAGCGTGCTTGAGACAAAACAATCTCTTCATCTACGTGTATCTCTATATTGTAATTTATCTTTGCTCATGCTCTTCCAGCTCATGTGTCTGGCAGTGGGCTGCAAGGGCACTTCTGCATGCTCCAGCTGGAGGATCCATCCATTCCCAGTCATCTGTACTTCCTTCCGTTCTGTTTGCTTGGTTTTTCAAATGTATCCTCCTAACGATTCCCCATTCCTCCCAGATGAATTTCAATCTCTGAATTGAAACAGCTTCACCAGCATCTGGATGTTTCTGACATCTGGAAACTGGCAAAAAAAAGTAGAGATTTAAAAAATGTCATGTAGTTGCCTCTTACATTGTAAGTAATTAGCAGCTCTGAAGGCCTTTTTTAAAGATAATCTGTGATGAGGTAATTTATATTGCATGTAATTAACTGGGTTTGTTTTGTGGAACTAAGGATAGGCACCCAAAAAAAAAAGTGCATTAGCAGTGATTCTGCTTCCACAGAAATAGGCCCATCTAGTGCACAGACTTTAATTCACCTTGGAAAAGCACAGGTGTGTAGAAGGACATGAAATGACAGTGATGTAAAATATGGAGAAAACATTCTGAGTTCAGTTAAGGGGTAATGTAATAGTGAAAAAAAAATCAGGTAAACGGAATACTTTGTATGCACAAAATACATTGCCTCAAATTAATAGCATAGAACAGACATAGATGATAATGAGCATAGCCATGTATTTGTCTTTGTCATAACTGTGCATTGAATACTAAATTAACTCAAGACCAAAAACAATTCAGGGACACAGAAAGCTTGTGTCTAAGTCATCAGTGCAGGAATGCTGGTGTAGAGCCAGAGTGATATAGTCAGAACCAGGGGCAGTGGTTAAATCAATTGTCCTGAGATGCTGCAGTTCCCATAAAGAAAATAATTTACTACCCTTGTGTGAGTCTCTGAGTAAAGACAGAGAAATGCAGTGGAGTTGTAAGTGAAGAAGCTTTGATGCAGCAAAACTATGGCCTGATCCTGTAGAATAAATTATAAAAAATAATTATAAATTAAACTATATACTGATTATATACTGATTACGTATCATCAGTATATAATTATATAATATATTATATAATATAATATATTATATATATTATATAATATATTATATTATATAGTTATATACTGAAATATAATGAAAAAACAGTATCTGTTTCCACTATTTGTATTTCCTGTTCAGTTCTGATTATATTCATGTTTATTTTACATATAAACAACAATAATGTCAAGATCTTAAAAATGGAGGTAAGGCAGGCCATGGACAGTCCTGCCTCACCTCTATTTGTGTAAACAGAACCTGGACCTCTGACAGCAGCAAGATAGAAACTATCTGGGAGAAATTATAAAACACAAAGCAGAATGATTTTTGCAGAGTGGAACCATCCTTCATCTGTGAAGAGCTGTTTGACACAGTATGGTCAACTGCTTTTGTCTGTGGATTAATCTCGTTAGAAGTCAGGAGAGAGAGGTCAGGATTCAAAATGCTAATAGTGAAGGAAATTGATTTCCTCCCTCATCCTCCATGAATTAATTGGAAAGCCTTTAAAAACCTGACCTGAGTGGTGGGATCCTGCCTAGCTCAAGGGCAGTAAGCAAGCTTCAGCATGGGTGGTTGTGGAGGAAAGACCCAAACATGGTACAGGAACCAAGTGCCCTTCTACTGTTTGGAAATGCTTGAAGTTTCCAGGGTTGATGGTGATAAAGCAAAATGAGCTGGGAAAGGTAAGGAGCTCTCTCAGCCTAGATGTGGCAACAAAGAATTGTGCAGACATGAACATACCTTGTTGGCAGTCTTCTAGAGGGGTGGAATCAGGTCTCTTATAACTCCAGGTATCCAAAGCATCTTGTTTCTGGCAATCTCAGTTTCCTTTTGGGTGACTGTAGGGATGGAGGAATGTTCAAAAATACTACGAATTTCTCTCTGGATGCACTTTTCTTTTTTCAGTGACTAAAGGAGCTCAGAGAGCCAGCTTGGACCAGACACCATACTCAAGATGCATGGAATTAGGTAAACCCTATCTTTAGTAACCCAAAACATACCAGAAGTTTTCCAGTCAAAGAGATTGACAAAGACATGGGCCACACCAGGCTTGCAGCTGTCATCAAAATCTCCAGTATTTCTGTGTAAGAGTGGATTTGGGACAAAACCAATTCTCCATGTCAGCCTACAGTGAGACAGTTCTATCAGTTCAGAAGCAAGTTTTCACAGTCGCGTGAAAGCTGATCAGCCCAGACTCCTACAAGGTGGTTGGTGCCCAAAATTAGTCAGTCAGTGCTGTTTTGAGTGAGGATGGTAAAGCCATTGCGCTAAGGGTTTATCAGAGCTGGTAGAAATTTCTAACTTTTGGAAAAGAAGATTTGAAAAATGGATTCTAAAAATAAAATCTGTTTTCACATGAACAACCTTTTCACAGGACCCCACAGTACATGCTCTTCACATGCCCCACACATCACAGAATATTCTATTCACTTTATTCTCCATTTTAAATTGTGAGCTTCTGATACCAATTTTGTAATATGTTTCAAGCTCTATTGGCAAAAGATCCAGGAATGGTTATCCTCACTGTAATTCCTTAATGCCCCAAAAATTTGCTGAAATGATTCTTGATTACTTTTGGATGGTTTTGACTTAATATTCCTATGTGTACATGTGAAGAGACAGGTACCAGATATTAACAAGAATATCTGCATGATCAAAATTAGTAACCATTGCACATTATTTTTTTCATCACCATCTTGAATGCATAACTCAGAAGCTGACTGGTGAGCACTGGCTGCTGTGATATTGACGGCATGAAGAACAAACCTAGCAAAGATTTACTTAGGAGCCCAACACCTCATTAAATAAGGGACTACAAAGAGGAAGAATAAAACAGCTATGAGGCTGAAAACAAAGGAATTGTTTCACAAGTTTGCTCATGCTCAAGGGAATAGCTCTAGTTCAAAACATAAAAGGGATGCTTTGACTTACAAGCATATGGCATGCTTGTTCAACTCACAGCCATTAAATCTGCAAAAAATAACTAAATATTATGGCAGCTTTATTAGTCATTCTGCCTTCTCTAGAAAGGCATATCCTGGACTGGATTCAGTTCAGAGAGGGGTTCTTAGGCTTTACCAAAGGCACAAAATGCAGCAATTATATCACCCAGTTGATGGATCTGCCATCCCTTCCCTTGGGAGGCTTTTCAATCTGGTAGACCTCACTACAAGGAAAATCACACTAAAATGTTAGGTTGAGATCCAATCTATTTTTTTCCTTTTTAAATTTCTTTTTTTTCCCCTAATGTATCTTTCTCCCCCTTCAAATTAATGCAAAACATTGTTACAATCATGAGTACTGAGGTACAAACCCTTCAACTTCTGACACTTAGTTGTATTTGTCTTGATTTTTGAGCCTTTTGGGTTAAGTTGTAATAATTTCCAGTGTATTTCCTTTGACAGACTCAATCAGTACCTTAGCTGTTGCAGTGACCAGCTATTACTGTCAGCCAGGAAAACTCTCTACCTTCACTGCAACCTGTGCACTCCCCTGTGCAATTCAAGGAGACATACAGGCATGTAAGCAGGGAATTTTCAGAAAGCACAGTGAACTAAACATGATGTGTTTAATAGGAGCAGACACCTAATGAATCCCTGACATTTAAAAGCAGTGGATATACACCTGCTCTTGGCATTTCCAGTCAATGTATCCAGGTCAAACCTTTACCATAAAGGACCTCAAAGTCTGTTGTCAATGTGCTCCATAAATGAGGTCTGTGTCCTCTCTTCTTTCCCATAATCTCTGTGGCATGTAGCTGGATAACTCATAACTCATTCTCTTCCAGAAAGAAGGAATTGTCATGTCCCTGAGCTCTTGGACTTAACCTGCTCCAAGAAATGTACTTGTCTGTGCTTTGTGAGGACAGTGACCTTGTTTAGCCTCAGATGGGGTCAGCAGCAGAGGCTGTGATGGGAGCTCTCAGCAGTTCAGCAGGGACACGTTGATGGGCTGGAACAAGCATGCAGACATAAACATAAGCACCTAATGGTGTTGCTGTCTGTTTAGGCTTTCAGCTACTGTAAAGTTAGGCTGTAGAGGGCTTGAGAACTGAAATGGCACTTAGACAGTCAGTCCATTGTGTCTCTGGAGAGACCTGAAGCCTGTATCTGCCATAGTGTGGGTGTTTGGTTTCCTGGTACTGAGAAAATCTTCCTTGAGCAGAAGAGAAAACACACCTTTTGAGGGAAAAGGGGGATTAAAAATGATGCAAGAATTTTAAATTATTTTTTTCTTTTTTTCCCCAAAAGGACTGAAACACAATAACTGAGTAGGTCCTACAAAAAACTGATAGTGGTGAGAAGGTTGTGTGACTACATGTTGCAGATTTATTCTTGAAGCTGAAGTGGGTTTTGCAGCACTGTCTGTGGTGACCCCTGGCCTCTATGATATCAGTGGGGAAACTCCAATGACCCCAGAGGATGAGCAGCCTTGAATGTAGGAACCAGTGAGCAGGATCCGAACTGCTGTCTGTCCCATCAGCTTCTGGATCTCTGACAGAGGGGTGCTCAGTTACTAATATTTTGGAATAACATGCTAAGTGTAAAATACTCAGTTCCTAGGCCAGTATCTTGTAGCCAAGATATTGCCGCTGCTTTTTATCCTTAAACACAATTTTAGATTATTTAGATATGCTTATCTCATTGCATGAGATATGACATGAGTTCTTTGGCATGGAAAAGCAACACACTCAGCCTTGAGACAAAACAATTTAACATTTCGACTTCTTTTTCACTGGGATTCAGGTCATAATTTGTGCTCTCTTTGGCGCAGAATGGATTTTTTCATGGTCCAGACTACAGTTTTGTCCTATGCCTTTGAAACCAAACAGCTTCTCCCTTCCCCAAGGGCTCATCATCAAAACCCACGAGATACTCAGTGCTCTGTAAAGTTTGCTTCTTTCCATTTAGCATTTAACATGAGTCGGACAGGGAAATACAGAGTATGCTGGCCCCCAAGACAGCCTGACACAGTTGCTGAGACACGTCAAGTGCATTAGTGTATGTCAGCCTGTGCCAGGCTCTGCACAGGTTGGGAAGTAACACAGCTGCCGTTCTAATCACACTGCCTTCCCAGGGGAATTCCGTGCATGCTTGTGAAACTTCCTAGGGGATGTTGCTGGCTGGGAGGGTGTGAGAATAGAGCAATGGACACAGATGTTTTCCTCATTCTGTGTGCTGAATGTTTTCCCTTCTTGTTTACAATGCTATAAATTATTTTTTAGTTGAACCTTTGTTCTAGGTGCAGCTTAGCCTTGAGCTGGGTTTGCTTGTTTGTTTCCGTTCCTGCTTAATTTCCTCTGCCTGCCTCCCAGCATGACTAACACTGTCTGTGCTGCTTCCCTTGTCTCCACAGCTTCCCCCCACAGTGCTCTGTCCTGGACACAGGCAGCTGCCGTGCTGCTCCTCCGTGTGCTGCCAAAGAGCGACCTGCTCAGCATCAAGCAGCATGGGCAAGTCTGCTAACAGCAAGGGAGAGGTGCTGATTTCATGGAATCACAGAATTGTTTAGGCTGGGAAAGACCTCTGAGATCATTGAGTTTGGTCATTAACCCAGCCCTGCCAAATCCCCCACTTAAGCGTGTCGCTAAGTGCTACGTCCACACGTCTTTCAAATACCTCCAGGGATAGTGGCTCCACCATTTCCCTGGGCAACAGACCTTTATTTCTTGTTAAGAAAGTGAAAACTTTGTTAGGCTGTCCTTTTTTTTTCCTCTTGCACTACATGAGCAAACAAGATGGATGTGTGACAAAGAGAAAGAAGTCTTATGATCCCTGATGTTGTGGTCTAACCCCCGCCAGCAACTAATCCCACACATCTGCTTGGTCACTCCCTCCAGAGGGATGGGGGAGAGAATCAGAAAGGTAAGCGTGAGAAAACTCCTGGGTTGAGATTTAAGACAGTTTAATAGGTTAAGCAAAAGCTGTGCATGCAACAAAGCAAAACAAGGCAGGTGTTCAGACATCCTCAGGAGAGCAGGGCTCCATCACACATAACAGTTTTTGGGAAGACAAACTCCATCCCTCTGAATTTTTCCCCCTTGCTTCTTCTCCCCTAGTTTGATGTGCTGAGCATGGTGCCATAAGGTCTGGAATGTCCTTTGGATCAGCTGGGGTCAGCTGTCCTGGCTGTGCCCCCTCCCAGCTCCTTGTGCACCCTCAGCCTCCTCACTGGTTGGGTGGGGTGAGGAGCAGAAAAGCCTTGGCTCTGTGTAAACCCTGCTCAGCAGTGACCAAAACGTCCCTGTGTTACCAACAGTTTCCAGCACAAACCCCAAACACAGCCCCATAGCAGATGCTAGGAAGAGCATTAACTCTGCCCCAGATAAAACCAGATAAAGTTACCTGATGTAATTTTTGATGGATTAATGTGTCTGGGAGATGTAAAGTGGCACCTGCCTTCATTTGATTATTCATATTCATTTGAACTGATATGCATTTTTCTTCCTTCACTTTGTCTTATGTTTTGCTGGTCTGGGACAGGTTTTTTGCTCTCCTATAATTTATATGATACATCTTCATAGACAACAACTCACTTTATCATTTCAAGTTTGTTAAGCCTCCCTGCAGACTTCCACCACAGTCCTTCAGATTCTGCAGTGCCTTTTCTGCCTCTGCAGCTGCTGACAGCCTCTGATCTCAGCTTCTGGTTCATGGGTTTTCCATGCTTCTCAGAAAGTGCACACACCCCCTTAGCACAGGAACAGCTTCGTGCAATCGTGGATGACCATACATTGAAAGTGTGGACCTGGTGAGCTGACTGCCTTGAGCAAAAAAGGGTTGAAATATTTCCCTTATTTACTACTCCCTTCATGTCTTTTTTCAAGCTGAAGTGAAAATGAACTTGAACCAAATCCCACTGTGGTCAGTGAAAAAATTCCTGCTGCTTTCAGGGGTTACTGGAAGCTGGCCTTGAAACCTACAGCTGCTCAGGGTATCTACATTTTGACCAGCTTTGCACCTCAAGTTATCCTACTGACTTCAGGCAAGTATTTAGAAGCTTTGCTGCATCCACTGGGAGCTCACAGAGACCATACTTCAAAGGTTGTGTGGCAACGAAGCAATGACAGCTCAAAATGAAGCAAAGTAATGGGAAAAGGAAGAATTCTGTTCCTTAACACGAATGATTCAACAGAATCAAAATGAGTCAGTGTCAGTTAGTGAGTGCATTTAATGGAAGTTTTGCCAAACCTAGCACATGTTTTGCAATGGACTGATTTCACAGAAATAAAATGTTTTATCTCTAGGGTTTTTTTTTTTAATGATTTCTCTGATATAAATTAAGATGTTGATGGCAGTATTTTTCACTCTGGACTGTTACCTGTGTCCTCTCAAGTGTGAAAACCAGTGCTGTGGGAGTTATTGTATCCAGAGCCTGGGACACCTGTTGGGACTCAAAGGACCTGGATCATTCTACAGCTTCATCATGGACATTGTAGATGGTCTGTGTCAGCTACTGCCTCTCATTTCCTCATTTATACAGTATGGATTGCAGTGCCTCTCTGTTTTAGAGAATGCTGTCCGGGTAATGCCTTCTAATGATTATCAGATACCTGATAGTGATTGAAAGCACACATGTGGATAGATGAAACCTACTGAGAGACACACTGACAAAAATAAGTGGCGATAATCTGAAACCAGAGAATTGTTTTCTGCTAAATTACACAGTAGCAAATCTGTCATTACACACACCACCCCAACACAAAAATATATACGTTGTGTACATCCTTTATAGGAATCCTTCTCAATGTATATGAGGTCCCAACAAACAAGGGAAAGTATTTCAGGGTATTCTCCATGCACCATCTTAGTCATTACTCACTGGCAGGAAGTAAGCCAGCTAAGCACTTCCCTAGCTAGTCAGCTTTCTGGGAAGCTGAAGCCAGGCCTATGGCTGGGCAGGACTGCCAGTTGAAGGCTTGTCTTTCTTGAACTGGGGAGCCCAGACTTGGACACAGCACTCCAGATGTGCCTCACAAGGGCAGAGCAGAGGGGCAGGATCACTTCCCCAGACCTGCTGGCACTGCTCTTCCTAATGCACCCCAGGATCCCTCTGGCCTTCCTGGCCACGAGGGCACTGCTGGCTCATGGACAGGTTGTTGTCCACCAGCACCCCCAGGTCCTTCTCTCGAGAGCTGCTTCACAGCAGGTCAGATCCCAGCCTGTGCTGGTGCCTGGGGTTATTCTTCTCCAGGTGCAGGACCCTGCATTTGCCTTTGGGTATCAGTCCCTGCTCCCAGTTTTGTATCATCAGCAAACTTGCTGGGGGTACACTCTGTCCCCACATCCAGGTCACTGATGAATAAGTTGAACAGCTTGCTTAGTTTAGGCAAAGCTGTGCAACCTGCTGGCCATATATAATGTATTTCTGATTTGCACATTTTATTACTGTATAAGTCTGTTAAAATGCTCTAGCATAGGAACTTAAATAAATATTAGAATGGTGTGAAAAAACTACTTGTATTTTAAGCAATAAGTTCCCAATGTTGGAGGGGTCTTTAATGTACCATTCAACAAAAGGAATAAGGAACATTTATCCTTATTGATTTAAAATGAACTACAACTTAAAAAGTAAAATTTAAAATAATATTAAAATTTAAGTAGGCTTAAAAGCAATGGCTATAACCCTTCCTGGCCTAAGCTAAATATCTTACATGTATGAAGTCCAGATGCCAATTATAAATTGTACAGTGCAATGCAAGTTCTTGGTGCAGGAATATTGCCTTGCCCAAGTGTTTTATTCAGAGTATCAAGCAATATTTTAATAACTTATTTAAATGCCAGTCCATCCAGTAATTTTATGATATTGTGATTTAATTTACTCCCTAATTAAACTGAGAAAATTAAGGCATGAAAAGAAAATTTTAAGAAAGGGCAGAGAAGGTGAGATTTGAATGCAAATGTAACTCCATCAATGATTTGGGGCTGAAAAGAAAATATGCATCCCATAACACATATTCTTTTTCAGAAAGATAAGCTAAAATATGCTTTACCTAAAAAAGGTAGTATCCAGACAGCTCATTATATACACAACATGGAGTGAGAGAATACCTCTGGCTTGCTCAAAGGAACTTGTTCAGGAAAACTAGTTTTTGAGGTCCTAAAGAGAACTAAATGAAGCTAAATAACTTCAAATTAAGAAAAAAGGATAAGAAAATTTATAAAAACGATGCAATATGCACACCAAGACAATCAGGATAATCATCCAGCTTGTCCTGAAGAAAAGAGGAAGACATATCTGCTCCCAGCCCTTCTCCATGCAAAGACTCCAGGATACTGACACCCCCAAAGAGTGACTGTCAGCATTAGTACCCAGAACAGCACTGACAGGGTGAGCATAACACCAAAGAAAAGGAGGACCTACTAAGAAGGCTTTTCTATGTAAAATATTTAAAGCTATTGCAGTTTTTCTGGATAAAATATTTTAACGATATTGCAGTTTTCCCATATTAATTTGGGTTAGTGTACAGTGTGGAGAGAGATGTGGAGAGATTGTGACCCATCTGGATAGGAAAGTGGTTGGACAATCACATCCAGAGAGTGATGATCAATGACTCAGAGTGCCAATGAACATCAGTGACAAGTGGGTGTCCCTCACGGGTGCATACTGGGACCAGTGTTATTTAATATCTTCATTAATGACACAGATTAAGGGATTGAGTGCACCCTTATGAGGTTTTGAGAGGACACCAAGCTGAGTGGTGCTGCTGACACACCTGAAGGACAGGATGTCACCCAGAGGGACCTGGGCAAGCTTGAGAAGTGGGTCATGGCAATCTCATGATCTCTATTAAATGAAGTGCAAGGGACTGCAGCTGCATCAGGGCATCTCCCAGTATCAACACAGGCTGGGGATGAGCAGATGGAGAGCAGCCCTGCTGAGAAGGACTTAGGGGTGGGTGAGAGGCTGGACGTGAGCTGTCAGTGTGCACTCACAGCCCAGAAAGCCAAAGGTGTCCTGGGCTGCATCCAAAGCAGTGTGGGCAGCAGGGCCAGGGAGGG
>JBBMKD010000001.1:40647649-40688410 GCA_037834095.1 Argya squamiceps
GCCCCTCTGCTCTGCTCTGCTGAGACCCCACCTGCAGTGCTGCATCCAGCTCTGGGCTCCCAGCACAGGGAGGACATGGACCTGTTGCAGCAAGTCCAGAGGAGGCCACAAAAAATGATCAGAGGGGTGGAGCACCTCTCATCTGAGGAAAGCTGAGAGAATTGGGATTGTTGAGCCTGGAAAAGAGAAGGCTCTGCAGTGACCTAATTCCAGCCTTCGAGCACCTGAAGGGAGCCTACAGGAAAGGCGAGACACTGTTTGCAAGGGCATGTAGTGACGGGACAAGGGTGAATGGCTTAAAACTGAAAGAATAAGTTTAGATTACATATGACAAAAAGACTTTTCATAATTATTCTTTACATTATAAATAATGTATCCAAGTTTCTGAAAATAGCCTAGCTGTTCAGCAAAGCAAATAAAGTTCCTCAGACCATAGGGAGCCTATCCCTTTCTATATGATTGATTCACACATTGTAATAATTCTTCTTTGCAAGGCTATGATGTGTTTTATTTCTCACTGGTAGTATCATATACTATGATATAAGCTTTGGAGCACAGCATTTCACTTTGAGTAAAATTTTCTTCACTGAATCATTTGCAATAAAGCTTTTTTCAGTGACTAAATTATGTTTCTGCTAGCAGCTTCCTGTTCTATTTTATTTTTGTAAAAATATAACTTCCTATTAGAAATAACTTAAAAGAATAAAAAAAATAAGGTTTACTTTGGAATTCAGCCACATCAAAATGGATTCATTTTTGATAACTTGTTCCTGAAATATTAGTTTGGCTGTTTAGATGGCTCAGGCACAGGTGAAGTTTTCAGGTACTTCATATTTGTCCTATAGGTAGAAACATATCACAGGAAATACATGTATTCTGTTTCAGCATTTTTATGAAGAAACCAACTTAAGCCTGAGACCACATTTTAGGAAATGAGTACTTAAGTGAATTTCTTCAGATGGGTATTTTCAAACTTAGTCTTATTTTCAGTCACCAAAATGTTGATAAAAAAAAATCTAAGTTTTTAAAAGAACTTAAACACCATGAAGATTTTAAGTGAAGCATTTGATGCACTGTAATTGTGTAGCCCTTGGCAAATCATATAATAGCTTTTCTGCTAGGTTATGTAGCATGAAGCTGGTTCCCACAGATAGAGAAGCTGTCAGAACCAGTGTGGGGAACCCCAATTTCATCCCAAGTGGCTGCTCTTCGAGCATCAAAGGAGGGCTGTTCCCTACCATGAAGGACCCTAAGGCACAGAGACATGTAGACTCCCAGTGTCCCCATCACTGACGTGATGCCAAATTCACCTCTCTGGGGGTTCTAGGTGTTCTAGGGAACCTCTAGGGAACCTGGGATGGGCTGGAGCACCTCATCACCACAAGGCAAAGGAAGAGTTGCCATCACATCACTGACAAAGGGGTCACTCCCACAGATGTGAGGATCACCTCCGGGGGGCAGGGAAAGGATATTTTAGGATTGTCGGGTTTTATGGGATGTTGTGTGAAGGATGGGGGAAAGGGGGACCAAGGTGTTTTAGAGAGAGGTGACTGGGGAAACAGTAGGATAAGGGAATGCAATGTACAAGTATGGGCTGGTCAATGCACTTGCCTGGCCGTGCCCTATATATGACCAGTGTAGTCCATCCTGGACTCTGACTAACCCCACTTCTAGCCATTTTTCCAGGCAAACAGCCCTGTTTTCTGTGCAGGGGGTCTCAGTGACAGCACCTGCACTGAGACTAGGGGCTGTAGGCCCCTGTCTCTCTGATGAAAAGGAGACTCTGGTGTCTGGAGAGACCAAGTTGGCTGCTGGAGCAACCAGAAGGTCCGGATCAGAGAGACTGTGGAATCTGGATGTCAACTGAGACCCACCTCCGTGTGCGCGTGTGTGTGTGTGTGTGTGTGTGTGTGTGTGTTTTTGCATATCACAGAGTCATCCATAGCAGCAGCTGCAGGGTGGCAACCTGAGAGGCTTCTATGTCCAAGTGCCAGCAGCTGGGGAAACTGGGAACCCAGGGCAACTCCTGAAACAGCTGAGAGTCTGAGCCCAGTTGCCGAAGGAATTCACCTTGCAGGATCACATTTCCCAGCATGAGACATTCTGCCTGAACTGACAGAGGAAAGAATGAGGCCATTGGTGTGTTTTGTGTCTTTTGGAGTGCTATATTCTCTGTTGCTGTGTGTGGCCAGCATACATACATGATGTATATATGTGTTGTATATGCACATGTGCCTTCTGGGGACACCAGCACACCCTCACTGATGGCTGGATCTGGGGCTATGGAGATGTGGCAGCCTTGCCTCTGTCAGGCTGCAGGATTTAGCAATCTCCTAACATCACTTGTAGCTTCACCTTCCCGTAAGTGCCAGTAGCAAGGCAGTCCTCTGTTCTCAAACATACAAAGTTCAAATTAAAGAAGTTATACTTAAACAATTTTTTACCTGGAAGAAAATCTGGTGTTCAAAGGACTCAAAACAATCTATATTCTGTGACTGTGTGGTCTCTGATCTGAGCTGAGACGTGAGGCCAGGCAGCTGAGGTAAATAAGGAAATTATCTGGTTTCCAGAAATGGGAGTGCAGAGCCAATCTCAATGAAATCACTTGGAAACTCAGGTAGTGACTGAACCATGAGGAGGCTATGGCTATTGGACTCTAGTCTTTTTTTACAAATTGAAAAACTATGTTTTGCTAATTTCCTTATCTGTGCTGAGATTTTGTTTCATGAGTCAGTGTAAATAATCGTCTTAAGAATTACAGTAATTGCTGGGAAACAAAGCTGAAATCCTAGATAGTGACTCTTGGGTCAAAGCAATTTGACATTTATCAAAGATTTTTTTTCTGTCCTGTACCCAGGCTGTGCAGATGTGACAGCTTCCTCTACACCAGACAACAGGGAATGATTTCCTGGGACTGAAAACACCAGACTTAGCCAATGACCAATTTCAGTTGTTTTTTTTTTTTTTCTTGACTTAAGAGGATCATTTTCTATTTCATATTGCTACCCATGTCTTGTTGCCTGAATGGCAACAACATTACTGACATGGGAGATGGATTGCTGTGATGGATTGCTTGAGCAGCAGAGCCAGTGTGGGGAGAATACCAACAACCTACACAGAGAGAGAAAACAAATAGAGCACGAACCAGCAGATGGTTGGGATACACATCGATAAGAAATGTTTGTCAAACACCAAACAGAAGCTCTAGAGGGTCATTTTGTAGGCACGTTTTGTGCATTGTTTGGTGCTTGTTTAAAGACTCACCACATCTCTTTCCCAGTGAAGCCAGGTTGCAGAAAAACATAGCAAGCAGTTACATGGGAGACTTGGCCCATGGATTCTGGTTTAATTTGGCAGTTGGTGTCTACTAGGCAGCAGAAATTCAGTGATGTATTAATAAGTATTCAAATGAAAAGACAAGTGATTTCCTGTTTCTCAGGGTCTCACAATGCAGTGAGGTGTATCACTCTATCTTTGCAATCCTCATGTTTCTTGTAGGACTCAGGGATAACTTTTGTTATAACAAAAAACATAACAAGAAAATCCTGACCCTACAGCATCTCTTTGACATTCCATATTCTTAATTGTTTCTCTGTATCTCTCATAGGCACTGTTTTTCAAACTTAGAACAATATGCTTAGATATGCCATTTGATTATTCTGTTGTGGTTTGCTTATTTAATTACAGAGCCCAAAGAAATCCAAACCCATGAAACCTTTGTTCTTCATTCTAAATTATGAACTGAAGAAAGGTGAAGGAGCTAGTTGATAGACTCTTTTGAAGATGGGGTCAAGTAAGAATATATTCAGCTTATTGATAAGTAGGATGTTGTTCGTGGGAAAGGCACTTAGACTTTCCATGCAGTTCATCCCATAAGCTGCTTGGACAAGCCAAAAAATAGAAAAGCTGTGGGAGCTGTGGGTCTTTTGTGCACCTAGTGAACTTACCATAAAGTGGTGCAATACTGCAATGTTCAGAGACTCATAAGCACAGGCAAAGGAATGCACGGGAGCCAAGGACCCTCACGCAGACATCATATTTTACAAGATGGACTCAGACATTTAAAACTTAAAGTAATTTATTACCATTCTGCAATGTTTTTGATGCACTGCCTTTAAGAAAAAATGCTTTCCTGCAGAACATAGCCATGCTTGCTCATCCTTGTCCTGACTTCCTAGAATCTGTACAACCCACAGGAGCAGATCACCAAAGCTTTCTCTGCTCTGGCACTGTGGTGGTGTCAGCTGCTCAAGCCTAAAAACAATATACACGTTATAGCACCTAAAGGCCTCGGGTATTAGCATTTACACACAGCTGTGTTACAGGATAGGGGTTTGGGTCCAAAATATCATTCACAGAAAAAAAAAAGAGAGAGATAGAATATGTCAGTTTTAGTGTCTTTGTTTTTTGGGGTTTTTCTTCAAAGGAGAACATGAGCTGAATTTCAGCAGTGTTTTTCCTCGTGATGACTCCTCATGACTGACAGATTTTTGAATTTAGAAGGTTAAAACAGATTAATAAAAGTAGCACAGGATTGATCTCCCCAGTCCCCATTCTGCAGTAGAGTGATTGCACTAACTGTGCTGAATATTGCTGACTGCTGGAACTTGCATGGGTCCATGCTCATGGCTGCATTTTTTTTAGGTGCACGTGCAGTTCACCAAGAGCAAATGGTATGATAATTCTGCAGCTTTTTCAGTTTGGGGAGTTTCCATGATATTCTCAGTATTTCAGGTGAGGAAGCTTGCTCTTTGTGGACACCACCAGTTCCTCCAGCCCCACTGTGCTGCCTCCAGCCGCATGGTTTGGCCACCCACAGACAGCAACAGCGGTAGTGAGTGCTGCTGGCACCAATAAGGCCTTTGCAGTTGAGACTGTACTGCCACAACTGAACTCACAGCTGGTTAAGAGCAGGGTGATCTGTGCAAATGCAGATTGTGATATCCTTAGGTTTAGATCACCTTTTATAGAGAGGCAGGGACTCCTTCACACCAGCAGCTGATGGGATGAAACTTGTGTAGTAACGAAATCTTATCTCATGGTATTGACATTGCCATGATGGGCACTCTCAGATTCATTATTCGATGATGGTAAATGACCCTTAGAGACAGAGAGACTATACAGTGACAGTGATTTAGTGCCTGGGTGTCCAGATGCACAGAGCTTGCTGAAATCAATACCTGTTAGTTATCTGACCAGCTCTGAAGATCTGGGCCAATGGACTCTAAAGCTTCATCAGCTCAGCAAGCGCAGCTTTTACTCAGGAAAACAAGGACAGAGGTTCCTGCTGAGTGTCTAATAATGCCTCATTATGCCAGCTGATTTTACATAAGAGGTGCTCAGACCATCTGCAGACGGACAGCAGCACAAATCTTTCAGGAGCTGCCTAGAAAATTCAGTGTTGGTGTTCAGTCCATTGGACTCTGCTGTTTCACATCGATGCTGCTTACACTCCTTCTTGTTGCAGCAGTGATAAACTGTCAGGCTTATCAGCAAATTCTTGTCAAAGGTGGGACTTGCATGTGCATTCAGAAATCTCTTTTATCAGTCCTACTCTAGAGTTATCTATCAGCACAAATTTTAATCATTGTTATCTCAAGAGGAAATGCTATACTGCAATTAATGGCTCAAATAATTGTGCTCAGTGTGCAATCTGGCTGACAGTCACAGCTCCTGTTAACTGTATGATCGCTGTTGTGGCAGGTACTGGAAAACCATGTTATTACCATTCCAAGATAATCAGCATTAACTCTGTGAATTCGAGGCTGAGCAGGGCAGAGCTGCACAGACCAGAGTTACTCTCTGTAACATACTGCATTGCAGTAGGACAGCTAATAACAGTGCAGCAAAGCACATTAGCTGTCAAGCAATACACTACACTGTGGAGAACAGACTGACACCATGTCATATTTTGTAATCATGCATACACGGGGGGATTTTTTAGGAGCTGAGGTGAATTTCTAACAGGGATGCTAATATAATGAGCACTCAAATGCTCACTTCTTTCACTTCTGTTATTTGCAAAATATTATCACTCTGCTATTTATAGATGTTGGTGAGATAATTCTGTGTTAGAGTGCACTGTTTGTTTGATGGCACATCCCGTTGGGAAAAATGAATGATGTGATAAGCCTGTTGCAGGAGTTATACCCTGGTTTAAAACGAAATCCAACAGCAAGAATTATAGAGCCACAATATTTTAGGATGATTATACCTTTTCTGTGAGTATTTTTAATTATTCCAACCAGAGATGGGCCTTTGTTTTCCAGTAAATATGAGCTGTTCTCTAGAACAAATGGAAATTTCGCTGGATAGTTGTCATTGCTGTAATGGTTGTCACTGTTTTGCCTTGTAAGTGAGGATGCCTGCAGCGGAGAAAGTATGAGAGCTATACCTACTCCCATGAGTAAAAAATACAGACCACACTACATTCTCCCCAGTCTTTGCAGGCGATGTGGGAACACCCTGTTAACTCAGTTGTCCTGGACTTTCCCACTGGCCAGTGCATAGTAAGGGTGGTGATGGGAACAAAGATAGGCCAAGTCTGATGGGCGCTCAAGTACCTGTGCAGACCTAAGCACAGTAATCACACTTTGCAACACCTTTCAGACTGTGAAGTGACTTGCACCTGTACCTTTTGCATTTCCTTACACAAAAATGTGTGCCAATCCCAAGAACTGGAGGTTTTTTCCTCCCCAGGGCATGTCATTGTAGCCCTAGGGTTACAGGTAATAGAAATTACAGGTGAAAAAGGAATGGATGATGAATTGCTCTCAGACAAAATATCCCTTAGCCTGTCTAAAATCTGTCCTGAAAAGCCATCTTTCAATTTTTTACACATTCAAGTCATCTAGAAATGCATTGCTAGTTAAGATTATGTAAAAGCTAACTACTGCTTTACTGTATAGTTGTACACTAACACATATTTAGTGTTAATTGGGAGAAAAATCTGTTAGTTTTCTATGCATGCATGCAGGAAAATGTTCAAAATACCTTCAGAAATATTAATAGAAGATGCCATTTAATAAGTGGAAAGTGAATCAGGTGGAAGACTTTTGCAGATTTGATTTTATTATGACAAATAAATAAAACAGCTTTCTGAATTTTCACTGAAATACTGAAACTGCTTTTAAAGAGCTCACAGAAACCACACAGTGATCCAAAGTAAGAATCATAAAATTCAAGAACATTGCAGCCAGGATTTAGCAAATTCACAAGGATGTATTTAAAAAAACACCATTATTTATTGTATACAAAAATAGCTATGCAGAAAACTGAAGAAAGGAAAGCATCTTGCTGCATTATATATGTCAATAAATGGTTACATTATATATATATATAAATTAGGAATAGCAAATTTTAATGCAAACATAAAGACAACAGAGCAAAGAAAGAGAGAATATCTGCCTGTCTGGCTTCTAAATTTCTGATGAATCAGAAGTGTGTTATTGTGGAGAGGAATTTAACTGGTCTATAGTCTATATGGTCTTTTAAACTTTGTCATGAAACAAATGAAGAATCATGCATAGAAATGTTGATCTCTTTAAAAGTGCTTTATATGAATGGAATATTTTAATAATAAAACAAAACAAATAGCATAGCAACAGCTCTTTAATGACCTTGAAGTGATTTAGCTCAAACTCTCTCCAAATGCTCCTCTTGTCAGGGATAAATACAGGAAACTCCAGGTTTATAGACAGGTTTTTGAGAAAAAAATGAGGACTGCATGATAATTGTTTGCCCAAATTTATTACTATAAATATAGTGTCTTTTTCCACAAATAGGGACTATTTTTTAATTTTGAAAATACAGATTTTTCTTTGCATCTTTGCATTCATAACTTCTATGAACATAATGATATTTTTATTAAGGTGATTCCCGAAGTTGATTAGTCTTTATCAAACACATCTTAGGTTATGGGCAATTTTTGAGTGGTTCTCTGCACTATTTCTTCAACCGTGTGACAGTTTTAAGCCATCATGATGCTTGTGTTGCTACTGAAGAAGACAGAAGGTGAAATTAGTTCCGTACAAGGAAGCCATGCAAATTATTTATGCCTGCCAAGAATAAATCGATCATGATTTCCCCAGCAGTGTCTCTCAAAGTGTGATCAAGGAGACTTGTTTTTTATGCTACTGCTGCTATTTGCATTTTGCAATGGACTTCTGTAGCATCTATGAATATTTTTTCTCTAATTACTTAATTTTCTTGACAAGGCAACCTGTTAATCAAAATGTATTCTGCTCCATGTTCAGGGAGTTAATCTTTCAGGATCCCTCTTGCTGACCAATTAAAAAAATCTCCTGTAAAGTATATGTGATAGGCAATACTAGATTAACTAAAAAATATGGAGATGAACAAACTACCCTTTATTTAAGAGTGTTGATTTCCTGAAGTGTTGAGTTGTAGAGCTCTGTACTCCTTATTTCAGCCTCAGAGTGAGCTTTTTTAAATTATTCTTTTAACAATTCTTAGGATTTTGGTTTGGAGAAGAAACAATATAGTTCAGCTAGGAAACACAACTTTCCCATCAGTAGCCTTGAATATTTTATCACCCAGTAGCTAACAATATGAAAAGCACTGAGATATTCTCTTTCTTTAAAGTCATTTGGGCAAAAGAATGGCATCAAAGAAGCATTTTCTGCAGAGGTTAAAAGGCTTCTGGGCTAGCTAGCTTCTAGCAGAGCTTTTTGTGCTGTTTTGGGGTCAGTTTTGGCTCAGAATTAACAAGCTAATGTTGATCTCAACTGGAACATGAAAAACCATCATGGTCTGAGAACAGTCTGACTCCATCTCCTCTGTAATATCCCATCAGATAACTGTAGACAACATGACCCATTTTCCAGTCTCTTTTCCAGGGTGAACAGTGCCAGCTCACTCAGCTTCTCCCAGTATGACATAAACCAACTTTATTTCCTGTCACCATCAAGAGTTGCACTCTGCAGAGCTTATTTAGAACTACCACACCAATGGATCACATCTGAGCATTGGCTGAGGTAGTGAAGAATTTGTGTGTTCAGCATCAATTGATTTCTGCCGTCATAGGCTTGAAAAGTAATAATTTCAGCAAATTCAAAATAATTAGCATCACTTTGAAAAAAAATACAATCTAATGCACCGATTTTGGAAATGGTCATGGCTCTCTTTTGGTCATTGAGAAAGCAAGTGTGGTTTTGAGTCACTTGGCCATTCTTGTGAATTTTGAATTTCTTGTGTTCTTGTTTATACAGAGTTAAGGTTCACTTTCCACCTGCTCTGATTTGAAACAGGCACTGACTAGTTATCTACAACAGAGACAATGCATTTCCTCTACCTACTTCTGCAAGTTGCTTTCATGGGCACAGGTAAAACAAAGCATCCAGAGATTAATTTTTTCCATGCTCAGTAAAAGAGTGTTAATCATTATGAACTAATGTGATTTTAATGGGAATGCCATAAGTACCCCAGTGCAAATTCTATTTTAATGTAGCAATTAATTCTGCTATAATTTCACCCAATTAGATAGTTTACAATGCAGCATTGGAGCTGGTGCACTGAAATGATGTGACCTTTGATGACGTCACTGACAGGATCTCCCTACATAAGCCTTGAAAATAGAGTGTGGGTCAGGTGGCTGGAAGGGGGTATGTACAGACCAAATTTGATTCTCTACTCGTTTCTTACGTAGTAATTAATCAACTGAAGGAATCAAAAGCAGGCTACTAGAGGATGACTGGCCAGTATTTGTGATGGAGAAACGTAGTTTCTAAATAATTTAAGACAATAATTCCTAATTCTCACAAGGAAAAAGACCTCTGTCTCCACTGACCAGCATGACTTATTCCTTTGCATTCATTTGCCTCTACTGTCACTTTCTCATTACTTGTAGTGTTTCCAAGAAGCGTAGACGGAAGAACAGACCTTCCCATCTCACAAAGAAGGGTAGAAATTCCCTCTGAAGTGCTGCCAAAAGAAATGGCCATCTTCCCAGTGAGCTGGGACAGTAACAAGGGTACATAGCCCTCAGTATCTGCATCAACAGCTGAGAAATAGGTATTTAGAGAGGTGTCTTGAGGCTGACATGCTCTATCCCACACTTCTATTACCACCTTATATTGAAGTATAAGTTCTCATACCATCCCAACTCCTGTGAGGTCATAGAATTGCAGTGAGAAGAGAAGAGAGAAAGGGGTATTACCTCTTCACAGCTACTGATAGACACAGGTCATTGTCCTGATTTTGAGCAACAGTCTTCTCTATCAGTGGGGAAGGGAAAGGCTGATGTTCAGGTCACTGGATGCAAGCAGGAGTCAGGCTCCCTCCCAGACATATTCTGTCCTGTCAGCTGGAATTTGACTTGCCTTCTTGTGTAATACACCCAGCTCTGCTAGTGCAGCAGGATTTTTTTTTTTTTTTTTTTGGCGAACTAAGGGCGTATTCTGGAAGAGAAAGGAACCAAGAACAAGGAATTAAAACCCTCAAAGCCTGAGAAGGAAAAAAATCCCAAACTTCCTCTTTTTCCTAGGCAGCAGTCTTGTTGATAAGTAGTCTTCCAAAATAGATCTCTTCTGAGGAGATTTTGAGTGGTCAAAGGTGCTACTGTGAATAGAAAGGTTTTAAAGGTAGATTGTAAATAAATTGATGCTGGCTCATTGTAAAAATATGGGTAATGTTTCTCCAGGATGGGTAAGAGTAATTTGAATTCTAGGGCTTCTCTGTCAGGAAAATTAATTGGTTTAAATTGGTTATAAATAAAAATAGGTCAGAATTTTCAAGAAATTTCCTAATCTTCTAAAGACTGAATCTTTGGTAGACTTTTCCAAAGCTCCTCTAAGTGAGGAAAGAAAGTCAACACTCTTTAAGGCAGAGTTTGTTAAAGATAATTAGGAGAAACTTATAACTTGGCTGAATGTAACATCAAGAGACTGGACTGAGTGAATCAGGAAGACTTTTTGGTTTATATTCTTATAGCTATCATCCTAGCAAGTGCCTTTGGAGCAAGACTTGGCAGATTACATCAGAAGATTATGAGGGAATTGCTATTTTTCATCCAGTCAATTTTGCCTCTTGTTTCTGCCATTTCATTTCCACTTTTCATCCAAAGTAATACCTGTGATCAGGTTTCGTTTTTCTTGTTTTCAATCAGGATGAACAGAGGCAATAAACACCTGAGATAATCCCACAGCTGTTAGCAATTGGATTTCTTTTTTTTCCTTTAGGAAAGCCTTGCAGCTACTGAATTGGAATCAGAAATTAATTTGGAAGTCAAACAGTTTCCTGACTGATGCACATTCCTGTCTTCTAGATGAGACTCCCATCCCCCAGAGCAATGAGAACTACACGCAACTCATACAAAACTTGAGCCTTCGCTTGTGGCTGTTTCCTGCAAAATGTTTTCAGAGAAAATTCACTCTGCAGCATAGATCTCAATTACACATTTATTCCAATTGTTAGATGCATTGTTGGGAGGATAATAAGGATAGTGGGGACAGGGAAGATTTATCTGACTAGGAAAAATCGCATTGTGTTCAGACTCCCTGTAAAGCTTTCACTGACTCTGCTGCCAGCACAGATTAGTGCAATGCAAAAATGTTAAATACAAAACCAGCACTTCCCATTTAAATGGTTCAAATAATTAGCAGTTCTGAGCCTTTCCACTTACATCTTTTTAACAATTGGCAGAGTAGTTTTCAAAAATATATCTACATGGATTTTTCTGCCCCTTTAACACTTTTGAATTCAAAGTCTTTTACTGGGCAGTCAATAACTTTGATAAACATCTTACCCAGTGCAAGATCTTCAGAAGAATAACAAAGGTGTTAAGTCACTGCCTCTTCACAAAATTAAAGGAGCCACATTTCATACTCAAATTAATTTATTCATTTATATTAGTCATATAACTCCTGTACCTATAGGGTTTTACCTTGTGTGGTAGCATGAATACAATAAATTACTTTCTGATTCTCTTTCAATCAGATTTCTTTCCAATGACAATAGAGAGACCCTGAAGGCATTCAGTCCTATCTTGACTTCAGTACCTAACAGGTTATAGAAAGCAGTCAATGTTTGCTCTCAGGTGTGAGGGAATGCACCCTTTCAGACAGCCTGGCATTCAGCACAGGATGGGAAGGAAATGAAGGAAGGATGGGTCTCCAAATTGTAGCTGTACCCCTGTTTCCCCGTGGAAACCCATAATGGAGCAGAAATCCACCTGCATCCCCTGGAGAAACCCCACACTGGAGCAGGTGGATACCCAAAAGAACACTATGACCCTGTGAAAAGTCCACATTGGAGAAGGCCCCTGGCAGGACCTGTGGCCCCATAGAGAGAGAAGCCCACATTGGAGAAGGCCCCTGGCAGGACCTGTGGCCCCATAGAGAGAGAAGCCCACACTTCTGCCCACGGAGCAGATTTGTTGGCAGGGCTCCTGATCCTGTGAGGGGACACAGGCTGGTGCATCCTAAGGACTTCATGCTGTGGAAGGGACCCATGCAGAAGCAGTTTATGAAGAACTGTAGCCTGTGAGAAGGACTCACATTGAAGAAGATCATAGTGGGCTTTCTCCTGAGGGAGAGATGGGAGCTGGGAAGGAATCCTTGCCTGAGGAGGAAGCAACAGAAGAAACACTGTGTTATGAACTGACCATAAATCCCATTCTCATCTCCTTGTGCCACTGGAGGGGAGGAGATAAAGAAATAATAGGAATTAAGTGAAGCCCAGGAAGGAGGAAAGGATGGTAGAAAGGCGTTTTTAAAATTAGGTTTACTTCTTATTATTCTACTCTGATTTTGATTAGCAGTAAATTCAAGTCATTTCCCTAAGTCAAGTCTGTTTAACCCATGACAGTAACTGGTGAGTGATCTCTCCCATTCTTATTTTAAGCTATGAGAATTTTATTATAATATTTTCTCTCCTGTCCAGTAGAGAAGCTTTGGTTGACAGCTGGTGTTTAGTCAGGGTCAACTCCCCATATACAGTAATCATATTCTCAGCTCTATTTCAGATCCAAAGGGTTATACTTCCAAACAGGGATGGTACAGGAGGAGAAATTGTTTCTGTGTGTTCTTGGGTGTTTCGTTATTGTTGTGTATAAGCAGCACTTCCTCTGCATTGGTTTGTACAGTGCCATATAAAATTTTCCTTCTTCTGCCTTCTTGTCTGGCTGAATGATACTCGAGGTTTGCAGTAGAAGAGGCTCAGAATTTCAAAGATGTGGAGAAAATAGTGATGGAGAGGAGGTGCATGCTGTGTATGAATTGTCTATCTAAGAGCAAGTACTGCTTCAGACAAGATGAGACACTGAAAAAAAAAAGAGAAAAGGGACTCTAAAATATTCTTTAAAAAGGAAAACCCAATGTGATCCGCCAAGCAGTCTACTTCCTTTTCTTGTTTGCCCAATTTCCCCAAAAAGCAACAGCAGCAGGATTAAAGAGAAGAGTATATACTTTGGCTGTACCATGCGATGACTGCAGATTCAGCACTAAGTGCACTGGTATTTTTTTATTAGTTGAGGGTTGGTGTCTCTGTGGGGGTGCTTACTGGCCAAAGCAGTTCCCCAGACCAACCCAAAACAGTTTGTGGGTCTTCCAAATCTGCTGGCTAAGCGTGGATAAGGCTGGAAGAAGTAGTGTGCCTGTCTTGGGTTGGAAAAGGTGTTTATTTCAGTCCCGCTGCATATTCCAGGAGAGCACATGCCAGAACACACGCCAGAGCAGCAAGAACAGCCAGAATCCTGGCTGGGGCCTGGTGCCCTCCTCTTACCAGGTCACAGCCTGGGTGGAGCACACTCTGGACCAATGCGGGAAGGAAGGGGGTGTGTCCAGGACAGGGTGATACCAGGTGTTATCAGGGGTGTAGGGGTAGGGGTATTTTGGAAGGAACAAACCAAGTACAGACAAATAAAATACAAATACAAATTCAAAGACCTCAAACACACACCACAACAATTAGTTTTGATTTATGTCTTGCCTCCTGCCAAACTCTTTTGAGTCTGATACTTGACTTTAGAGAATTGGGCCAATGGATTTGCAGGGATCATTTTGTTTAATCTGTTTTGAAATTGCAGGTGACTTTAGGGTGTAAAATGGGAGACATTAATTGGTAATTGTAATGACCGTATGGCTGAAGTCCAACCCTGTAAAAGTGGCTGTCTTCAAATCCTCTGACCTTGGTATCACTCTAAGCTCCCAGGCAAAACATTGTTACACTGGTAGCTGTGGAAAATCAATTTCAATTCCCTAAAGATGTCTGTCACTAAATGTCACTGAGAGTTAGAAGCTGCTTTTCAGTGGCTATAGCTTTGAAGAGAAATATTAAAAAGCAAACACTTGTTTGAGGACTGTATACAGATTCAAGTGTTTGGGTTGATGTTTCAACTGATTTTTAATTTTTGGTATCCCCATCTGAAGAGATTTCATCTCAGTGTACACTGTTGTCTTTACCATTTTTAGTTTCTATTAATTATTTAATATTATTTATTATTTAATATAATATTATTTATTATTTAATCACAATTTTTAATGTCTTTTAGGGGTCATCCACAGAGCTGTGCGTGTTCTGGGTTCTCATTCCAGGCAATGAAACTGAGTGGGGCTGACGTTCACATTATTTTGGTCCAATAAATTCTCTGTGAATAATTGGTAAAATGAAAGACCTGAACTCATGAGGATATCTTCTTCTATTTAATTTAACCAAATCAGACTCAGAACCAAAACATCTTAGGAAAAAGATCTCACAAAGATTAATTAGTACAACTAGTGACAACTAGAACGTGCAAATGTGTACCACTGTATCTGTGTTTGTGCTTTCTGCTGGGTATAATAAGCAGTTATTGAGTTAAATGTTTATGTTTTTGTTGGTTTTTTGATGATTGGTATTTTAGAAAAAGAAAGAAAGAAAGAAGAAAAAGAAAGAAAGAAAGAAAGAAAAGAAAGAAAGAAAGAAAGAAAGAAAGAAAGAAAGAAAGAAAGCCCAAAAACAATCAAAGGAAGAAAAAAAATAAAGGTGATTAAATATGGCATTAATAATGAAAAGTTCCAGAAGTCCCTAGACAGCTAAATTCCTATATTTCCTCAGTGTCTTTGGCAACTCCTGAAACCCTCTTCTCTATGGAGCATGGGCATAATAAGGAGCTATTTGTCTAATTAATTGTGAATGCAAGGCTTTCATAATAGTTTTTTTTAATGTCTTAACTGTTGTTATCCTGGTTTTTTTTAACACTCAAAACTGCTGAAGACTAATATCTTGAAAAAAAATTGCTATGCTTGTCTTCTATTTTTCTCTGTGGATATTTCATTTCTCCTTCAAATTCTGAGTTGCACACCAGCAAATTATAGCCCTGCCCAGATAATCCTGTATATTCCTTCTCTTCCCAAATTTCTACTATTACAGTTATTAATTTGGATAACTGTTATTTATAATCACTGGTGTCAGTCTTGACTACACAGATTGCAGGGTTGAAGGAAAATAGTGGTTAAAATGTAGTTATGCTCTCCAGGATATTCATAAATCCTTTTCAGTGTGTTTGATGACAAATACTTGAAGGAAGTACCCTATGACCTTGAAAATTGTTTTAAATGAGATATTGCAATTTTATGTTTTAATCAGCAGTATCAAATTATTGCTAGAATTAACTATCTGCCACAACTGACATATTTAAAAAAAAGCTTCACTGAAATATTAGTCTAGCCATGCTGCCACTGTGCTTTTTCAGAAATACAACAAATTATTTGACTAATAGGGTAGGATGCAGTCTTCTAAGTACAGGTTTCAAGCTGCCTTTCCAGAAGGGTTTGAGACTCTACAGACCTTGTTTCACATCTGCTGGTCCCAGCTGGGTGTCTCAGTTACCACAGAGCATCTGAGGAATGTGTTTCTGAATATCAGTGTCCAGGCAACTGGTCTCTGCTCACTATGTGTTGTATCTAGCAGATATCTAGATCTATTGATCTGCCCTGAGGGCAGGAAGGTAGAGAAAGAGGAAGAGGATACAAATTATTTGCCATTTCTATGTGTGGTATAGTTCTGAAAGGCCTTGAAATTACTTAACTAATTTCTGAAAATTAAGTCCTCAGTCATTCATATTTTTCGTATGCATCAGGACTATTTGAAAGTCTTGGAGAGTCACCTAAATGGTTGGGAGGAAGTCCTGGAGGAAGTCCTGTCCAACCTCTTGCTCAAAGCAGGATTGTTGCTGACACTAGGTGATTGTGACGTGGCTTTAGTGAGATGAGTCTTGAAAGCCTCCAAGGATGGAGGTTTGAAAGATGCTCTGGGCAGCCTGTGCCAGGGCTGCACTGCTGCAAAAAAAGTTTCTCCTCATGTCCATGCAGAATGTCTCAGGCCAGCAACTGTGACTGTTGCTCCTTCTTACACCATCTTATACCAAAATGAGTTTCACACTGCTGCTTTTGTAACTCTCCTTCAAGCAGCCACTGACAACTATTAGATTTTTTTTAGCTCTCATCTTCACCAGATCAAACAAACCCACTCCCTCAGCCTTTCCCTATGGGGCATGAGCTCAAGTTTCCTCACTCTCTTGTATTTTCTCCAGTCTTTCGATGTTTTTCTTGAACTAGGGGGACTAAATCTAGACATGGGATTCCTGGTGTTGTCTCATCAGTGGTAAATGTGGGGGAACACCACCCATCAACTTCAGCTGATGAACATCACCCTAATGTATCTCAGGATGCAGTTTGCACTATTTGCACTGAGAGCACACAGCTGGCTGATGTTCAGCCTGATGCCAACAGTGATTTTCCTTTGATCATGACTGCTACTCAGCTGGTCATCTCCCAGATTGCATTGGTGGACTGAGTTAGTCCACCTGGGCACAGAGATTTTTGCTTCCAACTACTGAAATCTGTGTGATTTCTTCTGGCCAGCTCTCAGAGTCCTTTTGCACTGAGACTTTATAATGCACTGTCTTCACAGTTCCTTCCTTTTTTCACCTCCTATGTATTGTCATTTAAAGGTATTTAAAGTTTTTACTTCTCCATATATAGGATAACGATGAAGACACTAAACAAGACCTACTTTGTTCTGGCCTTTGGGTATCGTGTTTACAGTCTTGCAGAGAATTCACAACTGTTATCTGGTTTACATTATTTCCCAGTCAATACTTTGTTGTTTGTTCACATATATCAGATTACACTGGCACAGTGTATTCCTAAACTCAATAGACCTCTTAAATTAAAACAGACAGTTAGGGTCCAAGCGCTGGGAACATATGCTTCCTGCAGAAAACAAAGACAGCTGGGTGAACTCAGTAACTTTGAAAGAGTAGAGAAAAAACTAGTTTAAATATGGACTTAGGTACTAAATTTTTGTGATGAAATGTCATATTATTAATGAAATTTATGGCTTGTACAACGTCCAGAGAATGCACTAATTTCTACAGTCAGCTACCTAACAGATGTCTAAGGTAGAAGCTGTATTTCTTTACTAAATTCAGTAAAGGAAGATAAGAAGATAGGAACAGAGCAGCACAGCTCCAGCCACACACAACTTTGTCCAGTGGGTGCTTCATCCCACCCCAGAGGCGTCTTTGACTCCTACAGTGGGATTCATCTCACCTTTTGTTAGAGGTCTACAGTGCAGATACTGAGCATGGTGTTAAAATTTCTGTAGGGAAATAAGCATTTTTCAGGGCATAATTCTTCTGACTAAATGTAGAAATCCAGCTTAGGTTGTCTGTTTCTCTCTCTTAGTTATATATGGGATGTTCTTATTGTTGATTTACTTGTGAGTGCTTATGGTATGGACATCTTCACCTGGTCAACTGAATCTCACCCTTGTTGACTATAGAGGGTTCTCATGGTTTACATGAATTCCAAGCATCCAAGCCTAAATGGAATTTGAATAAATATGTTCCTTCTTTATGTTCTGCAATGAAATAAAAGCTGTCTCTTACTGATTTCTGTGAACTCAGATCAAGTGAAGTTCATCTGTTGCTGTCAAATACCCCATCTAAATGCTTTGTTGCCACTTAGATTCATCTTTGCTATACTCATTTCTGTTCTACATTTTGATCATTGTAAGAATGGGAGTGGCTCCAAATATTACTTATCCTTTCTCCTGTACAGCTATGATGAGAGGACACCTCTGGAGATTATCAAAATGCATCCTAGGAAGACATGTGGTTAATCCAAAATCTAAAACAAAGTGATCTAATAGTAGTTGAAACTGTAGGTGACAAAAAGAAAAATCTTTGATAGAATCAGAGAGGAAATAATCAGGAGGAACATCTAGAGGATGACAGAACTTAATAAAATTCAGTATCCAAATAGAAAATTAAATGAACCTTGCTTTTACTCAATGAGGCAGCACTGACTCCATCACAGTGAATAAGCCACTTATATAGTTGTCATTTTAGTATTAGAACCATATGCACAATATTTTAATTTCTTGTAATTGTACACAAATGACTAGAGACCCTGAATCACTAATATTAACAGGAGTGAAGAAGCTGTTATTGCCATGTGGGAAGAACAATGTACTGTCCATAGGAATAATACAGTAGAATACCTTTAGTAGTAGTAGGTAACTACTAGTATCAAAGAATCACAGAATCACAGAATTGGAAGGCACCCATCAGGATGATTGAGTCCGACTCCTGGCTCTGCACAGGACACCATATGAGTCACACCACGTGCCTGAGAGCGTTGTCCAAATGCTCCTTGAGCTCTGTCAGGCTGGTGCTGTGACCACTTCCCAGGGGAGCCTGTTACAGTCCTCAAACACCCTCTGGATGAAAAGCCTTTTCCTGATACCCAACCTAAACATCCCCCAGCTCAGCTTCATGCTGTTTCCTTGGGTTCTTACTTTTTTCTCAGCTATCTCCTGTTATTTGGGATCTGCTACCCAGAAAAATTTGCTTCTGCTTGATGTGGAACTTCTTTTGCAATCCTCAGCAGTGTTCTAGCACAGAAGAGCCCTGACATAAGCCTGAGAGTACTCAGAGGCCTTTTTGTGTTATGGAACCACAACTTTGGACTACAGTGGGGAAAGCACTTGTGTGCACTGCTCAGGCAGTATTTCTTCTCTGGCAAGCTGATGAATCTTGCCTCAAAATCCAAAGTGGTAATGTATGCTTTTGGCAACTAATAAGGTGGTTAAAGTTTCTACCACTTTTAAAGACTGTGTAAAACTTACAGTGTATTTGTTCTCATTGCAGAGTTTTAAGAATCATTTGCTGACTTCAGCACAGCATTACTCAAAAAAAATTGTTGAAAAATTGGCACTATTTACTGTGAAGTCAGCAGGGGTGGCAGGTAACATTTAATTACATATTTAAATGCCCGCATGTTCTGCTATGAACATTCAAACAAGAAAAAAATCACATTTTATTAATAACACTAATTCCCAGTCTGGCTATTGTTCCTCATGGCAGGTGGTGTTGCTAGGATCACAAAACTGTAATCGAGAGTATTAAAGCAAGATTGATCCTGTTGAGAACATTTACTTTTTTCAACTTGCAGGATTTTTACAGTTTTTCACAATTGTCTCAGTTTGTACCATTGCAACACCATGCAAAGGTATAATTTTCTGCCGTTGCCTCTCTCCACAGGCATTGTATTTTTAATTTTTTTTTTATGTCTTTCCTTCCTTCCTTCCTTCCTTCCTTCCTTCCTTCCTTCCTTCCTTCCTTCCTTCCTTCCTTCCTTTCTCCCTCTCTCTTTAAGTGGTTACCAATTGAGTTTAGCTCACTAAAACAATTAATTATTAAAATGACCTAATTTATGATAAAGAATTTACTTCCAACTACAAGAATACCAAGCTGAATAAGCTCCACACTATACTGTCAGGAAACAAGGTGGTACTGCCTTCCCCAGACAGCCTTTCATAACAGCTTAAAGTGATGATTCTGAGTGTTTGTTTTTTTGTTTTTTGGTTTGGTTGTTTTTTTTTTTTTCTTTTCAGTTAATTTTAATGCAGACACTTCCATGGTGTAGCTCACTTCATGACTATGTCTTAGCAGCAGTGGAGGTCAAGCAGAAGAAGCTAAAGACCACTAAACTGCTCCCAAAGCTACTGGAACTTATCTTTTTGGATGAAGTACAAATCATCCTAAGTCAAAGTGACAACATTACCAAACCTCATTACCTTCAAGAAATTAACTTAAGTATGCACACACAAGCTTTGCTGAAACTCCACTGTGAACAAGTCTCTTTGAGATTCAGAGATTGAAGCTGTACCCTCTAGACAGGCTCAGATCCATAAAACCAAACTGGAATTAACAACACACAAATTAACGTGTTTTCCAGCTTATGATGAATTTTCTTCCCAGGTTTGGGACCCTTATACCCCTTGGGCACTTCTCTTTTTCTTTAAAGGTATACCATAAACTCAAAATCATTTTAGCTGTAGGAAACTGATGCCTTATATATTCTGTATATAAATACTTCTACCTCATTATAGAACAATTCTTGTAAGTGGTTTTTCTGGGTAATTTTGTTTTCTGTCTCAAAAAGTGCACAGGTAATTATTTTTAAACTTCCTTATGATATTTACCGTCTACAATTTTAAAAAAATGCTTTGAGAAGTAAACTGCAGCACAAATTTGTTTTAGTGTTTAGAATCTGTCTCTGTTTACTAGATCAAAACAAAATTAATCCAGTCTTTCTCTACAGTATGAAAGCAGCACTAAATTAAATGGAACTTTCTCTATCATTCTGCCAGCGCTGCTAAGAGATACAGCACTAGAAATAAGATGCCACAGTACCTATCTTGCACTTTAATTCCTGCAAGCCTTCTGTCATTTGTTTCTCTGCAATCTAGGATTTCTTTAGCACAGTAAGAAACACAGAGAAGATTATTGAGAGAGCAAAAGCATAATTTATAGCATGCTCCTTGACCCATTTCTCAACTAATAAGACCAGTTCTATCCTCTGTGATACCTGAATGTCATGGGGAGTTAATCATCAGAGCTTTTGGTTGTTTCACAGTTCCCACCAGGCTTACTGCACCATGGTTTCTCAGTCTAATATCTCTTATCAAATTCATATTGCTTATCCTGTCCATATTATTCCGCTGAATTATTTCTTTGGGCTTTTTACTAATGCATCACACTCTTCAGTGGGCCCAACATTGAATAAATGAACACATTAGGTGTCTATAAAAATTCTGAATTTTGGAGGTGATTTTCAATATCCAGTTTGTCTTTAATGTGACTGGGAATTTATAATCAGCTATGCTAGGCAGCGACTAGATAAATATTTTTATTTTTCTGGAACCAGAATCAGCATATCTATGTCTCTTAAAAAATAATCCTGTGAGTGCTAGGTTTCTGTCATTACATCTGAAATACCTACATTTTCCTTGAGTGCTCAGGAGTTCAGCCTCTTCCAGCAGGGCTTATTGGCACCCACTGCTCAGGAATGAGCACTGGCCGATGCCAATGAGGTTTGACTGAGCAATGTTGCTGCAGGGAGAGTAGGTGCAATCAGGGCTTGCAAATCACCAGCTGTGCACAGGCTGGAAAGGAACCTCTTTTAAAAATTGCCTGTTTTTCTCAGAAAAAATGGTTTTAGTTGAGATTTTATCTTCAGTGACTCAGGAAATCCTCTACAGAAAATAAGCATTTGTGAAGAAGGTATCTACATATTCTAAATTTCACTATTTTTTCAAGTAATATCACACATCAGGAAATGTGGGGAAACTGAAACCCTGAGTTGTGTTCATTTTTGGATGTGTGCTCTTAGAATGTTTTTCTAGCCTGTGGTGATGTCACTTTGATGCATGTAAACAAATACACAGCACAAGCTGAAAATTATGACTCAAGAGAAGCATGGCTGTTCTGATTTGCACAGAGAGGTTTGCCCCATCATCTCACCAAAATAACTTTCTTGCAGTCAAGATGTAATGTAAAATAATCAGCAGGACTACCACAGAAAGAATAGCTGTTTCTTTGTGAAGCAGAATCAGTTAATTTCTAAATCCACAGGGGAAAAAATCTGATATGGACATGGGGTTAAAATGAAATCCTGCTTTTGCACACTACCTGATATGAAGTGACCTGAAAAGCCTGGAGCAAACTGGTTGTGTTGGAATAGAAATAATAGAAATATCAAGCTGTGAGTAGTAAGCATGTACCCCAACTAAGCTTGGGAGCTTAGGGATTGGCATTTTGCTGTAGAACTACCTCTCATAACAATTGTAATGAGCCACACCACGAATGACATGATATATGACATTGTATGCCTGAATAGAATTAATACTCCACAAGCATGATAAATCCATCTGCCATCCTTCCTAAAGGCAAGAGGAATTTCTATAGCTTCCTCTGCCTCACACAATCCATTTCAGCTGAGTTCCAAACAACAGTTGGGCAGGGTACGTTTCCCAGCCACTTGTATATTCTCTTGTAATGATTCTTTTAGGGAAACTCAGCCTTCCTGTTATTAGTCGGAATGTACTTTATAATTGCCCATTGATTCACTCTGTCCTAACCGTTCAGAATTAAGAGACTGTTCAGAATTAACAGACAGGAAATTTCTGTTTTCTGCAGTTTTTATGACTATTTTGTTACATTGCATCCTGCCATTCAGTCGCCACTGGAAAGAACAGAGAGCATTGTTTGCTGATAGATACGAGAGAGAACTTCACAGTGATCTATCATTTATTTTTAGTTTCAACAGATTTTAGTGTGAAATAATGGATGATGTAATCATCATGGCCAGTTTAGTTGCCAAACACCACCTTGGACTAGGTAGTGTGAATAAACAGCATTGTATTAGTAATTTTCTTCAACAAGGAAAATTATTTATTTGCAATGCAATAGTGTGCTTGTTTTTGAATTTACTTTATTCTCTACAGAACATGCCAACATATCTGCATTCTAGTCTAATAAATGCCACCTCAAGACCGTATTTAACAAATATAACTGTATTTAACGTCATATTCCTGTTCCTGTGTAGCAAAAGCATGTAAAACCACTGTTATAAAAGGAAGAGGTGGGGAATGGTTACACAATCAAGTAGGAACAGTTAATCTAGATGACCTTTATTCAAAGCCCAGGGAGAGGTGTGTTTAGTTACCAGCGACAACTCAGTCCAATTATTCAGCTTTCCATTGACAAATGTGTCTACTGGGACCAGCCTTCAACCTTCACCAAAAAGACTTTGTAACCCTCAGTATTACCTTGTATGAGCTGCTCTTCCCATGCCTCACCAGTCCCTATTTATGGTACCACCTGCTAATTAGCCACATGCATTAGGAACCAAAGCTGTAGAACTTGTACTGAAGTGAGCTTTTGTGTGACCTTGACAAGGGAGGTCTTGTTCTCCTTCTCTGACCTGGTTTAGATATTTGTGTTATGGTCAGGGAAGCTGCCCTGCATGGACCTGATTCTCTCTTGTGACTGTCAGAGGATAAAATGCTGGGCCAGAGATATATTGCCAGACATTTTAATAATGCTAAGTTTCTGGGCCAAAGATTCAGTTAATTATCCTGTGCTAAAAACTGATAAGCAGTGTATAATCAAGATACCAAATTGAAGCAAAGAGTCTTGAAGCCAGACTAATCTTCTTGCTGCTTTAGAGGAAAGAAGGCTCATATTCATCATTCCTCTGTGTGTCTTTTCCCAATCTGTCAAGACTGCTGTAGTACATATTGGAGAACTTCTTTAAGGTCTCCTCTCTCTGTAGGTTGTGGCCTACGAACCCGAGACTAATTACCCCCTAGATGAAAATGATAGTGCTAGAGGGTTTTCTAGGAGCTACAGCTCAAGGTTGCTACTTGCAAGTGAAATAAGGTAAGGAGGATGTTCATGCTTTCATGCAGTTCACCACTTCCCTAAGATCTTCAGGCTTTGCTATATCTTGAGACAGTAAGACCTTAGGGTTCTTCTAACAGATATCTGAGGTCAACAGCAATGGCTAATTCAAAGACCTTGGCTGAGGTACATGTAGCATTTCCTCTTTTCTCATGCATTGAATTTCTCGATCAAAGGCACATTTCTTTGATGTCTTGTAGGTTTAAACACCCAAAAGACAAAGCATAGCTGTTGGCAATCTTTCAAGTTTTGTGCAGAAAAGCCAAACTGCAAAATTCACAGAAAGAAATTCAGCTGAAGAGTTACAATGAAGTACAACTAATAACCTTCAGTAACTGTGCTGAGAAGACATAGGATTTCTTGTGTGAAGAATGGAAGCCTGAAAGAGAAGACTAGGAGAAAAATGAGACTGTCTTGCAGAGCACTTGTATTAAAAACCTTCAGTGGTTTTTAAAGAAAAGAAATTTAACTGCAGTGTAAGAATATTTCTCTTTGCCTGCTGATGAATTTTATCTTGGTGGAGGATTTGAACTTTTTCTGCCTATTTTTAAATATAGAGTTATGTAATAGTTTGTACACTTGCATATGAAAACATAATTATATATATATGCGTGACTATATTTATACATACACAGATAAGTTCCCAAGATGCATCTGATCAGAAAATTATTGCATTTTTTTATTAAACTAAGAAGAAGCAGTTGTTTGGAACAAAATGCAGTTAAAGAAATTACTCTGGAAACTTCCCGAGACCAGAAAAATCACTACAACCTAAGAGTATTATCATACACTGTTGTACAGCAAGTTTCCCCATTATTTGTTACCTTATCAGGTGCTCTGCATGCAGGAAAGTTCATAAGGTCCTTTGCAGTTTTCAAGGACCACCTAGATAATTTGTTTTGTCTGTAGCATGCAGCCTCCATAAGTTTTCTCGGAGTTAAAGGCTTTAGCATGGTCTTTTAAAATTTCCAGCATTTATCTACAGGCAACTTTTAAACTTTTTTATGCTGCATGTAATTGTGTGGCTTAGACACATTTTATAAAGAGTAAATAACAATATTGTACGTCAGCCTTCACTTTGATATGCTAAAAAAATGTCAGGTTGATTCTTTGGTCAAACCAGCTGTTGAGTGTTTACTTGCATATTCCTGAAGGTCAATGTCACACAGGATCAGACATTGCAGTTTGTGTAATGTTAATCTGGATTAGTGTCAGGATGCAGTGGAAAAGGCAGGAGGTGTCAGTGGGAGGAACAGTTCACTTAGCAGTTGCCTCAAATACTGTTTATAGGAGGGTTATCACTTTCAGCTGATAGGTGGGTTATTACTTTGTCAACTTGTAGCCACAGTTGATTATTCAGTAGGGTCCTATATGAATATTCAACAGGGTGTTTTGGAAACTAAAAGCAAACTGCTGCCTGTAAACACATCAGCCACAAGAAAACTCCCTCAGCACATACCCACAAATCATTCTAAACATGCTGTGGTTTTGTTTTTGTTTTTTGGTTTTGGTTTTGTTTTTGTTTTGGGTTTTGGTTTTGGTTTTTTGTTTTTGTTTTTTTAATGTACAGATTTGCTTGTCCATGGAAGCTCTGGTCTATTCAAGGAGTAGCCTTTGGTCTCTGTTTTTACAATAAGCACTTTTGTGAGGGGTAAAGAACAGCAGTTTGGTATTTGATGAAAGTTGCAAAGCTTCTTGAAATGCTTGTTGGACAGAACTGAGATAAAATAAAAAGATCCTGATGCTGGCCACAGCTCATTGCAATCAGCTATGATATTAAAATGCAAGGACTAGCTTTCATTTGCTCCTTGAATTAGCTTTAGGTAGAGGACTTTTCAAGGGATACTTCCATTTTGATTATTAAAATTGCTCACTCGTTCACTTCTAAACATTTCAGGTATGCGGTAGCTGCATTTCCCAGTGAAACTAACCTTTGCTTGTCAGGGTCTTAATTTGGGCCCAAGTGTCTTTATTTTAATTGAAAAAAACAATTAGTCTTCTTCATGCAAGCCTATATGGCTTATCTTCATTTAATAATCGGTTGTGTAATTGGTGCTCAGATACAGTTTAACTGAGAAAATTGCAGCATTTTGCCTATGTGAGGTTATTTGAATACTGAAACTGCAGCTTCCTATAAATGCGATCAGTTCCTTGAGGGCTCACAAATCCTTGCCTGACCTTTTGAAATAAATTAGCAACAGAATCCAAGGGTTGGTATTTTGATGTAAAGGTTGCAATGAATGCCATCTGTCGGGTATCAGAACAGTTTAATGAAGGCCTCTCACATCAGGTGCTCTACAAGTTCAGGAAGATGCTCTGGGGGCTCTGCTCTGCCCTACATCTGACCTGTGTATTCCGGGAAAGCTGGACAATTTGCTTTCCTGTGCCTTAAAAAGAGAGTCTATCTGGAAGCTGCAAAATAACCGCATTCTCCAGTCTTTCCATGATGCATAAAGGATTCCTGTGATGTCTTGCTGAACAGTGTTAGTGAGTCTGGCAGCTGGATGGAGGCTGATGCAATCACCCTCCCATGATGGTCCCCTGACAGTGACCACCCCTCCCTCTGTGGGATGATGGAGACCCTGTCCCTCTTGGCTTGTAGTGATGGTACCCCACATCCCTGAGACTCTCCAGGGCAGCCTGGAGTGAGGGTGTTGAGGTCTCCATTGTTGTGGTGAGTTGACTGGGGCACCCTCCTATGCCATGTGTCCCTCTGTTGCTTCTTGTGCACTGGCAGAAGTCTTTAGTCATTTAACCTAAAAAATTGTTACCATACCTTGGGGGAAAAATCCTCTGGCATGGATGTTTTGCCCTTATCCACACACCACTTAAGATACTCTTTCTGATCCTGGAATTTATCATCCTGGTGATACTGTTGAATATATCTGGCAGGGAGAAAAGCCTGGTCATCAGAGACTGGAGAGTCTTCCATGAGCCACAGCCCTCAGTGGAGATCCAAGGGTTTGTCAGACTTTTTTCTGTCTCCACATAGTTTGTCAAAACTAATGCCTCACCCTTCCTTTACATAAAGTCTGGTAAAAAGAGCTGAATCTCCATCCCTGAAGAAATTCAAAGCCCAACTGGACAGGACTGAGCACTGCTGTTGTGCTGTAGATGACCCTGCTTCGAAAAGAGGGCTGGACAAGACCATCTCCAGAGGTCCCTTCCCACCTCAGCCAGCCTGGGATTCTTCAATGTAAAATGGTCCCCCATTTTGGGGGAAGGAATCCTCTTTCTTCCCATAATACATGCAAGTGGAAGTAGAGTATTACCAAACCAAATTAAGTTTTTTACTCTCTGACAAAAAGTGATGAGAATGGGAGCACATAGAAATATTTGATAGAATTGCATTGATATGAAGAGTGGTTCTCCAGACCACCTCCATCTCAGAAAGGGTAAACTGATTGCAGACTGAAATGAGAGAGCTCATTTCAGTGTATCCCCTACTCGAGATGATACTCTCCAAACTCAGAACAAAAAGGTTAAGATGGCTGCTCTTATTATTTTTCTAAGGAAATGGAATGAATAAAAGTTAAGGGTTTTTTCTTATGTCAAAGAATTTGACCCTTTATGTCAAAATATTTGAAGGTACCCAGTCATTTTTATGCTGTTTGCTTTGTACTAGTTGTGAAACTGAAATTCTTTCAAGTGAAACAGAAATCTCTGTCAGCTTGAAATTGGAGCATCAAATACACTAACTGTTATTACATAACTATTTCCATTTTCATTAAAGCATATCTGTGCCACAGCAAGTTTTTATAAGCAATACATAAATGAGGTTTTGAAACTCAGTTTCAAAAATCAGATTATATAAACTCAGTTTTCAAATACAATTTTTTGCTACAAGAATTTCAGACCATCTTAAGTCAAATGAATTTTAGAAGACAGACTGAACCTGAAATATTTCCCACCTATTATTCATGGCAGAACGTTTGCTGGTTTAGATATTTCATTTCTAGGAGAAGTATTTGGAAATAGATGATCTTTAAGGTCCATTCCAATCCAAGTCATTCTATGATTCTTTGAAAAGAAATGGAAAATTGAATTTGGACTTTGAACACTTAAAGCAGTTTTTCACATCCTGTCAATGAATGACCAAATAAACTATGAATGTTATGCATTTCAACATATTTGACCAAGACTGTCAATAAACAAAGTTAAAACTCCTAGAATGAGAGACAAGGAATACTGATTTCTGAAGTTTCATTATGTGCTGCACCGGAGTCCCTGAGAGAATAAGTACAAATTGGACCTCTGCTGAATTTACATTACAGCAGTGTGTATGGGCAATGCACTCCAGACAAGAGCAAAAGAAATCTTAACTGAATTTACAGACAAGTATTCTTACAGCTGTTACAGATCTTAAAATCAGCTAGAGGACGATTCTATGTTCTTCAAAAAAGAGAAGATGAATGTTTAAAAAACCCACTACTTTTTCCAAAAGGTGATGGTAAATTCCTGAATGACATTGTGAACCATATACTTTTACAGATGAAGGGATGCAGAGCTGCTTTCCAAGTTTCAGATTTATTAAAGCTTTTACTCACACACTGCTTGTCCTGTGAGCATAAGGACAAACTGGTGTTGGCTAACCATTAGTTATGGAGGTGTGTAGCAATGCCAGGTGGGAGGAGCTTTATGCCATCCTTGAACATTTTTGCAGTTGCTGAGTTGCTGTCTATGAAATGTATTCAGTGCATTTCCAAAAGGCAAAGAATATCTCCTCTACCCATTAGCTATGGCCCTGTTCACCATATGCAAGAGAAAATATTAATTTGTTAGAAAATGTCTCCTCTGATTGCCTTAAAAAAAAAAAGAAAAAAATATACGGTATTTTTTTTCTCTGAGTAACAAGGACCAAACAAAAGGGGATAAATATGCTCATCTGAATGGCTGACTGTTTCAGATCAGTAGCATTACTGTATAGAAAAAGGTCCTCATGCACGAGGACAGACTAAAAAGCTGGGTTCCCAGACTACTGTATGTTATCTGTATTTCCCTTATCAGACAGGGGATCTAGCTCATGAATAATCAATTGGGCAAAAATTTCATGTTCTTATTCAGTCCAAGATCCAGTGAAGGCCTAAGGCAGCTTCAGCTTAACACAAGAACCTTAAATTGAAAGCAGTTACCGAAGCTTTGAAGGTTATTATTTTCCGCAACACAGCAAAAGTTGCCTCTAGCAAAGCTGAAGGAAATGCCCAAACTCAGAGGCACAGCTCAGATTTGCCCAGCTCAGGAGGCCCTAGGCTCCTTCAGCTGCCCTGTACACATTGGGTGCTTAGCTCTGACCTTGCTCAGGTGAGATGCTGAGCTTCTGTAGCAGCTTCCCTTGGCAGTGACAAGTGCGGACATCCCTGCTGGAGCCAAGCCAAGCCTGTGGGGCTGAGATCAGCACCAAATACAGGGGGGTGCCCTAATCCAGCTCTAAGAAATGCTGTGCTGCTGTCACACTGCTGCTGCTCCACAAGGCAGCTGTCAGCTCTGCCAGCTCAGGGGTTCAAACTCAATTATCCCAAAATTGCACTCTGGTCCTTCCCTCATGCTCCTGGGAATGACTGCTAAAATTCAAAAGGAGACCTTGTGAGTATGGATGGTGTCATGTTGTGGAAATGTATTTCAGTAAATAATGGGTTTTTCTTCATCCAAATATGAATAATCACTCAGAGTATCTTCTTTCAAAAGCAGTATTTATTTTTTCATCAAGATAAGACACATTACATACTGCATAAAGTAAAAAGTACTGCTTGAAAAGCTGCATTTAACTGAGATAAAAAAAAAATATACCTAGATTGCACTTGAGAAAGTAGGCTCTATCCCAGAAGAATATAGTAAATAAAAAGCTGATGAGTGGTTTGAAATTAGGACTCTTTCTGAATTGCCTTTGAAAATGTATTTATTTTGGGGGGTTCCAATTCCACCAATAAAACTGAACCAGATTAGTTTTTTTTTAACAGCTTTGCTCTTTAAGTTAAAATAGTATGTAAACAACATAACAATTATACAGAGACAAAACAGGAAAAAGAAAAGTATGGAGATACATCTTTGCAATTTCTGCTAATAAATAAAAAGGAAAAAAAATGCTGGTATTTGGGCTCACCAGGGTCACTGCATCTTGGAGCTTGGGTTTTGGGGAGTTTTTCTTAGTTCACACGTATGTTATCATTCCCACATTGCCACAAGAAGCCATCCTTGACTCTCCTGCACTGGCTGGGAGCATGGTGTCTGTATGGCAGCAGGAAGCAGTGAATGGTTGCATTAATTAATAAGTGTCCCAGGACTAATAATTTAAACCTTATGAAAAGCTTAGCTTTTATTTAAGAAGGCAAACCCATCATTAAGCAAGAGGATTTTTTTTACTTTGCATCTGAATTTTTCTGTGGGACCCTGGCATCCACTGCTGCCTTTAACTCAGCTGAACCCCCAGCTGTTCAGTCTTTAAAAGGAGTATTCATAGTATCTATCTCTGTGTATCCCACTTAGATGCCCAAATCAAATTTCTAATCTTTTTATATAGTCAAAGGAGAGAAAGGGATGCTCCCAAACTGGGTGATTTCAACCTCTGGACAAAGGCACACTGTGGCAGAACCTCTCCCAGTTGCCTCTAGAGGTAACTCAGGCTCCAGACAAAGCTGAATCCCCCTAATCAGGAGGCACAAGCACTCCTCACAACACGCAGCTCTTGGGGTGGGACTGGGCAGTGCTGTGTGGCACATACCTGGTGCAGCACTGCCTGCTGCCCAGTTTCCCTCAGAGGGTGGAAATTAAAGGACCACTTAGAGGATAAAGCCTTGAGAAACTTGTGTATCCTGCAACCAATGGTAACTATGAAATCAGAGTGCTTAGGCATGATTCAGTCAGAGGGACAAACAGGAGTGCAGTATCTCAAAAACAATCCGTACTGCCAAGGTCTTGCATGCAAATTTATTCCAAATTTAGCTAAAAAACTCATGGAAGGGCTGGGTCAGTCTTGCTATTAAGCTAGAGACAGAAAAAAGAATGAGATGTTCTTTAAATAGTCCTGAACTACGAAATGAAGGTGGTAATCTTTGGTTACAGGGCTGTTCTTTAAATGTGAATTGCTTTGAAAAATGATGAATCACTTCCCAAGTAAGCATTCAGGAGCATTTTTAAACAGACATCTGGGAGCCAGAGAGGAAAAATTAATATAAATAATAAAGCCCCCTCACTTTCTGAATTTCCAAGGTTAAAGTACAGGAAAGAAAGCAACACAATATTTCTAAGAGATCTTTCAGCAAAGTTTTGCTAAAATTATAAAAAAGCACTTACAAAATACTTGAGCTGATGAAGAGGGAAAATGATAACATTAGGGCGCTTTTGTAACAAACCTGTGGAGTACTAAAACATACTGAAGGCCTTGTATTTTATAGCATATGCCATTTTCCACTAATTATAATGCATTATTGTCAACCTACTTCACTCTTTCAGAGAGACAGAAAGACAAGAGCCAACACAGACAAGATGATTTGATGCAGCCTATATCTACTATAAAACATAAAACCTCAGCCATTAAATGTGCCACCCTATTCCTTCTGTTACATTCATGATCAAAACTCCAATTTTTTGTGAAAAATAAATCTGCCTGTTTTTTTCCATTTTTAGAGCAGCATTTGAAAATCCTTAAAGCTAGTTTGGAAGGATTTTTTTCTTTTTTGAGCTAGAGCACTTTTGTAATAGTTTAAAAGGCATAGGAAGCTATGCTGTAGCTTTTAAAGTGCTAATTTTATTATGAGGTGGTATTTAGTAATACTCTACTGGAAGTTAATAAATGATGCACATTTTCCATGACTGACAGACATTACTTAATGAGTTAATATGCTTCAGGAAATGCAATCAAAAAACTGAAATTCACTGTCAACACTTTAACCACGGTGATGCACAGAGCTGGAATGAGACAACTAACCTCAGATAACTAAGATTAATGCATATATGACAAAGTTAAAAAACAAATAAAGAAACCCCAAATCAAATAATGATAATTAAATCTCAAACACAGCTTTGTTTCCCAGTAACACAACTGCAAAACAAATCAATATTTTCAACAAACAAGTGCCCTGTCTTCATCTCCTCCACAGAAAAGCATGGCACTCCTCGAACTGCTGCGAGGAGGATCCAAGGGGAGGGCTGTCTCTCCCTTCTTGTATGGAGGGGGCTCCTCTTGGGCAACTGTGTGGCCACTCTGGACAAGGGGCAGGAATCCAGATCAAGTAGGTAGTGAACAAAATCAGTTCCAGCCCACAGGTATCTGCCTGGGAGCTGGCAGGAGCCCCCACTTGGGCGATGGCTGCCATGGAGCCACCAGGGCAAAAGCACCAGCCTCTGCACCCCCTAACACCCTCAGTGTCCGGCATCAACTAATTTCAGCACATGACTTGCTCAAGTACAAACAGCGAGACTTGACTTTACTGATGTGCAATTTCATGTAATGATGGATTTTATGCATTCTATGTCACTCTGTTGGGCCAGAATACTGGGAAGTTCCCTCTGAGAGTGGGGAGTGCAAACCCTTTTGCACTCCTACAGGCTCAAATTCTCCCTTCATTTATACCCACCATAAAACCCTACCTACCATCAGGAGAGCTGAGGAGGTAGAAATGGGAGCAGAATTTGAGTCTAGGAACAGGTAGGTGAAAAACAAACACAATACTATTTCATTGCCAGCTACCACAAATACCTATGTACCTGGTATTTAAATTCAGTGGGCACTGTGTGCCTAAGGGCTACAACTGAGCTTTTAAAATCTCAGCCCTCAGAATCTAGCTACAGATAACCACAATACTAAATTCTTGGATGTTGATACATAAATGTATGATGTATCTGTTTAGTTGCCATGACACTAATCAGCACAGCAATGATTTTGCTAATTGCAAAGGCAGGCTAGTAGCAAATTTCAAATGATTAGTGAGTAAAGGTCCTCAGAGCAATCCTGCTTGAAAGAAAATGTCCAGTAAAATGCAATTAGTATGTCTGTTTTTTCCTTTTCTTTCTTTCTTTGTTTTTCCTTTTTTTATCGGGGTGGTCTTGAACTGCACACACAATCACAACGCTCATGGTGATCCAGCTGTATATCTACCAAGGACATGTTGTTCCTGATTCTGCCTCTTCTTCTGGTATGTCCAGCCTCAGGGATGAACTTCAGCACCTGGGAGGATCAACAAAAATGCATTGAATTAGAAAACGCTGTTGGAGATCTGAGCATGAGGGCGTTGGGGCCCCAAGGGCACTGACAGCCCTTAATAGTCCTGACGGGCATTTTTGTTTTATTTCCAGCTTTTTCTTTGCACCTTTTGGCATCCTGCTGTATTGTTTGTCATGGAGCTTGGAAAGACTGTATTTTTTCCTACATCAGGTATCTTTATATCATGCAGTTTCCTATCCATGTCCAGAGCTGCTCCTCTGGATGCAACCTATGAAGCATGTTTCCTTTGGCTCACTTTTGCAGTCCCATACCTATTTGAGTTGTCCTGTCCCTCCTCTCCCTTGTATAATATTTCTGCTCTTAAGAACAAGGAACACTTTTTTATGCAATTTGAGATTTCTGAAGCACATATCATTAGAACTTCAATACTTGTGAAGGGCAGAAGGAGATGAAGGAGTTTGCACAAAAGTGTCACATACCACTGAGTTTCTGTGGAATCTGAGTTTTGTTGGCTTACCTTAAAAATCTATGCCTCAGTCTAAATGATTTCTGAAGAATTTGCCGTGAATGTCAAGCAGAAAACAAAACAAAATTACTTCCTAGGGAAGCATACATCATAATAGATACTTCTGAAAAAATTCTACCTAGGCAAGATGATCTCAAGATCCCTAGGAAGGGGGTTGTATGTTGTATAAAAGAGCTAGGTTGGCCAAGTGACTGCTAGATCAGCTGGATTTGTCTTGCTTGCTCAAAGATGGAGAGATATCTGTCAAGTACATGACCTTCCTAAGCCAGTTGCCAGCTGGGAAGTGGGACCTAAATGTCTGCAACACCTCAACCACTGAAGCACCAACATTTCTGCCCTAACAGATCATACTGTTTTACAACTAACAGATCACTCTGTAACTCAACAACCTCTTTTTTTTTCCTTACAAAGTAGTTTCTGTATTTTGATGTTGTAACACCATACAAGAGTTGAGATGGTTTCAGAAATGACAGGGAATAAGAGTCTGTGTGCCAGATCAACAGAATAATAGCATTTTCAACAGAATTAGAAAGTCCCAGAAAGTAATTGTGAAACACTTGCCAAAGGACAACCAGAGATGCTGTGCAGGGTGGGTGGGGAAGGGCAGGCAGGTTAGCACCTCTCAGGACAAGACCATTTGTTCCCTGGTACTAATGCCTTGATGCTAGAAAAGTCATGAGATGTAACAAAAGTGATAAGAACTGAATGCAGTCTATTATTTTGTTCTCCATTTTGTGATGAAATTTATATTTAACCTATGTAATACTGAGAGGAAGGACTGTGCCTAAGCAAGTTATAGACATGATGTCGTACTGTGTTGGGAAAATAGAGTTACTTTGCCCTGTTAGAAATGCAGAAACATGTAATTTTACATTTTTTTATTAAAGCAACAAAAATATAGTATCTTTGAATCGATTTCAAACATTGGCTGCATCTATATATGCAACAAATCCTGATGGACACTAGGACAATTTGCTGCATCACACTGCCATCCCGAGCACAAAGGAACTGAACCAAATCGGGTTGCTGCAAATATTACAGAGCTAAAAACAGATCACATCTTCAAAGATGCTTTTTTTAAGAAAACATACTTTTAAAGTCAACTACAGATGCTGTCACTAAACTCATGATAAATTCCTTATTTAAAGACGTCTTCCAGGAAAATATGACAAATCCAGGTGACTGGCAGTTTGCAAGATCATGGGTAGTTAGAACTGATTTCTCCAGCTGAGAGCAAATCAAAGTATGCAATGGGATGAGAGCAAAGATGTGGACTTTATTTAAGTTAACATACCTGACAGTTATCTGACAGCTTGGGGACTTTCCCTGTGTTTTTTATCAAGAAGCATGAGCACAGTATATACACTTTGCTGATAAGAAAATGAACTGTCAGGCACTTCCTCAGACAAAACAGGAAAATAGTAATTGAACACAGCTGAAATTATCAAATCATAGAATCCTTCAGGTGGGAAAAGACCTCTGAGATCATTACATCCAACCGTCATCCCAGCACCGCCAAGTCAACCACTAACTTCTGACCCCTAACGCCACATCCCACGTGCTTTTTTAATATTTCCAGGAATAGCTACTCTCCCTGGGCAGCCTGTTTCAATATTTGACCACCCTTGCAGTGAAGAAAATTTCCCTTTTATCCAGTCTAAATCTCCCTGTGTGCAACTTGAGGCACTTGTTCTGCTACTTACTATCTGGGAGAAGAGGCCCACCCCACCTGGCTACACTCTCCTTTCAGGCAGTCAGAGAGAATGATAAGGTCCCCCCTGAACCTCTTTTTCTCCAGGCTGAACACCCTCAGATCCCTCAGGTGGAAGACTTGGGCTCCAGACCCTTCTCCAGCTCTGTTGCCCTTCCCTGGATTTGAAGTGTGGCCTCAGCAGTGCCCAGCGCAGGGGGACAGTCACGGCCCTGGTCCTGCTGGCCACACCACGGCTGATCCAGGCCAGGATGCCATCGGCCTTCTTGGCCACCTGGGCACACCCTGGATCATGATCAGCTGCTGCTGACCAGCAGCCCCAGGTCCTTTTCTGCCAGGCAGCTTTCCAAGCACTCTGCCTCATTCTGTAGCACTGCCTGGGGCTGTTGTGACCCAAGTGCAGGACTCAGCACTTGGCCTGGTTGAACCTTGTACAATTGGTCTCAGATTCAGCCTGTCCAGATCCCTCTCCAGAGCTGCTTTAATAGCTGATTACAAAAACTGGTATTCAAAGTTCTCTGTCTCACTCCCACCTAATAGTTTTATTTTCATCTAAGTACAAGGGAATTGAAAAGAATCTGAAAGCAAGGCCATTTCTGGTGACCAGAGTAGATGGAAGACAACCCTTTATTCTGCTGTTTGCTGCTGTTTATTTATCACATGGTCATATCCTTAAAGCTGAGGAACTACTGAATTAATGAGAACAATTCAAATAAATTTTGTTCAAAACACCTTATCACTCATTTTTTCATGGGACCAGTAGCTGTAAGAAAATACGGATATGACAGGTCTAGAATGCTCAAAAGGTGTTTGTTTTTTTGTTTGTTTTTTCTTTTGTTTGTTTTTTTGTTTTGTGGGGGTGAAAAAGAACAACTTTGTAGTTTTCAAATTAAAAGATCAATGCCTGTCACTTCTCATCAAATTGCAGTGCCCCAGCTACTCAGATCATTGCCTCACAAAGAGCATGTAACTACAGTCATGTCCCTCTCATCAAACACTGAGTAAATTATGGTCATAAAACCATTAAAACAATTAAAATAAAATCAAGACAGATTATTCTGCTTCTGAGCTGGATTTGGCGCTTATAGGTAATATGAAAAAAAGTGCAGCAGGGCACTTTCTGCTCAGAGAACCTCATAGGAGCACACCAATATGCTGGACAGCATTTTAGTTTGTAGATGTGCCTGAGCATCTGCGAAGTTTCAAGGTAAGATGACTGCAGACACTGCATAACTTTCCTTGGGGGCAGTGATGTAGGAAATATAAAGAAAGTGCTTACATGTGTTTCCTTGCCAGCTATCTTGCTCATTGATCATACACTGAATTTGGATGCCAACTTCTGAAAGACCCCTTAAATTTAAGAGATCAAAGCCATGACAAAAACCAGGATCTAGAAGCTGAAGCCAGCAAGTGGAGTCAGGGCACACTTGTTTAAGTCGGGCACACTTGTTTAAGTCAGGCCCACTGACCACCTGGACAGCCCTCCAAGGAACTGGGGGTTTCCAGTCTGTTTGAGGACTGCCTTTCAAGGATGTGTTTTGGTACCAGTTTGGGTTGTGCGCTGGGGCAGCAGGTACTCTTCTGCTGCCTGTGGAGCACAAGAAGTCAGGGCTGATGGCCCCTATCAGGTCTGTAAGAACAAGATGAGGGGCTGAGGACAGCACAGTGGCAATGACTGCCTGGAAGAGGACCCAGCTGGATATAACCTGTTCACCCTGATCCATATGTGGCATGTCTCCAGTAGAAGCCGCAATAAAGCAGCAACACCAGAGCATGATTCACCTGAAACTCCCACCTCTGGTGGGGCTAGCTCTGGGGACTAGGACAGGAGCCCAAAGCTTGGACTTACAGCGTTGGATGGGTAGAGCCAGATGAGGTGAACCATCCTTTCAGCATTTGCTAATGGTCCTAGCCAGGTACCAGTGACCCTTGAAGTCAGGCAACATTTAGCCATGACAGTCCCTGATGACTGATTTCTGTTTTATTAATATGTAAAGAGGGATAGCAAACCCAGTCAAAACTTAAAAAAAAGTTCCCCACAAGCATTTTTGACTTATCATTTACTTATTAGTAACAACAGCAATGTTGTTTTTCTAAAATCTTGACCAGTATTTTAAGCTCCAATAGAAAAATGAAGCCTCACTTAAAAATGGGCTTTTTTTTTCTTTCTGATTAGCTCAAGAAGCCTACAGAAAATCAATAATATGATTATGGCTTACCCAATATCTAATTAGCTTCATATTCTTGTGACAGAGGAGGGTGAGCAACTCTGGATGCTATTTTAGATAGTGAAATTCGTACTTTGCAGAACTTATTTTAAAATTCTGCTATGCAGCATTATCTAATCTCCTTCTGCACATCTAAAAATAACACCATTCTAGCATGCAAACCAAATTATATTTGTCTGAGATTCATGAAAGAGGAAGCATCAAAAGTGCAAAACATTCAACACAGATCCAAGTTCTGATAGACATAAAAAATCTTACCCTGCAGTTTTCGAAAGTTATCTAATCCAAAGGTCACACATGGTTTAGCTGTGCTCTGAGTACAAGAAGCCAAGTATCATGGGAATGTGGTTCATAATTTAGCACAAGGACCTTTACTCTACTAGGAACATAGCCTAAACCAATGACATAGACCCAAAGATGTATTCTTTCTTACCACAGATAATTACAGGGCATCAAGGACAAGAAAAATGAGTTGGCTTGCTGATCAGTGGTACCAGGCAAACTAAGGGATTACTAAATATATATGGGATTATTGTTTCTATTTTTCTATTTGCATCCATAAGAAACACCTGGCTTTAATACAACAAACATGGGAAAAACCGATTGGCTAAAAACTCAAGTACCTGAAGCACTCACTAAAACTATGATGTTTTTGACATATGTGACATCAACAAGAACCTCACTTTTGCTGATCTTGTCAGGAATTATGTGTGCATTATGCTACAGCTGTTGTTTTATCACTGACTAGATACAGGTGTTCCTCCTTCACAAACTGCCTCTCTGTCCTGACATGTATCACAGGATGTCTCACTTGCTTAACTTCCAGATGTCAACCCAAGAACTTTATTTTTTATCTAGTTAAAAATTAATGTTTTTTCTCTCACTGCACTTCTGTGCTCTCTCTGCTCATCCCATGACCTAGCAGTCATTTCTGACTCATTTTGTTTCCTTGTACTTGCATTCCAAATAAATCCCATTGCTGCTTCTTGTACAATATTCTATGAATTAACTCTTTTGTCAGGTTAATTCTGTGCCTTTATTACCATAACAACCTTTTATCTCCTTTATACATGTACTATCAACTCCAGGACATACAACAATCAGACCATATTCCTTGCACACTGCTTTGATGATTCTAGATTTTTTTAATCCCTTAGCAAATTCCCTTTGTTGTGTCAGCAGCATTTAAATCATTTTTTGACCAGTTATCTTATGTTTCCCTTTGTAAATACAGAGTGAGAATTATTGTCTTCTCTCTCAAATGCCTCCTTAAGGTTTGTGCTTCTCATTTCTCTGAAAAATAAAAGAAGAAAAGAAAAAAGCCCCAACAGCATCAAATTGTATTAGTTACATTCCTTAACTCCATTACAGTAACTTTGTCTTATTGAAGTTCCACTTTTTAATTCTTTATTGTGCTCTGTGCTCTTTTCTCCTGTACAGTATCCCATCTGTCTTGTTTTCCCTTTGCAATGCTGGGATTGTTGAAATTGTTTTTATGCCCCAGCAACTTGTGCCAAGATACAGTACTCTGCTCTGGGGTACCTACTGCCTCTCTCAAGTCCACCAAAGGTTATGAAATTGCCACCCTAACACTAATCAAACCCTCCTCTCTGAGAATTAACGGAATGTATGTCCTGTGAAGGCACCAGACAAGCTCCAGTCAACATCGAACTTGAATGGAGGCATAATGCTTCAAAAAAGGGTGGGATGGGGATTAGGGAAGAAGCATTTTATAGACAGAGGACAACACATCAGTCTTTACAGGAGAGACAAATAAATAGGTAAAAGTTGCAATCAGCAGTCACCACTTTTCTTTTTTTCTTTATATGCCCCTTAGCTGTGCAGCTCAGCACTATGCTTGCAGAGGTTTATACATTCTGACAAACTCTGGTTGCTACCTTAAGAGCACTTATTCCCCACAGAAACCTGTTTCACATCTCATCAGTTACAGCAATGAGATCGGGAATCTGATTTCTTGTTTCTCTGAGATATGGGCATGCTGGCCAGACAGCACAGCCACAGCTGAACTGAGTCCTGGCCTGAGAACCCACACACCTCTGTGCTGAGTAATCTCCAGGTTTAGTGCCTCTTGAAAGAGCAGCTCCAGGTCCACTTTAGAAAGTTAGACAGGTCCACTTTAGAAAGCTAGACAGCAGTAGGACTGAGCTTTGATTAAAGTATGCTGCATCAATTTCCGTGTATTGCTTTGTCTTTCCCTTGCACAGAGCATTGCAACATAACTCAGTATCACTTATGGCAGACTATGCCTGAGAGACATTTTCAGACTGCCAGGACTTGGCCTGCTTGTTTTGAAAGGTTTGTGACACTATGAGGTAAGTCATGAGTATTTGTCCAGAGTACTTGCTCTGCTCCAAAGCAAACCTGGAAGCCATGGAAAACCACAGAGCATCACAAGACTCCTGCAAGGGAAGAAAAAAAAAATAACCCACCAATAAAACTATCAGTTTACCCAAGTTATGACCCCCATTAATTTCCAAAAACTGCTGAGTATTTTGGTAAAGTCATGGCAAACTTCCAAGCTATAAAGAAGACTGAAGATCTCATGATTAACACCACCCTGGGCAATAAAGAAAAAGATACCCCTTATTGTGGCCATCTCATGTTCTCATTTTCCCTGCTGTTGCATCACGTCTTACAGTCAGGCATGATAGAAAAGAGCTGTACATTCCATTCAGAGAACTGGAGCAGCACTCTCAGCTTCTGAAAGTTAAAGGCTCCACGTGACAGCTACCAGTCCTGAGAGGCTAGGCTAGGAGAGAGTGCTCAGTGATTACAGTGGCAAGCTTTGAACAGGAACTGAGAGGGAACTAAAAAGCATAAGGAGAAGATAACCTTGAAATCTCTCTGGACTAGAAGCCTCCCTCTCAAGAAACACCCTGAACTTTAAGGTCCCCACAGCTGCCAACATGCAGCTACTCCAGCACTCATCACAAAGCCAAGAAGGAGACTATCGCTTCTGGAAAATTTGCCTGTCTTTCTCACACAGAAATACTGGGTAGCTCAGAAATGCCAGGGAACTTTTAAGCTCTCTCTGCAGAGAAACTTTTACTTTTGAGGACAAGCATATCCATGTGCAGGATGCAAAGCTCTTGCAGGTTCAGGAGCTCAGCAGACGAAGCTTCAGGATAGAAGTTAGGGAAAATCAGTCTGGCAAGAGGAGGGGTCTGGGGTCTGCAGGCCTCAGTTCCAGCTACTTCAAACACCTTCTTTGCACCACCACCTAATATTTCCTTCTGGTGTCTTCTGTAAATCAAATTAACTGAGACTTGTGTTTGAATCTGGCCTATGTTCTCCTGCAGTAGAAGGCCAAGCTTTTTAACCAAATTAATGGTGCTGGGGATTTCATAAAGTGTAAAGCTCCAT
>JBBMKD010000001.1:40698870-40733950 GCA_037834095.1 Argya squamiceps
AGTGCCCAGTGCAGGGGGACGGTCACTGCCCTGGTCCTGCTGGCCACACCCTGGCTGATCCAGGCCAGGATGCCATCGGCCTTCTTGGCCACCTGGGCACACACTGGATCATGATCAGCTGCTGCTGACCAGCAGCCCCAGGTCCTTTTCCACTGAGCAGTTTTCCAGCCACTGCCCCCAGCCTGTAGCACTGCCTGGGGTTGCTGCGACCCAAGGCAGGACCCAGCACTCGGCCTTGTTGAAACTCTTACAGTTTGCATTGGTTTATCAATGCAGCAATGATGAGACAAAGCAAAGATGGAGCCAGAGTCTACTTTGAAAGAACAAAAGATTCTGAATTCAAATTTTAACATAGAAAAACCTATTTGAATGTTGAAAACTACTTTTCATTTGTTTGTTTGTTTGTTTTTGTTTAGAGAGTGGTTCCAGAGAGATTGAGCAGCCTCCATTCTTGGAGATATTAAAAACCTGACTTGACATGATCATGAGCAAGCTTCCACTGATGACCCTGCCTTGAGGAGGGACATTTAAGTTCTTGAGGTGTTTTCCCACTTCATCTATTCCCTGATTCTGTGAGTTTCAGCTAAGATAAAACACTGTCTTCTTATTTGCCTGACCTTGATATTTGTAGATTATTAATTGGCAAATTAAGAAAGCATACTATTTAAATATCATGTATCACCTATCCCTGTTATCAGAATTACTATTCAGCAACACTACCTCTTTTAGCTCAATTTTGTGCCAGAATTTGGTATGGGCAGCAAGCTGGATAGGAGTGAAATTATTAGTGATTAATTTATATCATTTATATGGTGTGATCTGAGATGCTGTGGAAGATAGGCAGAGATTACATCAAATTGTTCTTACCTGCCTCAGGGCTATTCTAACTTAGGATAACAAAAAAACCCCAAGCTGTAAGCTGAAACAGATAGGTATCTGAAATAAATTATGATATCATCTACTGCTCTCTTTGCTGCAAGGTTACCCCGGTGCCTATAAACATTCCTCAGAGATCCACGCTGTCTGTGTTTAAAAGACACCAAACATTTCTAATTTAAGGATTTGTTAAAAGCTACTCCTTACTCCTCACATCCTCCAAGAACAAGCCTTTAATCTTGTCAGAAGTTTATGGCTAAATAAAAATTCCTAACTGAAATTTTTAAAATATTTCATTGTGGTGAGGTACATTAGGCCAGAGCTGCTAACTGTCAGGGAATTTGGCCTTTAGTTTGAAAACAAAAGGAAAAGTGTTATAAAAGTTTTTTTTCTTTTTCCTGTAACAAAACCACCACCACCAAACAATCCTTGTAACTGGAAAAATGTTTAGCTTCTTGCTACACAAGAAGCTGAATTACATTTATAATAAATGGAGAAAATGTTACGCATCTGAATTTTCTGAGCACTGCCAGATCAGATTGATACCTGTAGCCTGCATAATTAGCATCAATAAAGCAGAAAATGCTATTTTATATTTATATGGTTATTTAAATATATGGGATACTGGGCCAAACATCATTTGAGAATGAAATTATATCTGGAGAACCAGATTCTAATCAGCTTCTATTAAAAACAGAACAGATCCTTCATTTCTTTTTTTATACATACCTACTGGTGCCAAATCCAGCTTGGATGAATAAGGGACAAACAGATCATGTTCCACACACCCCCACAGAGATCAGACCACTCTTGAAAGTCATGCAGTGACACTTAGGTGAAGTTTTTCCCCAACAACAGCTGTGGTGGTTACCTGAAATTTTTGGGGTGCCAAAAGGGAGCAAAGGGGTTCACTATTTGCTGAATGTGTGCTCAGGGCTTTATCAGATATTCCTTTGAAGTGCTGAGCCCAGAAACAAACCAAACCAACGTATCTTGGAAATTGTACACCAGTAATTGTGTCTACTAATACACTGTATGTGCCTGAGGTTTTTCTCCTTGTCCTCCGAGGACAGCAATCACGGGACAGCCCACAGTCCTACCATTCACCTCTTACTTTCCAGTCAAGGTGGACACATAAATGGCAGGTGGCCTCTGCCAGATCCTGGTCCATGCCCAGCAATGACCAGGCTGACAATTTAGCAATATGGTGATTGTATTTCAGGGCCTGGGAAGACTTCTTAAAAAAGTATTCCCTCATACAGATACAGCCTATATATATCTTCTAAGAGCAAAGCCTCATAATTTGATAACAAGGAAGTCACAAACATGGAACTACAATTCTCTCTCCCTCCTTAGAACATGCTTAAGGTATAGGGGGATGGGATCTGAGATGTGAATAAATGGTAGACTGCACAGAATTGGAACTGTGATTTGGGAATTATAATTTTAAAGTTATAAAGAAGAATGCATGTGAATACACAACTTGAAAATAGATGACAATAAGAGAAATCAAACAAAATTCTTCACTCCAGATCTTCTGTGAAAACTACAGCGATTGTCATCGTGGAGAATCCTAACAGACCTTCTACATCTCTACTGCACATGAAGGGCAATTTTATCAGGCCCTTCAGTGTATGGTTACCCCAGAGCACAACTGTGTCTTCTCCATAGTGTTTCTTTTATCATTATGGCTCTGTACTGCCAGCTAAATGCCCCTTTGCTTTACCATTTGGTGGGTGATTTGAACTAACAGAAGGAAACAAGAAACATGATCCAGAAATGTGTGCTTTGCTCAATTACAGACAAAGATGTTAAACCATCATAATGTTCCCTGCCAACATAATGAAAAACAGTGAGATGTTCAGGTCCTAAAAAAAAACCAGCTGCACATACAGGTGTCTGCACCAGATGCCTCCCTAAGCACAATGTGATAAAAGTGATTATTCCTCACTCAACAGAGAACAGTCCCTAAGCAGGGTATTTAAAAAAAGATGATAACACAGGTAATTAGGAGCCCCTCACTTTACACACAAAGCAATGCTTAAGAGGGTAAAGCTGAGAACCATCTGTCGTTACATGTGGACCTGTGTTTTTATTTGTGAATTTATCATAAAAAAGGGCAGTTTTCAGTCTGATTTCTCAAGTGAGATCCTACCTGGAAATTGATTAAGGATTAAAAGACACATCCCTGGTTTTAATAGGTGGTACTTTGCCCTGTTACTCCAACAGGAGCATGAGCACCAGAATGTAATACCTGACTGATGGACTTTCCTGTGAGGAGTGAAGGAATAACCTGTCTTTGTCCCAAAGTATGCATAAATATGTCCCAAAGTCTATTCCTACCTTTGGATTTCCTGTCATGGTAGCTCCTGCCTCGATAATGGTGCCCGCTGTCTGTGTAGAGATTCTCAAGATCTTCTTGCCAGGAGTCCGGGTTGAAGTGTTTGAGCAGATCCTCCACAGTGTCAAAGGCGGCGATGGTCTGATCCAGCGCCTCCGCCGTGAGCGTGGGGTCAGTCACTGATGGAGAGGGATAGGATACCCCCTAAGAGTGACATACATCTCAGTGTACTTGGCAGAAATTACAGCACCACTTTAAACAACTGAAAACAGTTATTGACAAACTTGTTTCATTATTGAGTGAAACAGTTACCACAGGCCATCATTTCAAGTCTTTGGGTCAGGACCTTTTTATACCTGCATTTTCTTTCAGTGAGGAGAAGAGATACCAGGAAATTCTGAAGCAAATCCCAGAGGAGATGCAGGGAGCAGAAGCACTGCCACTGGTGGACTGTCAGTATTTACACGCACTCCTCAAAGAGAATGATGGTTTGCACATATACAAAGATGCAATGAAAATGTCTTTTGAAAGCACTGTGATGGCCATGGCCACAGAAATGGAGATGTCAGTTCTGTTGGTTATTTCACATCAGGCAGATCAGAAACCACGGCAGAGAAAGACAAATGCAAAAAGTCCACTAGACTATCTTTCTCTGGTCAATTTGGACAACAAATTTGGCATGGTTAGAGACTTGGAAAAATGGTCTTTTATTAACCAAAATTAAATGCATTACAAAACACTGATGAATTGACATTGAACTGACCTTTTATCTGAAATACAACTTACTAAACAAACAGAAAAAACATGGTATTTGGATCTTGGGGGTGCTGGTGGGTGAGAAGCTGGACATGATCTGGCAATGTGCTCGCAGCCAGGAAAGCCAGTGATGTCCTGGGCTGCATCCAAAGCAGCAAGGGTGAGGGAGGGCATTCTGCCCCTCTGCTCTGCTCTGCTCTGCTCTGCTCTGCTCTGCTCTGCTGAGATCCCCACCTGCAGTGCTGTGTCCAGCTCTGGGGTCCCAGAACAGGGAAGACATGGATCTGTTGGAGTGAGTCCAGAGGAGGGACATCAAAATGATTAGAGGGATGGAGGAAAGACTAAGAGAACTGGAATTGTTCAAAAATTGTTCTAGGCTGATGGCCTTGTGGTCACCTCAAAAGAGTGACCTAACTGTGGCCTTCCAATGCCTGAAGGGAGCCTACAAGAAAGACCAAGAGAAACTTTTTACAAGAACAGGTAGTGATAAGACAAGGTGGAATGGCTTTAAAGTGAAAGAAGGTAGGTCTGGATTAGATTTGAGGAAGAAAATCTTCATTGTGAGGGTGGTGAGACACTGGAACAGGTTGCTGAGAGTCTGTGGATGCCCCACCTCTGGCAGTGTTCAGTCAGGTTGGAGAGGGCTGTGAACAGTCTGGTACAATGAAAGGCATCCCTATCTACTACAAGGGGATTGAAACTAGGTGATCTCCAAGGAACCTTCCAACCCAAGACATTCTATAATCCTATGATCTCAGAAATTTAAAAATAAATATGTGGATGACCAACATAGTAATATCCTCACAATTATATCATAACACCAAATGGAATATTTATTTTCCACCAGTAAGGATCAAGTACCATTCTCTGAGTGTTCCCACTGAACTTCTGGCACAATATGACTTTGACAAAATGATTGCAGCATTTTCAGTTTTATTGGAGAGGACTTGACACATTTTTAAAATTCTTAAATTAGAATCACAATATTCACTATCCTGATATCACTTTTTCCCTTTTCCAAGCACAAGGCCAAATAGTATGTAAAATATGTACAAGAAAAACTATTAATGCAGATCTCTTACTTTCTTAAGGACCACAATCAATTTTGTCCAACAACAGGCACACTATAGCACACGAATTGTTTGGTCTTGTAAGTTAACACACTGGTGAGAAATCCCTAGAAACCTAAATTCTTTCATAAAAACCCAGCTTGGAAATAATGCAGCAGAAATATGCCAGTAAAAACTAATAGCTTCCCAAAATATTTGCTTTGCCTCATCTCCCAGGTAAATGCATATGCTAAACTATCTTTGTGATTAACTTCACTCACTTAGGACGTAATGGGAGGGTCAACTCATTTGAGTAAATTCACTCACTTGTTTGCAGGATTGTGTCCTTCCATTCCTCCTATAATGATTTTAAAGTATATATATATATATATATATATATATATATCTTTTAAAATAAAACACTTGTCTTTAATGGTAAGCTATATCACAAAACTAACAATTCTTGACATTTTCCTGCAATGTTTACTGAAAATATGGGCAGTCCAAATTATTAAAAATCAGGAAGAGAAGAAACAGCAAACATAGCAGTAGTGCAGTCAAGAACACATAGCTGCACTTTACGGCTCACCACCAACAGCCCAAGAAGTTTCAGTGGGCCCACTTGTGACCGCAATGCCTCTCTAGTGCAGTGCCAGGACACGGTGCAGAGGTCTGCAAAAATTCCTGACCCCTTAAAAAGGAAGGCACATCTCAAAGCCTCTCTCCTGACTTCTACGTGGCTGTCAGAGAGATTGAAGTCCCAGCAGTTGAAAAGCTCACACCAGCAAAGTGAACACAGCATTGTTATCTAAAGCAATGTAAAAAAGCAAAGCAAGAGAGACTACGTTGCAGCCAGCGTCAGTGTGCTAACACAGCTGCTGAGGTTACAAAAGGAAAAGGCATCTAAATGCTACTTTCTTAGAGAGGAGAGCTTGGTGCAGGTCATGGCAGTCCAGCAGGGAAAGATCGGACCCTGACACTGCCTTTCAAAAGTGAGAGAGGTGGTCCAAGGATGCTGAAGAAACAGGAGCATAAAAATTAGGCCACAGGTGTGTGGCTTACTCAATGCAGGAGTTTTTTCCCACATGTTCAACTGTACATTTCATTACAGCAGTGGAGGTCAAGCTGTGAATATGCAAGGCATTTCAAACTCACACAGGCAGCTGGGATTCCCCATTTTCTTTTCACATAAAAGCTCCTACTCAAGAGATTTGTGAAGCTTGGTTCAAACACAGAAGGAAGCTTAACTTTTTCTCAGTGACAGCCAAATCAAGAGGAATTATTTCAACAGCTGAGATAGCCTCCTGGCAGCAACATCATGTGACAGCCCCAAAAGCAACTTCAAAGCTGCCAGCCCAACTGCCTCTCTTTTGTCCTGCCAAGAATGAGGCGCTGGCTTTAGGAGAGTTTGTGCTCATTGTAATCTGACTTCTGAGATCACAACAAAAGAGGGGGCAAGAGGGAATGTAAGAAGCAATGAGGAGCCAAGATCTTCCACATTATGTACCTCCTTTGCATTTCTTAAAAGCACTGAATAAATTTTTAATTTACTAGAACACAAAGGTATCTTTTTTTGGTATGTGCTCCTGCCCTAAATTTCTGTTCGCTGATTCTTTTCACTTTTCTATCTCTATTGTGAGCCTGACAGGCAATTCAATGCGCATCACAGTTTTTTCTTGGTCATAAAATTACTTTACATATAATGGAAACTAACCTGATAAGGAGCTGGATTTTGTTTCTTTTTTTTTTTCCCTGAGTTTGCCACAATAGGTTAAGGGCAGAAGAATTTTTTTTTAACTTTCTGAGAAAAAACCCAAACAAAAAAACCAACCCAAAATATAACTGTAATATGACCTCAGACATGGAAGAAAGAATTTGCTCACTCTAAAAATTTCATTCTGAGAGTTGTAATGTGTCTATATCCTAAAACGAGTCTTTGGGTTACTTGTGGGTTTGAGAGACGAAACTCAGACCTGCCATGCTACCTGAGCATCAGCAAAATTGTATGTCATCTTGTCCAAGACTGACAGGTCTGAGTTTGTCCTCCTGTCTCTCAAGACCATAACAGAATCCCTGAATCTTTCTCTCCTGAAGAACTTGGATGTCCTCAGACATTTTCTTTGCTGCCTTTGCTCAATCTCCCTGCCTTTTTTTCTCTGAGAATAAAAGGGACTTGTGGGTGCAATGTGCTGGAGAAAGTGTATTTTATCAGATAGGGAAAGACATGGGAAAACCAAAGAGACCGAGGTTCTGCTTCTGGTTTAGCTTTGGTTTCCATGTGACCTTGGGCATCAGCTTGTTACCTGTAATATTTGTATTGAACTTCCTTAGCTGCAACACATTAAAAACAATTTTTCAGGAAAAAAAATGCAAAACCATGAACTTGATTTTTCAATATGAAAAGGATACTGGGTTATTGTTCGGTATATTGTGCATTTTATGATGTTAATGATACTAACTAACATGGTGTTTACCATGGGCTTAGTCTCATTTACATAGTTACCTGATGAGGGAGCCCCAGGCTTACTTTTTCAAACATTAGCCTACCATATTTTTAAACAAAATATTCCATCACATTGATTTTTTTTTTCCCAAGGCCACAACAGAATGAAAAATGAATTTGTATCTTTTACTAAAACTGTTGTAGCATCTCCTGCTTGGCACATCCAGTAGATCCCAGCCCTGCTAACATCACTCCTCAAGACTTTCAGTGCAGTTGGTTCCAGGCAATCAGTGAATCGTATCATGAAGGGCAAGTGTCATTTTTAAAATTCAAGAGTAAACACAAGTGAGATTGGCTTAACACCTTCTAATTTTGGCAGCACAGAGTTTTCTCTCTACTTGCTGCCTTGATTGGACCCTGATCAGTACAATTTACCCATATTTTATTTACTGCTCCTTCACCAGCTGCTCCTGGCAGCTACTGAAACAAAGGTGCTATCACTAAGCTCTCTTCCATGAATGCTGCAGACACTGGTCTCAAGCCTGCTTTAAGCACTTACTCCCATCTCATGTATTCTAAGAGGAGTTAACAAGAACCGTGACGAGCAGGCAGCAAAGCACACAGAAGAGGATTGCCCATATTAAGAATTCTCATGCTTCTATGCCATTCCCCAGAACTGGGAAATGGCAGAGAGGACAGATTTTTTGCCAATGACACAAATCACATGTAATGAAAAGAAAATTATATTTTTTAATTAGATTCCTTGGGGTTTTTTCTTTCTCAATTTTTCTCCTAAATTGCAATTCACCGCTGAATATGGAGCAACTGTATCTGACTTCAGATATAATACCTCATTATAATACCTCACTTAAAAAAATATTCTCAGTATTGACAGTGAAAGGCCAGATCCATTTTCCTGCCAGCTTTCTTTCCGTACAGTCTTCCATGTAAGTCAAGACATTCCATGATAAAAAATTTTAAGTTTGTATCTTGTATTTTCATACTGGCAGGATGAGTTTGAAAGCAAGAAATGTTTTGCAATGGCTGTCTCACATGCTTACAACAGCAAAGGGCATTTCCTGAATCTTTTATCCCTAAAAACATACTGTTTGAATCCAGTATCAGTTGGGTAAAAACTTTATTCATCCTCTTTCAAAGGTGAATACATGGTCTCTCTGTGCAGATGCCATTTTATTGAGTTGGATTCAAGCCACCTTATCAATCCATTCATGGGCAAAACAGTGAGAAATTACTTACTGAGACAGAGCTTGTGACTGACTCCCAGTTGGTTTCTGAGGCTGCATGCTGGAAATCATCCTAAGGGGACAAACACACAGGAAAAAATCACCATTACGGCAATATCCTAAATTAACTACAGAACCTAAAATATGTTTCAGCATTCAACATCTGTCATTTTTTGTAACCTTTTTTAATGCAAAAGTCCCTTGCCATGTGTTTCTCCTCAATAAACTACTTCCAGTCAGGTTCCTCCCTTTTCAATGCTTATAAAGTCCTTGTGAGCTTGCTTGGACAATAATGGGTGATGATGATGATGATGATGATTATTATTATTATTATTATTATCAACACTAACAGTAATAATAATACCAATCTTATATATGCTGCTTTGCATAGCAGGACCTAATCTGGTCAAGGACATTACAATTCATCTGCCAACATAAATATTAAACACCATCAGTTACCAAACTGATCTGTTGGAAAGGATGTGAACATGCTACTTCCCTGGTACTACTTAGTCAAGGTGAAAAGCAGGGTAGTCTAATCCATTTGAAAAGTAGTTCTAACATGACTGTATTGCTTTCGGTACTTGTGCTGAACAGTACATGATGATCCCTGCACTATGTTTTCTTATATCAAAAAACCCAGCCACAGAACGTTCCCATTAACAGTGTAATTGGACGGAACCTCTGGGCATTTATGATTAATTTGAGCACAGGGATGGGATTATATCATCTATCTTTGGACATCTACAAAGCCAACATCTAAGCTAGTTAGTCTTATTTCCACTTACAGTACTAAACCTGGCATTTCTGGGGTGCAAATCATCTGATCTGTTTTAGAAGCTTTACTTGGGATGACAGTGCACCCTGAAAATGCAATTTGTGTCTCCATTGGCTCTACAAAGGGAATCTGGGAGGCTGGTCTTAGATACAGACATCAAAACTGTAGATATTGACATGTGGTCACCCAAACCCCAATCCATGTGTTTGAGCAATCACTACTTAAATAATGAAGAAGCCATTTCTTTAATCTTTTGGCAGCTTTACTAATTTCCAACAGGAATACCTAAACCATGAAAAATGGAAAAACAGGCAGCATTACAGAATGGTTATTAAACACACACATGCAGTGAATAGCTAATGATCAGCATGAATATGCAGGTAAGAAAAGTGGACTAAAGTGACAGCATACCAAGATTTTAATTTCTAATAATAGAACTTATAATGAAAAGGTTTAGGGAAGATGGGTCGATACCCTGGCTCACAATTTCATACTGACTCAGGATCTGATAAGCTTTTTTTTAAAGCTGGCAACTGAAAGGGGAAATGGAAAGGAAACCGCACAGCTGACACTCACTAAACTTGATCCTGCATTGGACCATACATATATATATATATACATATATATATACATATATTAAATTATTTCTCAGAAATGGAAAACAGAAAATTGATCTCATAATTTGCTAGTTCACCAATAAAGTGTTCATTCACTCAAGAAGGAACAGAGCTGCTTTCAAATCCAGAATCAATATACTTGGTTTTTTAATGTTTTTCATTTGCTATAGAAAAATATTTAAATGTCTCAAAAGTCACAAGATTGTTTATTCAATACTGTTACTGTTTCTTCTTCACTATTTAAGATTAATAGAAATTAAGAAATCCCATCACTAAGTGACCACTGAAACTGCAGAGCAATTAAAATGTTAATAATTACGTGGTCATTTTCTGCCAAGAATACAGAAGAAAAATACTGGTGAAATTTTCAATGCAGATTTTTTCTTAAAAACAGTAAAGAGATCTGCAAGCTATAATCAGGTCATACACCATTCTGAATATGCCTACCTTGGCCACATTCTCTAAACATTTTGTTGCCCAGTTCTTGACAAGCCACAATTTAAATTAAATAAAAATGTATTTGAAAAGCTCATGAATCCTCTGGTAAAGGCTGCCAGTCACAAAACTTGGAAATAATTTCCTCTCTGTCATTAGCTTCCATTTAGCACTTCCAGGAAAAAAAAGTGGCATTGAGTTCTAAAGCATTATTTTAAAACAGAAACAATTTGCTTCACTGAATGTTTTGAGAAGACTATAGTCTTGTGTTCAAAGGGATGGACCACTTGTTTTATCTAAACGTGGATATCAAAACTGTTTCTTTAGTCTGCGATTCTTTGAGCTGATTCACGCCAGGAAACCTCTCCAAAATCCAGACATAGACATGTGTACCACCTGCTTCTTGAATCTCAAACCTGATGACTGTACATTTCAACTCTGATTATATTCAATCTGCATAAACTATTCACAACTCTGTGGCTTTGTTCCACCACCACTCAAGGCAGCTGCAGTCATTCTTGGCTTCTCCGTGCTTTCAACCTCCACAGTTTGGAGATTATTATTATCTATGGCTTCTGCTTGCAGCTATTTCAAATAATAATATCAAAGTGGTTCTCATCATTACAAAACCCTCTCCTTCTCACTATTGCCCCTAGCAGAAGCTGAAGGACAAATCTATTTTCAGTGCTATCTGTTCAATTTATTCCACCTTGTTCATATGAATTTGCCTGTGATTGCTTTGGCTGTAGTTTTGCTGTTGTTTCTTCATTACTTAAAACAACATTAAAACTTTTAGTTATAACATTTCAAAACCCACCAAAATTCTCGTATCTTCTTACTGAATCAGGAACAACAGGGTGGTAATAATTTAGCCTCATCACCCTGACAACAGTGTTTCTATTTTTGTATTTGTGTCATGGTAACATAAAAACTTTACCAGAGACTTCAGCAAAGCATCGAGTTAACTGTTCTACAAGCAGCAAAAATACAGGCAAAACAACAGAACTACCAATCACCTTCTGATAGCAGCTACACGCAGCGAAGAAAAATGACTTCCAAACATCAACTTCCAAAACTACACCTCAGCAAGACAAATTGTGAGTCAGTCCTCAGAGTTAAATATGTATGGACATTGATATATTGTTCCTGGTTCTGTTTCAGACAAAGAAAACTACTCTCTCCTTCACAGATGGACTTTATAGCCTGTCTCCCACCACTGATCGCCACTAAGTGACAAGGAGTCACAACAAATAATCCGTGTTTCACCCAGGGCTTTCACAAGTGGAGATCATGATGCAAAATTACAGATATCAATGATATATGAGACTGCAGAGCCAGATAGCAGCGGTTCCTGAGGAAGATGATGTGCTGCCTGAGGGTCCCTGACCTGCAGCAGCACAGGCTCTGCTGTGTTGAAGCCATGGGGCTTGGCAGGGTCAGTAGGAACAGAGAGGCATTAGGAAAACACCCAGGATGTGGCTGGGAAACTCGCCAGCTGGAGAAGCATGTTGTCATGACTCACTTTGTTGTACCACCCATGTGGCTAAACATGCAAGCTCTCCCAGCTATGTTGAGTAACTGCCTGGTCCTCAAATTAAACGCATGAAGCACCATGATTCTTCACTTTTTTTACCAGTTTTTCACTGTAGGTTAGTCTTTTGTCATCACGGTGCATGACATGGTGAGCAAGGATGCTTGGCATAGGCAATAACCACCCCAGGACAGGCACAGCACACCGACAGCTCTCTCCAGGGCAAAGAAGCAGCCCCATATCTCTGTAAGTGAGCTCTTCTGTCAATTATTTTTCTTAATCTGCAGGTTTCTGGGGTGATTGGATTAGATTTGGTAAAAAATTGTTCATCTGACAAAACAACTACAAAGTATTGCTCATGAAAGCTGAGGCGATGCTCTCCACTTCAGTGAGTGGTAAAGATTCTCAAAAGAAGTGTGATTAGGAAGAGTACAGACCAGGCAGCACCCCTGACTGATGATTAGGGCTCCCTGGTCCAGCAAGGTCTTCTCCTAAAAGGAGTCATCTTCCCTACTGTGCCCTTCTACTCAGAAGAGAAACGAGGGAGAAAGAGTCAAAATGCAGGCACATTCTTGGGGCAAGTAAGTATGAGAAAGGGGAAGAATAAAGTAAGGTAAGAAAAAACGAAGACAGAGAAGCTGGAGTGTTGAGCTCTGCCTGCGGTCACCCCATTTATGGTATTTGGACACCATAACTATAAATGATCCAAAAGAAAAGCAGTTTCTAGAAATTTACAGAAGAATGGGACTAAATGATGTACTGAGACACACAGAAGGTACTGCAGAAACAAATCATGGGTGAAATGGGGCATGTTCAGAGGTCCAATACAGAAACAAATAGAAGTTGTGAGCTCTCCCCAGAATGTAAGCATTGGGGATAAAGGACAATGGAAGGTCTAAGGAAAAATTAGAGTAAACTTGAAGAAAAAGAGACAAAATTATCCTAATATTTAGATTAATAAACAGAAACTCAATGATACCCATTGTTGAACAACAGTCAACATGTATCTATTGCATTTAGAGCTATGTGCAGACAGGTAGCTGATAAGCAGATAAACTTGTATTTGTATTTAGTAACAACAAAATATAATAACCTGTGAATCTTTCTCTTTTTTTTTTCCTGCCATAAGCAACAGTACCTATATTCTCGCTAACAACTGAATTTACAGGTATTACATTTCCTATACAAAGCGACACATATTTCAAGCAAATAAACTCCAAACTCAGAACATGCTGTATAACAGAAATGGTGTTATGTAAGTTGGAGGCAAAAGAAGGATCATAGATCCATTCAAAACAATGCTGTGATACATATTCAAGGTTGTACACTTCAACTGATTAAATTTCTATCTCATGTAGCATTTTAGTACACTCTGATTTCTGTAACAGTAAGCATACTGATTTACACTTTGAAATATCTTTTTCTTGTACCATACTTTCATTTTGTCACATTGCTGGGTTTTAATTTAGTATCAGAATGGTATTTATTAACATCTCCGAAGGATGCTGAAAGATACCTACAGCAGGCTATTAGGAAGCCAGAGGCTGGATTTTTCTTACACTAATGGTCAAACTGACGCTCTGTTCAGCTCTGGTGACCAGACATTAAAATAAAAGTTACTGAATTTGGAGAGCAACAATGATGGTTCTTAATCCGGGAATCATGCCTTGCAATGAAACATTAAGTGCAGGCCAGTGTCTTTCAAGAAGGTTAGATGTGAATTGACCTTGTCTCTCCAGGTAATAACGCACACTCTGCTAGAAGAGCCTACTACCAATGTCAACAAGCTCTTTTATTTGGCAGTGCAGGCATTAACAAATCCAGGTAGCTGTACTGTGAAGGCAGCAATATCCCAACTGGAAATACGAGCAAATTTTGCCACTGATGACAGCTATTATCGGAACAGCTAAGAAATTAACAAATAACTTTAATCATATTGAATTTTCTTTTCTATTTTTTGATGCAGTCCCATAAAGGCAGGCCATCCATGACAACAGTATTTTAAAGCCAGTAAGAAAATGTCAGACAGCCTCCAAACTGTCTGATCTCAAATGTAATAGTGTGATTCTTGCCCCCCAAAAAAGACATAAATGGAGTTTCTGAAGCTCAGTTGCCACTACATATCAGTAGTTATAAACAACCTTATCAGCTAAGTTAATACTAATGCAAAGCAACATATAAAATCTCTCTTGATTTTTTCTGAAGCATTTACTAGCTATAAATGAACAGAAAACATAAGATACTTAAAATTTCAAAAGTTTAAGGCTGTAATAATGACTTAGGTAAACTGCAGTTTGTTACATTTATTTATGAAAAGCTGAAGTAAAACTGAAGCAGAAGAATATATTTAGTAAGTTATGTTTCATCAATACTTCTCTTCATCCTTCACCCAGCTCTGGAAATTGGCATTGCTGGGTGCATATTGGAAGAATGTCCAAGACACTGACTTTTAAATGATCTCTCTAAAAAGTCACATAATACTTGTTCAAATGAGACAGTAGTTACGCCTTTGAAAAATCAGATGTCATCTGACACTATTATGCCTATGAGCATCCTGTTTGCTACTCATACCCACAAGGAAGTGTGCAGGACTTCATTACCATACTGTGAAAATTGTGCATTACCTTTATTTTTTCCATTTATAACAGAGGCCTGTCCTCCTATCTTCATGTCAAGGATTTTCTAATAGCTAATCTGCTGTATACTGCAGTTAAGCAATTATGAACAAAACACAAATCAACTAACATTCATTGTAAATATTCTGCAATTCTTCCTTTGCCATTTTTATCTGAATGGTAAATTTTGATTCTGCAATTAAACACCGGGACACAAAACTTGAAAGGGTTTCCGAGGCTGTCTCTTCCAAACCCCTCAGACTGGTTGGCTGTTTCCAAGCTAAATTTATTGCACTTATGTAAGTACCAGCTTTATCCTTTACTTCCCCTCCCAAGTTTGCTTCCTGCAGTAATTCTGAAGAGATGTTATATCTCCTCTCAGCATCCATTTTATTACACTAAGCAAGCCAAGCTGTCTTGGCCCTTAGTAAGAAATGTCCTGTTCTCCCCCATTGTCCCTGAACTCAGTCCAAGAAAAATGTGGTTGCTCTGTACCTTGGGGACCAGAACTGTACAAAGTATTCCAGAAGAGATGCAACTACAGCCTCACTGGTCACATGCCTAGTACACTGAGAAATTTTCTTTGCCCCTCTTCAATAACCAGTGATATGCCATTTAACAGCAAATACTTTTGCTATTAATCTCTTTGCTCATTTTTGGCCTGTTCCATTTCACTGCAAATCAATTCTGTGCTGCTCAAGGTCATCCAGCTTGCCTCTCCAATACTCTGATTTTCCCATTCACGAGCAATGCACTTCACTGTGTGTGCTACAAAAACCATTAAAATGCTACTCTGCAGGTTATACTCTGGTCCCTAAAGACATCCCAAAATAAAGCTGACTGTAAGATCAACCTTTTAGAAACTCCTATTAGCAAGCTGTCCCTGGCTGGATACTCCCTTCTGTCTTACAGGCCACTGCCTGCCCTCTGACTGCCACATGCCACTTTTTCCAGCACGAGGGACTGCTTCCTGCGTGACACTGAGTGAGATGCTCCTCTGAAGTCCAACTACATTTGCTAGACTTCCTTCCATTCCAGGCTATCCTTCAGTCTGGAATGAGTTTTTTTGAGAAAGATATGTGGAGTTTGTTTTCTAGTTTCCTGCATCCTTAACCACTTATTTTGCTGACAAGTGCCCTGTAAGCATTCTAGGTCAGTATTAGGAGTGTGAAGGTGCTGTGACCACTCTGCTGCCACTGATGCTATAGGCTGCCACTGCATTCACCGTCTCCATGTCATCCCTGGCTCACCTTACAGCAATCCAGGGATGCAATCCAGGTGCATTACGCTTACACTGCATCTGCTCCTCACTCCCTTTCTATTCCTGTTGTATATAAAGGAGACCTGCTTTCAGGAGTGACTCTTGGTGCCTTATGGTCTGCAGTGCCCATCTTTTGGCAGTGACAGTGGAGCAGTCTGAAGGCAATTGGGCTCCTTGCTCACATTGGGTTTGTGTCTAAGCAGCACCCCTGGAGCACGGTGGCATTCCATTCTCCAGGGCTTGCTGGTCCCTTGTGATGGCCCATGCTGGCTCTGTCAGGGCAGCAGGAAGCAAACATTAAGAGAGCTCCCTGTTCCAAGCACAGCAGAGAGACGAGCGTCGCCAGGCGAGCTTCTCTCCTGCTGCACAGACCAGAAAACACACAGGGATCCTGCTGCGAGCTAATCCTCAGGACCTGCCTTTGGAAGCCAATTAAGCTGCAATGCTACACATCAAAGTGGGAAATGAGCTTGGGAGGAGTCATCCCATGAGCCAAAAACCTGCTGTCAGGTCAGTATCTAGTGCCCTTGTGAGGAGTTTGGTGAACTACTGTCACGCTGACTGGCAGGGTTTTGGAAGCAGCCTCCCTGGTAATAGGCGACTCTGGCCCGAGCAAAAACTGAAAAGCTGATACTTCACTTGCCCAGTAGTGTCCAGGTGGGCAAAAAACTCTTTCAGAGTTAACAGAAGGCAGTGACAGGTGGTTATTTCAGGTCCTCCTTCTTGGTGTGACTCATACCAAATGGGAATGTACTACAAAGGCCCCAGTACTAGGGACAGAAGGAAAAATATTAATAAGAGAAAACCTCCTAGGAACAAGCTATTAATTTTCTGACTTCTTTCCACTTGGATTTCTACACATTTTTAATAGATTTAAACATGGTCCATAATCAGAGAAAAATAATCATTAACAAATACAGTGTAATTTCATTTAATATTCCAAGTTTTCCACTGTTCTACCAGGAGAACCTGTTAAGTGCTCGGACATGCACACTTACATTTTCAGATGTAATTTGGGAGCAACATGGAAGCAATAATAATAATAATAACGAAAAACTCTAATGGAGCTAAGCAAATTTAATTCTAAAGCTGAGTACACAATGTAGAAGGGTACTGGTAAGGGACATTAGCTATCTTAGCAGCAATCCTAGCCTATTGATTTTTTGTGAAGGATCCATTTGTTTTTGAACTCTCTGTCAGAGGATGATGTTTAATTCTGCAGTAAGCATGCAGAAGGAGCATGTGTTATGTTTCACAGATAATGCAAAACAAAGCATTTGTTCACCCTCCTGCTTTGACTGGAAGGCATTGCATTTTCTAGGACAACAAAAAAGGACTGCTATCCAAGCCTTCTAAGATGTTCAATAATCATAAAAATAGCGAGAAAATCTAATCTTTGAAGAATAAAAGAACCATTTTGTTTTAGCCTTTCCAGGTTTTTGATGTGATCAAAAGCAGTCAATTTACTGCACACAGCACAGGATACTGCTTACTGGGGAATTTGTTTAACCTGAGTTTTATCAAACAGCTAAATTAAGGAAAAAAACAAACTATTCCAACCAAATTTCCAGATCCAGATCTACTCCTCAAAAATACCACTGCTGTTAAAGCTAAATACAAGTAGTTTAGGAGAAGTTATGCTTCTCATTTCTCTTATGCATAATTTTACAAATATTAATTGTAAGTGACACTATGAGTAAAGACCGGGGAAAAAAAACCACCTTTTGCAAACAATCTATCTAAACTCTTATCAATTTTGGGACCAGCTTACCAAAAAATGGCCTTGAAAATCCTTTTAAACACCAAGCTGAGACCATAACCTCAGGACCAGGACGGTGGGACTGGGCCAAAATTAGTGTGTGGCACATTTTATTTGAATTCTGATTAAATATAAGCATAACCAAATAGACTAAGGATGACTGTAAAATTACAACAGGCTGAATATTTTCAAGTGATGAAAATCAAGACAAACAGTTTAATTCAGTTTCATGCTAATGACCTGGAAAATGTCACAGAAAACTGAAACTGGCAAAAAACCAAAAAGAAGTTGTAAACATCATTTAATACAATGAAATATGTTAGGATTACTGGAGGTCAGAAGCAGTGGCAGGTAAGAAAAACACGTTTTCGCTTTAAAGAATGTAAGTAGAGAAAAAGGTACAAGCCATAAACTCTACTTGATGGCACATACAAACTCAGAAAGGAACTGGTGCCAAGAGCTTGGATGGAACAAAGATAAAAAAACATAACATAAATCTGAAATGTGACAGAGTGGCACAGCGTGGAGGGTGACTTATGCCTGCACACACAGAGATGTTCTCGAGGGCACAAGGAGATGCTTCCCCATACCATGCTTCCCCACTACCACAAATCACCACCAAGGGGATACCACATCATCACAAACCACCTCCTCCCAGGGGACCATGGGCACAGGTATGGCCTGTCCTCACTGGCAGGGATGTGTGAGCATTTACACATCTTCACCACCTTCCCACGGGTGTAAAACAGGGTTATGCTCAGAAAAAAAGTGATGTTTGTGGGTGCAAGCAGCTCTTCTGGAAACTGAAGATAGGTATTCTCAAGGCACAGTCAGGTTTTAACCTATACAGGGGTGATTTCAGTATCAATAAAAATTGCAGGAAATATCTACAAAGCCCATCTATGGAGATGCCAAGGTGACATCAAACCCCTGCCATCCTGGCCTTGCAGACCAGGCTTTTCAGCTGCCCACCTCCATCAGCAATGCAGGCTTATGAGGAGAAAACATTGGGGAGGGCTCTCACACACTCTGGCACAAAGACTTTGCTCTGTAGTATAAAAACTCTTGAGTCTTTCCTGAACACCAGACAGCATTTTTAAAGTACCAAATCCACAGACTATTTAGTTTCTACTGCTGGTTTTTAGCACAGCCCTCCTGGCCACCCTGTCCATGTTTGTCCACTTTGTTCAGGAGTACCAGCAGTAGGCTCACACCCATGCAATAGTCCAGATTTCAGCAGCTGGTATTACAAGCATTGTCTCTGCCTTCAATCTATTCCTTAATGCACCTGGAAAATGTACCTGAACCTGCACTGAGCTAGCACTGTCAGCACACAAAGTTGCTGCTAAGGTGGGAAAACAGAGTGTTTATTTTCACATATTTCTGATGGAGATAAATTATGCATATATGGAGCAGAGTGTCCTATTTTCTGCTGCATTACATTATCTTCTCTGAGTTGGTTTTTTTCCTCTCTCTTCAGAGCTTAATAATGCCAATTTTTCTGTATAAACTCATGCATATGCAAAAAGAAGTGGAAGGCCAGAATCAGAACATGACTGATACATTCAGGTTCTTTCCTAACCATCAGCATAAGATAAGCACACAAGACCTTGTGTACACCATGCCTGCTTAGAGGAGAGGTGGCTCAGAGATAATACACACATGTAAGTACAAGTGCGTATTTTGAAATAGGATCTTATTTCTAGTCAGGCACAAAAGTTCCACCTTGTCTGTAATAAACAGCAATTGCTTTCTGCCTGGTTTAGGGTCCCACATTAACACAGCATCCCAAATTTCTTGTAGAGAAAACAAAGTTTTCAGCAGCCTGTTTCTATCACTAGTGACCTCTTCAGCATGCAACACAAACCACACAGAGCAGACAGACTACTTGTCCTCATGATGCCCAGGTTCTTTCAAGAATTTTTTTTTTGTTTCAAGTTTATTGCCTTGGTATAAGATAAATTTCTGCAGTCCCAAGGTGGGTTTTTTATCCTTCCCTACAGCAGTGGAAAAATTAACCTTATACTTTCTAAGCTGTCTTCTCAAGTTTCAGGGTTTTTTGTTATTTTCATTTTTCTTTCCTCAAAGATAAAAATTCTTTTTCAAACTTACCTGTAAGTCTGCAAACATTGAATTCCAGGACTCAAAACTGCCATTAACTGTGTCACTCACAGTGTTGTCAGGAGTGACAAGAAAATGAAAGAAAAGATGATCTCCATGTCAGAACTTCTGGGCTACATCTATATTAAGTGGTAAAATGAGGTAGAGATTGATCAGATATGGTGTGAGTCATGTCTTCAGACACAACAATTACTCTGTAACACAGAGTGGCCACAACAAACTGCACACTGGGAACAGCCTGGCCTATGCTAGCTCCAAACTAGCCATGCTAAAAATGCGATGTGTGCAAACAACCTCATAGCTATACCTTGAATCAAATGTGTCCTGTTGAAAAGTCTCTGCTGAAAATTTTAGATACACAGACTTCCTTATTAGAGGGTCTGATCCTGCAAGAGCTTGCATTTAGGCTTCATTTACATCGTTGATGGCTGAACAACAATGGTGCCAAGAATCAGGAACACACAATGAGACAATATAGTGCCTGACTCCTACAGTCTGAGGAAAGGTTTATTACTGTTTTTCACAAAAAATGACCTAAGGAATACATCAGGACAAAAATATTGACTGAAAGGAAGTACTTTTATAGCTGCCAAGATCAGAAGTATTACTTAAAAAAAAAAAAAAAAAAAAAAGGCTTCTTCAGCTTAGGAAAGGGACCTGGGAAATAAGTTTTATCTGCCACAAAACACCATTTTGTAGATGTAATTTTGTACGATTAAGTTATATTCCTGAACAAAAACTATTAAAATGAAAAAACGCCTGTTGTTACAGGTCACAGAAAAATTGGATGTTATTTGATTCTGCTGAAAATGATCTAAAACCAAGATACACTAATTCCATGAACCTAAAAGCTATTTTTAGCTTTCAGTGCTACAGATGAGTTGCAAAATCTGACCCTGTGTTGGTACAGGCTCAGACCTTCTCTAATTAAGCTCTGTCTAGTTATAAAATGAACAATTGAGGAAAACATATCTGCATTTTTCTTGGTATTACAAGAGATAGGAAATATGTTTGTTTGGTTTTTTTTTTTGGCATGCTAAAGGAAAAGCCGAATCAGTTCAACAGGGAGAGAAATATGTGGGTTGGAAAACAGAGACAGGGTTGCAGGCAAAGAATGATGGCAACACCCCAAGCCCTGGGCTGGAGGAGGTGTTCAGTTCAGTAGCACAAAGCTCAGCAACATGCAGGAGGTTATTTTATGGAACAGCACCATTTAGCCAAAAATTTTCAACTAAGATTTATCCCATCAAGTCCAAAAATGACAGGAACTCTGCAACTAACAAAAGATGTGTGTGCAAATACACATGTGTAAGGGCAAACCAAAAACACTTCGCCATGTCTGTCACCTATTTTATTATGAAGACATGTATGGACTTTATTGAGTGCTAAGGGCAAAACCAAAGGTTGTAAATTTAAAGACTATGCATACAAAACGCAAGTCAGATTTACACAGCACCATGACTGTCTTTGGAAATGTGGTGTCAAGTGTGAAAGTTATGGAAGCCAGAACCACTGTGCTGAGCAAACAACAGCAGCAGCCTGTGAGCAAACCAGCTTCCCCAGCAGGGAGGAAGGACCTTTTCTGATGACCTGTGCCTGGGGCTACAGAGTCAGAACAAAACTAATGACTGTTAGAAGGAAGTGTGGAGATCCCAAGAGCTCCAGTCATCATGCCACCTAAGAAGGAAGGGGCTGGGATGAGAATAGCGACCAGCTTTTTCACACCCACAAGACCAGTGGCTGACTGTGGTCTGAAACTGATTTTCATTCTTTCACCTTCCTGGTTTGGAATCCAGGATCGTTCTCTATTTTGCAGGCAAGCAATTTCTTATACTAGGAAGGACTCAGGTAAATCTGGCAGGCACAGGAAAAGTGAGCATCCAAATAAAACAGCATGGCAAACAAACCTCTTTGTTCATCACTCATGGTCTGGGCCATGCAGCCCACCCTGCTGCCACAGTGTCCCAGACTGGACACTGAAACACCACCACCTACTTCTGTGCTATCTTTTAGAACTTAACTTTTTGTGGCATTTTAGAACTGATGTGTCTATCTTCGAGGTGGGAATGTCTAAGGCTGTGAGAAGGTGTTAGGGCAGTGGTGGAGCCTGCCCTGGAAGCCAGCATCCTCCCTGAGGTCATGATGCTGCATCCAAACCCATGGAAAATGCAACTGCAGGCATAACCATCTTCACTGAGGACACCTAAAAATCACTAATGGTATCATAACCCAACAGAAGAAAAGTCTGCTGTGGAAAGAAGCAACCTAATGTGTTTTTAGATTACATGCTGAATGGGAGGAGGAGCCCAGGAAACCTGGGAGCCCAAAACAGACTGAGCTGACAAAAGGAAACCCATTAAAGGACAGATTCCCAGAGTTAGGGCAGACAGGCTGGCAACTGTCATGCAGACCTGCCTAAGCAGGGTAAACTGGCAGGTGACACTGATGCCAAAATGATTTTTGACAAAAACACCACCCATAACACAGCCCTGGTGATGCCTGAACCACCAGACTCAGTTCCATTCACTACCATAGAGACACTGTAAAAGGTTAGGAAAATCTGGGGCAGTTCTGATAAGAACGTCAAAAACTCTGAGGGGATTAAATAGTCTGATTTTTTGGATAAGATTAAAAGCTAAATATGGACAGCATTGCTTGACTAAGCAAAAAGCAAAGAAGTGTGAAAGCACACTGCAAATATCTAAGGGAGATATACACCCACAACAAAAAGAACAGACTTCTTTATCATAAATCAAGAAGGAATATAATTGCAGGCAATGGCATGGCATTAAAAAAAAAAAGAAATTAAAACTTGCCCTGAAAGAAAAAATGTCTTTGCAACAGTGATTTATTAGTCCACTGTTAAATGTTCTGTATGCACTTGTTGTATTTAAAAATTATACTAGATGATCAAACAATGAATTTACAATACAGAAAATTCTTGTCCTGAAGGAAAGTTGATTGAATGACCTCACATCAGAATTCTAGGTTTGTCTGCACTAGACATTACTGGGAGGGAAAAAAAGAAAAAGCCTAAATTTAGATTCAGTAATCTTAAAACAATCAGTATAGTCTGATCCAGAGATGTAAGTAGTTTACAGCAGTTACAGCTGTTGCAACAAACAAGGCAAAGATTTATTATGTAAGCAATTAAACACCCATTATACACAATGCATTGTGTTCCCTGGCTTGCCAAGAATGACAAAAACACATTGAACAGTGCTAAGGTTGAAACAGACCCTGCAACCCAAACTTGGCTAGAACTGTACAAGAGCAGGATTGTGCTGCCAGGCTTTGCAAGGTGCTGACACACAGTCAGATAAATAGTACTGGAGTACAGAACATGAAGTTGTGTCTTGGAGCCCCTCTCTACACAAGCCTGTGAAGACACGCAATCCTTGTTTTGATTTAAAAGACAACTTGCAACCAACACCTGCTGTGATGGATTTTCACAAGTTCCTCAGTGCAGTTGGAGGTCTAGCATGTTTCAATGCACCATACCACTTTTGCTATTTGCTTCTGACAGACTTCCAGAGGAAGCAGAATGACTTCCTACTCTTCTCCAACACAGTTGGTACACTTAAATGAAGCTGTGCACCTTTGTCTTTTGTAGAAAATCTAGAGCAGAGTCTGCTCAACAGGAACAGGGCCTGGGAAGAACAGGCCATTCCCTCTTCCCTTGTTTCCACAGTAGTAGGTCAGAGTAGTGTTGCCACATTGAAGAATTGGGAGAAGTTAATTAACACCTCTTTGCAGCATTGCAGTAGAATGCACCCAATTAAACTTTTTACAGAATCAAGCATGGCACCTCTCTTCTCCCAGTAAATCTGCCATTTCAACTAAATTTGTAGAAAACATCCTCCAGATTTACCAACCAAAATAAGTTCTTCATATGTTATCATTTCACACGCCAACATTCTTCAACTGTTGCTGAAGTGGAAGTAAAGGACAGAATATGGATTTATGGAGACAGCATTAAATCCTCAAGTCAACAGTCTAAAATAGTCCTGCTTTTTCAAACAAACAATTAATGCGATTGACAGGTTAATGAGGGCTGTTAAAAAGGTTTGACAGTGTAAATGCACCTCATGTTCATGCATACTGATGTGCTGTTTAGGGTTAACAGGAGAGAATGGTTGGATTCAACCTTCCTCTTTAGTGCAGATACAAAAGTGGATCATAAGACTACCAGCACCACTGATTGTGGGTTTATGGCAGACTCAGTTCTACAGCATTTCCTATCTCTCCTGGTGTCTTCTTAATGGTCAACTCCAAGCAGATAAATCAGCTATGGGGTCTTTCTATGTCTTCTAACAGAAACTGAATTAAAGTTGTGACTGGTCTCTTGTACAGTGTCAAAACACCAGGTTCAAGCCACTTATATTCTGTTTGTTTGCACAGCCACAGGAAGCAAAATCAGGGAACAGAGGGTGGTCTTTGCCCTCTCCCAGGTTATGTTGTGGCACATAAAATGTAGCATCCCATTTCATGCACTACGATTTTTGGTGTTGGATCCAGCCTTTCTTCTACCTACACATATTTAATGTTAATTTTCAAAAATATTGCTTTATAGATACCATTAGAAAGCCGTCCAACTCACCTGGTAAGTAGAATTATGGATTTTAACACTGGCAAGCTCTAAAAAAAGTCTTAACTATTACACCTCTTTTAAAACTGACTGATTTAGCCAGAGTAGTTTTAATAAAAAATATCTTGAATATCGACCATACATTTTCTAATCAAAAGTAATTTTAAAGATTTTTAGACTACTAGGAATCATTGCTTTGTTTCCCTAATTAAAACAACTACATAAGATTTTCCCAAGTTTGGGAATGGGTTTACTTTCCTACTTGTCCAATAGAACAATTTTGCCACAACCATTTTTACCATGAACTCTGTCTCACTGAAAGTCTACTTTTTGTGAACCCTGTATTTTTTTTTTTTTAACAGAGATTGCTTGACTGTAACTGACATTTGAAGAACAGGGAAAAGATCAGCTTTCATATTGAATTTTTTTAATGTATCCAGATATAATATGACTAAAATGTGATGATGAACCAGGAACCAGTACGGGCATGCGTCCTGGTTTCAGCTAGGGTAGAGTTAATTTCTTCTCAATAGCTGCAACAGTGCTGATTCAGAAAGAGAATGTTGATAACACACAGATTTAAGTTTTTGCTAAGTCATGTTTATCCTAAGTCAAGAACTCTTTTTTCTCTCCTAGTCTATGCTTTCCCAGTGATGAGGCATGCAAAAGAAACTGAGAGGGAGCTGGCACAGCTGACCCAAACTGACCAAAGGGGATATTCCCCACCACAGAACATCGTTTTTTGTTTACTGTTTGTTATCATCATTATTCAGTTATAATTATATTTTACCTTATTTTCAATTATTAAACTGTTCCTATCTCAAAATACAAGTTTTACTTTGTTCCTCCTTCCCATTCCACCAGGGTGGCACAGTGGAGAGAGAAGAGGGGTGAGTGAGTGGCTGTGTGGTGCCTAATTTCCATCCATCTGGGCTTAAACCACAACAGCATGAAAGCTAACAGGACAGACAATTTACTGTGAATCGTCACACATGCCCTCACTTAGTCAAATACAGTGGCAAGACAATGGCCAGTTGCTATGATACCATGGCTCCCTTCATTCAATTAAAATACTGAAGTCACTATTCTGCCAGTGTTACACACTTCCCAACAACAGCAACACTCCTGTGGCTCTTATCTGCTATTCTTACATGCTATGATCTCACTGCTAACATGAATGTGTGCTTCTTGGAATTTGCATTTTCCAATTTGCTTCTGCTGTGTTTTGCAAGAAATCATCTTTATACTGAATGAGGTTTTTGAGACTCTTCACTATTTTTGTCTAACATGGTAAGTAACCCTCTTGTACTGCACATGATGATCTTGTCCTGTTGGTGTCTTTTCTACCTCTTATCTTGTAAAAGGGGAAATTTCCTCTGGAATTCTTCCTCAAGAATTCTTTAAACTGGTAAATTCTGACTGCAGTAAAAGCAGTCCTTCAAAATCTAAAGCTGTCCTAAACTAACAATGCCATCAACTCTTGTTAGAACCAATTATTTGAGACAGGATACTGGATTTGAAAATAATACACTTGTGTTTGTAGTCCTTTGAAGGTGCAAAGTGCTGCATTTCCTTGTCCTTGGCCACCACAGTGAGTGTGGTGAATTCTCATCCAGTGTATAGCACATCTGGGGTTAAGATGTGTAATTTTCAGCAGGAATTGGACATTAACAGGACTACTGCTATGTTAAGACAGATTAATGACAACATCCAGCAAAGAAGCCACACTGTAACTGAGCTGTCAACAAATCAAGGAGAGAGAAGAGCAAATGGCCAGTTCTCCCTCATGCTGTTCAAACACCAAAACTGCCAGGCACACATGCTTGCAGCTGAGAAAATAGAGGCATAAAGGTCTATTTTCCTTTCTGATTAAAACAATTGCTTTTTCAGTTGAAGTCTGACAGCTTCCAGGAGCTTCTGTGTGTTTATATGGTCCCACTGCTCTGGTTCTGCTATCTTCCTTGCAAGAAGGTCTGTATTTTTCTGGCCATAACTCAGTTCCTCATTCACGTTCCAAGTTGACTCTTCACTTTTGAAATACATTCAAACCCAGTCCTCAAGTTCACAGGTTTGGCCAAAAGGGACTGATCTAGTGAAATGGTTTTACTTTTGTCTCTCTTTCTACCTGATCCATACCTGCCTTCTCTCCTTTCCTGGACACAGTCTATCTTATTTCAATAAGTCCACTTCCTCTTTAAAATCTCTCATTCATTTTCCTCTTTTCCTTCCTAACCACATCATCATGACTCTTCTGGGTTATGCAAATCCTTCCTTCCCTTCGCTACCTTGTTAAAAATGTTTCCTTGCTGCCATTCACCCTCTTGAGTCCAAGGGACTGCATTCATGTGACTGTAATGAACAAGTGGCATGTGGACACCGTCCTAGTAAAGAGGGAAGGCTCCTTATTTCATGGTGTGCTCACCAAGTTTGACACTGTTACTCACAGCCTCTCTGTTCTTCAGTTTTGTAATTTTTCCTTTTGTTTTCAAGAATATTTGCTTGTCTGGGGTTTCACCTACCTCTCCATCATGGCATTTTGGTGTTTCTGCCGCTTTCTCTCTCTGTGAACTTGACTCTTCTACAATGTGTAGAAGACATTTGCCTTACCCACAAATACCTTTATTTCTGTACCTGGACTACATTTAACTGTCCTCCTTTGTCTTTGCTGCTGTCACTGTTTCACTGACACTCCTGGATGATCCTGTATCAGTCCTTCCCTCTAGTACTTGTAGCATTCTCTAATAGGTGATTCCTCTTCTCCCTGAAATCTCTGAATTTTGACTAGCTTTAAAAATTAAGACACAAAACAGAGAGACTCCTAATGAAGTTTAAAAATTAGAGAGCCACATAACAGAAGAACTGGGACGAATCTCAGTGTCTGAGACAAGAGCAAACAATGAAGGGCCATCAGGCCTTCAGAAGACCTGCCAAGAAAAAGACTATGTTAGGACCACAGCCTGGTCATTGGGGGAAACATTGGGGAAAAATGCAGCCTGGGACAACTGACTGTGAAGTGCTAGGTCATGTCAGGTTTGGCTGCTCTGGCTGCAGCCCCAGGCTCCCTGTGACTCACATGCTGCATTCAGCTGGTGCATCTTAGTCTTGAAAACCTGCAAGTTTTCCCACCCTGGAGGAAAAGAGATTGGGTGGACAAGAGTTAGGATTTAGTCAGTAAAGGTTTAGGGTTTTGGAAGGTGTGACAGGATGCCGAAGGCAGAAAAAGCTCTTGGTTTGATGCAAGTATCAGAATGAATCTTTTAATTAGAAACTTTAGCTGTCCCTGGAGCAGCAAATGCTGCCTGTGAAACTGACCATCCAGAGATGCCTTCTGAATCTAAGAATACCCTTTCCTTATTGCCAAGCTATCTGACTCCTGCTTTTGCTCTTTTTTTGTAGCCTTCATTATCTTTTGTTCTGCTCTGAGTGCTGGAAGAACCAGAATGTGCCTGCCTACCACACTGCTTTGCTTTTCTACCATGCCAATTTCCTTTCTTCATCAAACCTTGCTGAAGGACAGGTTAGGTCATATGAATTAAGAAGCAGGTTGAGGACTGTCAGATTTTCAGGAACTCTTATTAAATGGAAAGCATTCCTCCTCCCCATATGAAATTACTCCATGTCTCAAGATGCACTGAGAAGTAATAGCTCTTTTTAATATGCTGTCATATTATGTTGCTGTTTAAAAATTTTAACATCTTCCAAAGTTTAAAAAAAAAAAAATTGTGCATAGATAATCTCTTAATTCCCTGCTTATGTGAAGTTGGAGAAGTAATGCGAAAGATTTTAAGCAAGTCTTATCTAATTAGAACCTAGGACTTAATTACGTCTCTCCTGAAAGATGAGCCTCTGGCGGATAATTTTATGAGGAGTATGCCTTGAGCAAAACACAGATAATAGTTTTCTGTCAGAACTTAAGAAAATAGAAGTTTCATCATGTAAATTGTTACATGCTTTGCACATGGATTGTATTATAAAAAGTCTCTGCTGTCCAGTATAGACAGGCAATCAAAACTTAAATCAGACAAAGTAGCAGAAGAACTGATCAATTTCTTCTTTTTTCAATGTGAACTCTGTTTCATGTTCAACACTTTATTAACCAAGACATGCCACTCTACCCCATTCCCTTCCTTTTGTACTCCCAGCAATTACTGGGATTCCTTCAGTGGATTATCTAATAGCAGGGAAGGTAGAGATGCACTATTATCAATCTGTTGTCACATGAGATATATCACATGGAGTTCCAGGCAGAATATTTTGTCCTGGATACAGAAATGAATTAGCTATCCATTCTGTGAAAGAAGTGACAAGCTAAACCAGAAGTACTGCAGCAGACTCATGCAGCTTCCAGACTGGCTTCAGCTTAAAATGAATCATTCCTTATGATCTTTACAAATCTGTATTCCCACTGGGGAACTTTTTTGTGATTGTGTTAACTCTTAAGGGCATTTATTTATTGACTTATTTAAAAAAAACCCCTTAATCCTACTGCTGCACTGCTTGTGCAGAAAAGTGTAGTAAAATACAGGGAAACAGTTGTTTAATTCAGCAGTGAGTGCAAGTATCAGGATCAGGTTCTTATTTTTCCAATTTTCATTTTCTGATTGCTCTTCCAATTTTGTTTGTTTTCTTCTGAGCTTAACAGGCAAGTATTAAACAGTTTCAGCCTACAATTTGAGCAAACTTTGACTGGTCAACATTCTTTGCATGGGAAAGTAATTGAATTTTATTGTGGTGTCTTACCCCTGTTTGTGACTAATGCGCTCTCTTTGATCATAGGAGTGGTGACCTATATACAGGGCATTAAGCAGAAAGCTACTCTCTGTAAAATTCCAAATATGGATCCAAACTCAAAGTTTCTCCCTCCTCCATTTCATGAATTTCTTTATGGCTCCCTCATCCATAAAACTGCATTTTTAAACAAGACAAAATTACTTAGGATTTAACACATTGATATGTATTTTGATGCATAAGCTTATCTTGGGACAAATGCTCTTATGTTCTCCTGTTTAATACCATATGTCCACATGTACATGTGTAGGCATGGAAAAAGATGTATATGTAACCTTACATCTTTATATATATGCATGTTTATACAAGCAATATACATATGTTCCTAGTTTTTTGGTAGCCCTTGTTTCCAATAATGACTTTAGTCGAAGTTCCAAAGTATGTATTTCATTTAGGATTAACCAAACAATTAGTAAGGCAATAGGAATTTATTGTTATAAACGTGTAACAAATATGTGCCTTTTACAATAAACTTAAAATAATGTTTGTAATTAGCAAATGGAATCCAACACTTTCTAGCTGTCTCATTAAAATGAAATTAGATGCAGAGTTGGGAATTTTAATTCCAAACATTCACCTGTATTGGTGAAACATGTTCCCAAATGAGTTCCTAGACTATTTCACTAAGTGTGCATGTAAATGAAGTTGTAAAACATGGGATCCAATCTTGTTAACATTCATTCCCAGGAAAAAAAGAACTTCAGAAGGAAACATTGAAAGAATTTCAGAAGATAAAAGGGGATTATATAAATTTTTCTTCCTCTGCTTCATGGATTTCTACACTATTTGTCGTGAATGATTATGTCCTTAGAGTAAAAAATAAAGTAACAAAAAAACCCCCAAAAAACCCAAACACCAAAACAAAACACCCAACTAATCAACCAAACCAAAACAACCACCAACCAACCAAGCAAACCAAAACCCCCCACCACCCTAGAATACCTCAGTGCCTTCTATAATACAATTTCATATTTCTAAGGCAACTTAGTCAAGAAAAACATTTTAAAAAATGAGAAATAATGGCTTTAAGTGATAATGGTAGGGAGGAATTCCAAACAAATTTGCCATGAAATAAGGCTCATGCCTAATAGCTGTCTAGGTCTTGCTCCAGACCATTTTAGCTCTAGATCTGTGAAGCTTAAAGAAAAATGCCATTTTTGAAGAGGCTCAAGGGAAGCAATTCTCTGTGTGGATACCCAGACTAAGCCAAAAAACTGTACAGATACAACTGGAGGCTTTGAATGTGAACTGCTGAGTGCAGAGGTCAGCCTCCAGCTGTGCACACCTACCTCCTCCTGCAACCAGCACAGAGGAGGAGGGATTTCTCCCAGAGAGGTTAGGATAATTTTGACTCTTAGGCAACTTGATGTCAGAAGTGGGAAGTGGGACACACTCAACTCACTGACAAACTCCTGGAGTCAAGTCCACCCTGGAGCTCCCACTTCAGGGAGGGCTGTAACTTTGTGAGGGAAGAGCACATCTGGGACAGGCAGCAGGCAGCAGCACACTGGACCTGTCCCATGCCTTCAAGACCACCATCACTGCTCCCGCTCCAGCCTTCCAAGACCCTCAGACCCACAGAGAGGAGAGAAGAGGTGCCAAGACACAGAGGACGAGGGAACAGGAGGAGGAAGAAGGTGGAAGGAGACAGCCTTAGCAAGCAAAAGTTGCTAAATGCTGTAATTAGATGGTCAGACTTTATTTCAAAGATTTTTCTCCCCTGTCCTTTGTCCCATGTCTTATATTGGGACAGTTAATAATTCACATGTACCAGCACAGTTTTCAACCTTATACTGTTACAGACCATCCTTGTATCTTTTTTGTCTAATTTTCCAGAATCAGTCTGAGTTCTAATCCCATCAAGTCCTTTCACCCTACATGGGATGTTTATTTTCTATACCTTGTTTCACAAGGGCAAATGTGATACAAGTGATGCAAGTCTAATTTATGTCTTCTCTAGAAAAATAATCCCCTTTTGTTTCTCCAAATGGTACGGAAATGTGAAGTTAATACAAAAACACAAGTATACAAAGATAGTAAAGGATGTTTCTGCTAAGCTCTGTGGTGCCTTATTTGTGCCTCATGTAGAGTGCTGATCTAAGTAAAAGCTTGATCTTCATCAAATGTAGTGAACTTCACTGACTTCCTTGAAGATTTACAAAATAAGAGGCCAAGGAGTCAGGCTGCAAGGCTGCTTGGCTGCATGAGTAACTGTGAGAAATTCATCCAGTCATTCTGGCATGATGCACAGAAGATGGAGCTGATCAATAAATTCCAAATCACTTGCTTTATTTTCTCTGGAAAATTATCAGAGTCTGGTATACAAATAAACAACATCCATGCAGATCCAGACTCCAAACATAAGAAAAAGCAAGGGAATTAAGAGATTTGCACATATCTTGTGTACCACGTTCCAAGAAAGGCCCCAGGAGTAGCCCTTTGTTGGAGAAGGTTAAAAAGGGAAGGAAATAAGGCAATGTAGAGGTCCTTAATTTCATCTCATACAAAATACCATATGTTTTTGCATGCTTCATTAATGCTCACCCTGGTTTACCGACTAGAAACACACAGCCAGTCCAACCTTCAGGGGTCAGCAGTGCTCAGCATATCCATGAATTGTGCTCTAGGCGACTGTGGGGATTATGGTATAAGGGCTGACTCTGCTCAGTATCAATCCTGCAGTTGTAGGTTGAACGGGTCAGAATCTGAAGACCAGCTAAGTACAAATCATCCCTCAACTCACAAATACCACAAATCACCTGTACAGGGTTCTCCTCTAAAATAAAGTAGCATTTCATTCAGAGAGTGCATTTAGAGATTATTCTTGTAAATAGATTTGCTAGATTGCAAATTCCCAGTTTACTCATAGTTTTGAAATGAGATAAACAAGCAGCCTTTTCAGAGCTTTCTAATGCAGAGAGTCCTGTGCTTTATAAGTGATAACATTTATTTTTGGAAAGCCTAATACTATCCATATATTCTCTGGAATAAAACTTGCTAAATGCAGGAGTTTCTGTGGCTGTGCTGAAATACAAACAGTATAAAGAAGGGCTGCTGCTTCACCTCTCATTTTTATGCCCAGTGGTCTTTCATAAACTGTTCTGCCTGAATTTGAGTTTTAGTAGTTTATCTTCAAATTAGAGTTCAGGATGTACTTACAATTTAATGCCTTACTCCACTATAAGCCTAACAATTTAAATGCAAGGGAGCAAAATCGTTATAGTTTTGCTCTGTCTTGACAATGTGCTGTTTATGGACTCTTTTTAGCATACACAGGCATACATGCATGCAAAGCCAAGAGGTGGAAGTGAAATGACTCCAACAATGAATCTTTCCTGTTACAGCATTATTGCTATTTCAGGCTTTCTTATTCTTGTTAAAGGACAGTGGATTGAATAAAAAGGGAATAAGAAGTGTGATGGATAGGAAAATATAATGATGACAGTATAATAAATGATTGCTTACCATTTCCTGAGTGTTTGCAAAATCTGCCTCTTTCGAGCTACACTGCACCAAAAGCATTATAATATTAATCAGGGCAATACAAAGGAATACATATTTGTATCAAAATCTACTTAAGAGTACTGAGCATTCCTGCTCCCTAAAAACAAAACCAAAATAAAAACAAAAAAAGGAGGTTTTCATCTCACTGAAACAATACCTGATACACTACTAATGCTTCTGCATTTATAGAGGTATGCTGTTATCTGATTAAAAATACAGTCTGAGCCTTAGTACACTGTCTTGCATGCAGACTTTTATTGCATACAGAATAAACTACTCTTATATCTGAGAATCACAGCCATAACCCCTCAAGGTATTTTTATTTGACCTCAAATTAACAGGAAAAAGGGGTTCACAGAGCAGCCATTTCTTTGCTATTTCTGCAGCATCTCTCAAGGCAGTGGCAGTGCAGCTTTAGTGTAGTAAGTGTTAGTGCTTCTGAAACATGTTATTAGAGTAAATCTTGAACTAACTTGACTTTATTTTATATTTAATGACACGATGTCAAAAATATCTTGATCTGCAGTAATGCAGTTGCTGGAATAAAATACTTTCAGTCACTTAGTGTTTTGATCCCATGGTTAACTACATCACCCAGTCTTCAAGAACTGATGGTCTTTTACACTGCAAGCTGTCCCTTTACCCCTATTATCCCTAGGAGACTTACCACAAGAGAGTAACATATCTTGAACCCAGGTTTAGCCACAAAGTAGTCATCAGATTTGAAGGTTATCTTAATGTGATTTGTTCTTGATGTTATTCTTGGAGGTACTTCCTTGTGTCCACACCACCGTCCTCGAATAACTGTGCTGGTCTCTGATACATCTTCCACTTCCACAAAGTCATACCTGAAAAAAAAGAGTATGAAGAATCAGTTTTTGCTGACTCTGGTTACAGAGGGTATTTGCAAACTGACAGGACCACAGCTGGAGACACAAAGACAACTGTGACCTGTTCTCCACTCCAAAACATCAGACTAAATATTACAAATGGTGGATAAGTTAGTGTGCCACAAAATACACTAAGCTGCAAGCTACTGCCTGAGGGCTCAAATGACTGATTTCTGTGCCCCTAGAACATGACAGTATTTCCTACCACGTTAAAACAGCAGTAAGAGGCACTTGCATACGCTTAGTATACAGTAAGCACACGCATTGCGTTTCATGTGATGGGTAAATAATTTAGAGACCTGATAAAATATTATTTAAGGCAGGCTGCCTAACCTGAGCAGCTGCAAGCACTTGTGTGCACTTTCTGGTGGTTGCCCAACTCCCTGCAGCAGCAGCAGCCACAGGCACCCGCCTGCTGTGTCAGTCAGAGGGCTAGAGAGGGGCAGCCACTGTGCCAGGAGCAAAGGGAGATGCTGGAGGGACACAGGGCAGTGCACGCTACTGAAAGGTGCTTTTTAGGACCTTCCTTGTAGGTGGCACATTGCTCCTGTAACTGGTTTGGAAAGATTTATGTCTAGCTTTCAAGCAGGAAAGCATGATGCTGCTCTGTGTGCTGCAGCGGGGAGTTCATGTGCATGCTGCCACCAGGGAAAATGCAACAGCACATCTTGTTCTGTGAAAAGTCACATCTTGGCCAGGCACCCATGCCACAGCAGCAGTCCCGGAGCCCAAAGAGGGCTCTGCCAGGAGCAGAAGGCACTAAACCCAAGGGATGAAGGGTCACAGTGGCAGCACTAATGGCTCCAGCCTGCGCATTCGCCTGCTTAGGTATAACCGACCCTACAAATCAATCAATCAATCAATCAATCAATCAAGTTATTGAGCTGGAGAATAAAGGGGACAGAGAATAAAGTTCTGCTTTTACTAAATCTGTGACAAAACTTCTGTCAATATCTTTGGTGCCAAAATTAGGCCCCACACATTGCTGCCTGCAAGGCAGAGGTGATGACAAGAAGGGCAGCTTGAGTGCCATCCTCACAGTACAGTTAAACCTTAAAACTCTGGAGGTCTTTACCAGGAATGTTTTCTATTATCAAAGCATCTGCTCCCTCCAAAGAGGAAGTTCAGAACTTTTAAGTGATTCTTGGTAGCAATGCACTGCTTCCCACCCCCAGGTCTGTGAGCCAAGCACCCTCCTCCTTGCCCAGCTGTGGGAGCTGAGTAGCTCTGTAAATAACAGACCTGCTTTTCTTTTTCTGCTGAGAGCCCATGAGAAAAAAACCACAAGTACTATGTGGTTTGAGAATATCAGCTCTGCTGCTTTTATATTCACCAACCCCAAATTGCACAGAACAGAAAATAACAGATCCACCAGGACCACTTAAATCTGCCCAAACTCGGCTGAAATATTCTTTTTTTGTACAACACCAAGATTTAGTTCCAGGTAGAGGTAAAGTTGTCTCAATCTCTCTCAAGCATCCCAA
>JBBMKD010000001.1:40734050-40818489 GCA_037834095.1 Argya squamiceps
GCAGAGGTAAAGTTGTCTCAATCTCTCTCCAGCATCCCCAGCTCCCACGCCCTGGTGGTGATGGATGTGGTACCCAGCAGAACTCCCAAGCATCCACCCCTGTTCCCCAGGCAGCATAGAACCATGAATGCCTATTGCAACACAAGGGGTTGTGGTGTAAAGCAGGAGATAACCTTGTAAGCTTTGGTGAAAGCTGTCCTGACTGCTCTCCCCACTTCTGGAAGCCAGAAGCCAGACTAAAGTAGCAAAACCAGGGAAAATCCATGGACTTTCAAGGATTATATCTGCTTTCAACAGCAGATGCTTTGCTGCAACGATCACAAAAGTAGGTGTATTCTCAGTTGCTTCTGTGCATCCAAGGAACCTCAGAGGCTGGGTAATTTAATTGCTTTTCAGAATCATCTCTTATCAAGTGCCTGTGGAAATGCTAACTGCACTTCCTGAACATTCTGTGAGACCTTGAATATTTCCTCTCCTTCTTCAGAAGCTCTGAAGGAATATAGCTCTGTTAAAATATACCTTTTCATTCCTCAGCCTAAATGAATTTCAATCAGTTCAGTCTTAATAGTATGCAAATTACAATAATTAGCATTAATGAAAAATTGAAAGAAAACACTAGGAAGTTTCTGGAGAAAAAAAGATTAAGGTCAAAAGCAAATACAAAAGCAAGGTAAGGTGCAGAGGTCCTGAATTACTTGTCCAGTATGTCCAGCCTTCCAGCATACACTCAGCTTTCGGCATTCATTTCAATTAAACCAGTCCTGGCTGTCTCTCTAAAGCAGCACTGCAGGGATTGTCAGGGACTGAAGCTGCAGAAAGGATCTAGTTTTGAAAAATATATTGAGCATTAGCAAAAAATCCAACTGCACATAGTACTTAACAGACTTAAAACCATCACAAGCTGTCTGACCAAAAAATTCCTCACTCTGGAAGCAATACTACACAAATAAAGGTCTTCCAGAAACTCTAGGGAAAGCTTTACTGCAGAAAAGGATGTGATATTTCTCCAGCTTCTATAGACACTACGGATGATGGAAGGTCTTTGCTTTTCTCTGAATTCTAAATTAGCTGCTCTGGAAAAAGCAGGCAGACTGTCTTCCAAGATGCTCTCCAAGCACATAATGCCAGTAACAGCTTGACTTTCCCTCACTGTGCCACCACCTCTAATGGCTTTTGACAGAGAATACTTCATCTTTTTTTCCACAGTAAATTAGCCCTCTGTTTCAAAGTTGCAATGCTTTAAGGTCAGCCACAGTTTATCCACTATGTAAATATTAACAGCCCGCTTCTGTGTGCAGTAGGCTCTGAATCTGGGAAAGCATTTGGGGTACTGGGAGGGTACTACTGTTACTGACTCTGCTGCTGATCTTGGACCAACATCATCACAGCAGACCTGCCAAGGAGCAGGGAAGGAGAGCCAGTTTTAGGCTGCATTCTTTTATTACTACATGGAAAACAAACCTGCAGGAACAGTTCCCTCTATCAGTAATGTAGAAAATTTAACAAAGAAAAATGAGGAAAAAAAAATCCACCCAGTAAAATGCCTGCAGAGATGCCAAACCCTACAAACACAAATTAATTGACAAAGATAAGAAGAGGCTGGGTGCGCAGAAACACTAACAACCAAGTTCTCTGCATAGATAAGGTGTAAGTAACAACATGATCAGGCAGAGTTGGAGGCTGAGACTTGAGTATTTTAAGTACCATCACAGCAATCTGCCTTTTGGAGGGCATGGGAGTCCTGCGCCTGTTTTCTCCCACAGAAAAGAGAGCTGAATAAAAGAAATATAAACACATGGATTTATACTGTTTTAGTGAATCTTGGCAAGATTCACCTCTGTACTGTACTAATGCAAAACAGTTTATCCACCTAGGTTAATCAGCCAGATCATCTGAGCTGAAGGTTACTTTTGCTTAAAAGGGGAGCCAAAGCAACTGGGATATAGTAGGGTAGGCTTTAATAGATTTATAGACACATCAGCATGCATCAACACACTGATGTTTGTGAACCTATATTTAGAAGTTTTCAAAGGAATTGTACCAGTGAAGAGTAAAAATAAAGATAAGCAAGTAATTTGAACATAATTATATTTTTCAATGCATTTTTATCTGTCCCTCACACCCCAACATAAATGTTTACCTACTCACTCAAACCCCCTAGAGCCTTTCACCTACTGAAAAACAGGTTTCTTGCCTGGCTGAAACGCAGCAGAGGTGATAGAGGACAAAATCCTACTAAAGTAGCACCTATGTTAGATAGCTGGATTTGAGCGTACAAGTACCTTGTGCTTAAACCCTTAAAAAAGGACTAAAAGCTGACAAAACTGCTTCAGGCCCAGGACAGATCAGTTTATTTATGAACTCAAAGATCAATTTCAGTTGGGAAGGCCCTTTAAAGGTCTGTCCTCCTTGCAAGGACATCCTAGACCCAGCCAGAGATACCCTGGTTTTGCTTTGCTTTGCAGCCTCATGCCAGTGAGCTCAAAGTTGGTCTAAAGGAGTCCTTTGCAAACTTCCACTTGCCACTCACCTGCAGATCTCATTTTCAGGTTCCTCCAGCCCAAACTGATTATCAAAAGCCAGCTGGATCCTGGTGCTCTCCGGGGAGTGGAGCCGCCACGTCAGCAGGAGGTTCCTGGGGTAGCTGCTGGGGAAGCGAGGACTGTGGATGCAGCCGTTCCCTGCCACGCTGATGCTCTCTTCTTTTCGGTACAAGTCTGTGAGGTGATTGCTCTCTGTTAGTAGTCACAACTTGTAGAAATTAGTGTGTTGTTCCAGTTACAGGAAGGCAAAAAACACAACAGTTTATATAACACAGCATTTCAAGTCTATAAAATAAAGTTGGGTTTAGGAGCAGTTATTATTAAATGGGAAGTACAGTGTATTTTTTCTTAATTCAAGCCCCTATTAAACAGCAAGAACAACAGAATTCAAGTATATAGACTCTTTATTTTACAAGAAATGTATCGTTATTTTTACATTTATATTGATTACATAATTTCATTCTCAACACTTTGGTTTTAAAACAGAATTAAACTTTAATAAAAGCTACAATCTTAAGAACAATGAAGTAAGACAGACTAAAATAAAAAAGGTAAATAGTCCTGCTTCCCAAATTTTGTGCTCTGGGGAGCAATGCCCTCTAAACAAAAGCTGCAATGAAGGGCTGCAGGAAAGTGAGTATGGGTGAATTTAAATTTCTTTAAATATTTCCTCCCAGAAAAATGTGTAAGATCATGTTTTGATTTTATTCATACGGTGTGAACCATTTTCTGCCTATGGTCCATTTATTCAAACAGCTACCCCATGGTTATACTGATGTAACTGAGGCCAGATCCTGCCCCATCAACCACCTTACTCAGAAACTTCAAGACAAATAGCCAAGTCTTTACTTAATTAAAATTCCACAACTTTTGCCTGACCAAATATTCAATTGCTCCTAAAGTTTACTTATACTGAGGTAAAACCTCTGCTGCTGTAAATCCATGGCTCCAAGGATTACAGAAACTGTGTCAAGACCCAGCTCTCAAAAAGTCAAAACGTCTTCTCACTTGCACCACGCATTTGCACTGCCCAGCTGTTTCTGATACTGGAATTTGGGTCAATTTGCCTCAAAGAACTGCAAACAACCATTCTTCTATGCATTGACAACTTTAGTATGTGTACATTTTGAGGATCAGAAGGCTCCAAGGCAACATGCAGATCACAGCAGGTTTCAGTTCCCAGTCAAGACACACACCTCTGAGCCTCCACCTGTGGGACAGCTACCTGTGTTCCCTCCCCACCTGATGTGTCAGGATCTATGGGTGAGATGAATTTGGACACTTGTTTTTATGTAAACACCCAAACTCCGTCTTTATCTTAAACTGAACATCACTCCACTCTGCTGAATGCCACATCAACCTCCAGTTCCACTGCAAGCAATAGAAATAGAAAACTGGTGCCTCCTCCTGAATCTAGCTACTAAGGAAGGACAAGTGGGGGAAAAATATCTCCACCAAGCCACTCAGTGAATGCTGGAAATACAGAACCAAAGCAACCACCCGCAGCCATCTATCACCCTTAAAAAAAGGTCTTCACCCTTAAAAAAAAAATAACGTGTGACTGAAGTTTTCTAAGATCCTTATATGAAATAAATATACTTGTTTTATAAATGCTCATTGAAAACACGAATCCAGACAAATGGTTGAAAATTCATGATTAGTACATCTAATTTTCAGGTTGCTTTTCACCGGTTTATGGCAGTAAATACCTCCCTGCATGAAGCTATAAGCAAAGCATGGCTGTCTAACAGCAGTTCATTGTACTCTTCTGACAGCACAGTAATTCTAGCTTCCAAACAACCTGAAACTCAGAATACAAAAGTCTGCGTTTCTTATAAAACTATCTCCACAGATCTAATTGTGACATCTTTCTAAGATGCTTTCACACTCTGAGTCAACCTTTCTAAGCAAACACAGCCCTACCTCACAAGGTGCAGAACTAGCCAGTTTCGTTTTGTTCTGCTTTGACCAAACAATTTGCATTGGAAAAGTGCCAATTTGGTGAAAATAAAGACCACCCACCTATTAGTCTTGTTGAAATTTTCATCAGGGACATCTCTGCTGAAATCTGTTTTGTGTTTGCTTTTATTCTAAAAAAAGGGGAAAAAAGACATCTGTGGTTTTTTTTTTTTTTTTTTCCCCTGATCTGGAATGAAACAAAATGTCCAGCCAACACTACTGAGTTCTTACTGAAATCCTGAGGACCTCTGGACTCTGAAAAACCCAGTACACCAATAGGACAAGATATTTCACAGGGCTTTATCCAAAATGTCCAAGAAAAGGGATAAAAATAAAACAGATTTGATGACAATAAATTCTAGTGAAAAAAAAACATTCCCTAAGTCAGAATAAAAGTTACTGCAGTAAAATATGGCAAAACTCATCCTGTGCCTCAGACTAAAGAGAGTTTACTCCTCTTTCTTGTACAGCAAACCATTGCCATTTTCCCTCTGTCACCGTGGATTTCACTGTGTGGTTCCATCTGGTCCACAATTCTGAGAGAAAGGTTCCCTTTTCCCAGACAGTCCTAGCACATGCTCTACCCTCATGCCATCAGCTGCTGAAATTAGAGATCTGGGGACAGTATCTCTGAAATGTGCTCATACATATACCCCCAAACAAAACATCTGTGCACACAGCACACCAACTGAGAATGAACACTATCTGCTCTCCTGCACAACAAGAAGAGGGTCTGTCACAGCTTTTAAGTTAAACTCTGAATCCCACAGATTACAGTGCTCTGCCTGCAAGGCAGTCACACCTGACCAAGACTAGTGCTGAAATGTCATGGCTGGCACAGCTCTGCCGTATCCAAGCTGTACAGGTACATGAAGTAGTAGAGCTGCACGTGATATGAAGCCTAAAAATCAAAGCACAGTGACTTGTTATTTCCATCATGGTAAATGTGGCAATTATAAAGTCATTGTAGAGGAAAGACTGGAGAGAAACATGAGGAGGAAAGTCTCACTATAGTAAAATAAGGGATATTCAAATATTCCACCCTGAGGAAAAGCCCTTTCCACAAAGAAAGAAAGTATGTTTGATGAGAATGGCCATAAATACTGTTTCTATAGCCTACGTGGGATGAAATCTAAAGCTATTCAGAGCCTTCACCTGATGCTGGAGCAGATTCTTCAGGAGCTCTGAAACAGCCTGATTCCCTCTCACCCTCCTCACCATCCTCTAAATTACAACCTCAAATGGTGTAGCCAACACTGTAATCAAACACACTAGAATTTTCTAAGGGGGGATTTTCATTGGGATTTCACAGTGTTAACAGGCTTGGATAGAAAACAGTCAACCCAGACTTGCTCTCAGGAGGCTGGCTCCTCATGCATCATCAAGCATCTGGGAAACAGCTTGAGGAGATGTGAGTAACTCTTGTACCTTTTGTATCAACAAAGCTATGAGACTAAAATGGGACCTTTCCAAGCAGACAAGTATTGTCCTCATCAGACACACTGGGGGAACTCATGGAAATCACACATTCATCAAGGGGAAAGTCAGGATAAAAAACACTCAATAAAAGATATAGGCAAAGACAGCGCATCTTTCAAGGCACTGAACTGTCCCATGTTGCAACACAACACATTGCAGCATTTCACAGTGTCCTGGATGTCACACTCTAACTGTATTCCATAATGCTCTATGGGCGTAAACAAAACACGACAGTGCATAATGCACTGCCTGTCACATTTACTAAAAAGCATATAAAATCATCTCACAGTGAATAAAAGCAGGTGCTAAGTCATAAGGCAAAAAAGGCCATTTAGGCCATACACAGAAGGAGGATATTCTAGATGGCAGGAGCCACAAACACATCCTTGCACTGGGGGAGAAAAACTATCTCATAAGGAAGATGAGTGGGAAGGAATCTGGGAGACATCCTTTTTGGTCAGGCAATTCCCTGTAGAGAGTCTGAGCTGACTGAGAAGCAGCTTGCTCTAAATTTTATTTATTTGAACTAATCTCTCCTTTTTTTTTTTTTTTTTTCTGTTAGTTCTTTTGCAACCACTAATTTTAAACATAATGGCATACATGATAGTCCAGCTGTCCAAATTAGAGAAGCTCCCATTTAAATGCTCAAGGCAGCTGCATTTTCCAAAGTGCTTGCCTTCCTCCCCCTGCAAGTAGTGCACCTCGGTGTCAGAGTGGGAACTGGGAGGTACAACTCAACATTCAGAAAAATGTGCTTGTTCCAAGACAGTCCCCATCATGGGTGCCCAGTACATCCAATATTTCCCTTTCCCAGCTAGGCCACGCTACAGGACCAGCAAGAATCAGAAAGGCAAATTTCATCCTGTGTTTTCTCTGGGTGCCTGCATTTCCTTGTGATCTTTACCAATGTATCAACACTTCCTTCTTAAAGCTTCTCCTCCTAGCCATGACATGCCTATTACTACAGACAGAAGTCTGCTTCTATCATCATCATTCAACAGACAATGAATTACTTTACTAAAGCAATAGTAACAACAATTAAAAAAAAACCAACCAACCTAAAAGGCAAATCCTAACTGATAATAGCTAATCTGACATCTGTTCTATGATACATCCAGCAAGGAGAGTCTGTAAGTGTCAATTCCTTTAGAAAGAAGAATAATTAGGAAAATGACTTTGTCTAAGGACCTAACCAACAACATGGAATACTTAGTTCCACCTTTCTAAGGTCTCTGGAATTTCAGCTTCACTTCCTAAGGTGTTGTCTTGTGTGTAAGCCTTTCTTCCCCTTGGGGAAGTTGGGCAACCAACTTTGATACAGTGGTAAAAGCTGAAAAAATACCATACTCTTCATGTACTACGACAAGAAATATGCCCTCTGAAATGCCATGGGGCATAGCCTGATGAGCTCATCCTCTGGTATAGCTAAGGAGAGTTTCTGAGAACCATGGTGAAGTTCATTTTATTACTTCTGAAAGTATTTGTTATTTCAGGAAAGGACCTTGGGATTTTGCACATGGGAGTTTCCAGATATAATTCTCCTCCCCCATTGCTTTTGTCTTTAAAAAAACCTAAACAAATACAGCAGTCAGTGGTTTGCCACCAGTTTTTAAACAAATGAGATAACTTTCACGGAGAATAATAGCTCTTCAGTTCCTCCAGTTGAAAATTAGCCTGGTCTAAATAGCTGAATCCACAGAGAAGCAAAGAACAGTAAAACACTTTTGAATCCAGACCACAAATCAGTTGATCTCGAGGACAAGGCATGCCAAGTGAGTTTATTTATGGCAGAGTGTTCAGGCAGTCCCTGGTTTTTTTTTCTTCCCCACCCTCCTGGAATAAGCAGAAACTTTGTTATCCACAATGTTCTGTGTAAATCAGATGAAAAGATGACAGAGTTCATTGTCAAAACAGTGTATTCCATAGCTGGTCACAGCTTGTCAGGAAGATGTAAAACTGTAAGGTCTTTTTCCTTGTTAAAAATGAACGTTTTTTGGAATTTTTTTTTTGGGGGGGGGGGAGGGGGATTGTTTGTTTCAGTAGATATAAACAAAAAAATAAATCCTAGACAGTGGACAAAAAATCACAACATCACTTCTTCTCTCTAATGCAGCATATAATACTTTATGTTAGTACCAGTCCTAGACATCTCTGTCTTTTTAATGACAAAGGCCTAACTCACCTAAGTCATCTCTGCTCCCACCACCATTCACCAGCAGTTCTCCAAGAAGACAAACCAAAGGAGGGAAAGGATTGGGATTGGTCAGTGATAAAACAGGTACAGCCTAATCCCAGTAGAGGCACTAAACTGAGAAACAGCCAATCTGGTCCAAGGATTTATATGTAGAAGCATATTAAGGCAGTGGATCCACCTGAAATATCACTTCAAGTTGCTTTCAGCTTTATACAACTTCAATAACCCCATTTATTTCAAGGACACAACAAATTTATAGTTAACCTCGTACTTAAGGATTTTGCTGGATCAAGACCCAAAAAGGGGAACAGCATTTTAACACCACCTAACATGTTATTCATCACCCAGCAAATGAGCAATTAAAAAATGAACCTAAATCCCACGGGAGATGATAAAAGACTATCAACTTGGCTGGTTTGACACGGGACTTCAAAGAAGAAGGACCAGGTACCTGCTCCTTCTCTTATCAACAGGCCTCTTCTTTTTATCAGGAGAATGAAAGATACTCCAAGCAACATCAGAGTTCAATGCATGACCTGTTCTGTCATGGAGGCAATATCAAAAGATGCACTGTGTATGTTCAGCTAAATTCAGACCTCACACGCAATCAGCTCATTCCCAAGTCCCTGAGCTGTGTGCAGATCTTTGCTAAAAGAATACACCCATAGAAGATTTACAAAAGAAGCAAAAAATTGAGCTTTAGTTGAAAGAAACAAAATACAGTACAGAGGATATCAAAGAATGAAAACACTCCAGACATCAAAAATTCAATTCGGAGCCATCATCAATTTGTAACAGAAGGTTGGTTAGTCTGCCTGTGGCTCTGTGCAGAGCAACCCCACTAGTCTTGGTGGTACACAGTCAATCTGTGGTTGAACATGACCTCAGCAAAGACCATTTTTGAGAATATTAAATGAGCTATTGATAAGGAAGTCCAGGCACATAATTCAAAGAGACAGCCCGTTTTTATGCTTCTCACTATAATAAGCATAATTTTATTTGCATTTGATAATACTGTTTTCCCTGTGAAATGGTCACCATCATAACTGCATTTTGCATACAGAACTAAAAACACAGTCCTGAAATGAAGAACAGGAGGGACTGCATTTTGGTGGGGTGAAGGCTCTCCTTTTGTCTGCTTTGGTGGAGCCTTGCTCAGACTTCCACAGATGAATACTGAGAAAACAGCTCCTTAATTATGTTTACAAAGATACCAAACTGGGAGGCATTTGCTTTTAGCAGTGGTTTGTATTACCTGCTTTTATTTGACTTCTTGATGGAGACTTTCTTCTACACAAAAGGACATTCTGAATGTCTTATAGTAAAGCGAAAGTGTCTTTAGAAAAGTAACATATGTTAGGCCAACATATAAAACACTTTGTTAACTGCTAGTTCTTTCATGATGGGTTGTAGTGTTGCAATGCATCTCTGTTGGACTCTTAAACGAACAGCAAACTGAATGCTGTATATTTATGGTTTTTATGGGGGGGATTTCATAATTAAGTATGAAAGAGGAAAATATGTATATCAAGAATGTGTAGCTCTAATGATGTGCAGTGAGACTAATGCACATATCCTCATGATCACAAGCATAAAAACACATAAAACCTTGAGAAACCGTGAGAAAAAAAATACAGAGGGAAATGGCTCTCCTGGTGCCACAAAGAGCTTAAGGGAAACATGATAACAGAAGCAGATGTTTGCAGTGAGTGCCAGCATCTTTGTAAGAAGGCTGGTACATAACACTTGTGTAGTGGCTTGGACAAGATGGTGCCAATTAGAGACACAACTGCTATTAAGCAGAAATATCAACACTGGACATCAGCTCATAATGTTTTGCAAAGAAATAGCACATTGTGAACTTAGACACACCGAATTTTCCTGTTTAGGCAGTGACTTCAAGAAAGTAGACCTTTATGGGCAGCTTCCTTCAAATTCTCCTGGTACAAAGAAAATATATTCCTTTTCCATTTTCCCTTCATTATTTTTCAGTTTTTTACAACCAAACAAGGATTTTTTGCCTCATAAGTCTGGCATAGCTCAAGTCTTAAAAGAGAATTTGTTTTAGAATACTGTTTTAGAAACTGCTTCACTCAAGCACTTCTAAGTCTGAACAAGACATGGAATTTTCTTACAGAAAGAAAAATGTTGAGAGAAGGAAAAAGAAAATCCAATCAAAAGGGGAAAGTCTTCTTATGTTGAACATATTGTAACAGATAGATAGGCAATTACAGAGTGGAGGTCACATGCTGGAACATCAGGCAGTAAAAGGATATCTGTTCCATAAGACAAATCAAGGCAATTTTCTCTTGTGATGTGATGTTTCTTTACCCTCTATGTCAGCATTGAAGATCCAAAATCTCTGAAAGGGAGTGAAAGGTCACTTCTTATAATGGAAAGTCTGGCAATAGTATTCTAACAGACATCCTTTCCTTGGACTGCATTTGCCATGGTCATGTTTTTTGTCTCTTAGAGTCCATATATCAGCCAACTGTGCAAAGATAAAAGCTTGTGGGGATATTTCAGTCCCTTTAAGGCAGGTGCACTAAATACCTAATACCGTAAAGTTACCTAAATCTTTTTTTAAAAAGGCAGGTCTCATTGTATTGTAAAATATGATTGTTGATAGTCTGTTCCTTTTTATGCAGTAGCCTAACACCTAAAAAATGAACCCTACTCTCAAAATCAGGACACAGCTTAATCTCCTCCAAGGAAACAGAAGCTTGTGCTGTAATTCTTCTATTTGTGCAAGAGAATTCAGATCATTTCTGTCTCCTCTCAAGGGATGGATGGGTTCTGGATGCTACTTCAAAGATGGCTTGTTTCTTTTCCAAGGAATGGATGGAGGTAAAATGCAGGAGAAATTCTTGGCACAAGGACCAGGACTCAAGATTTAGCCAAAAAAGTAAAGACCCAGCAGCTTTTCTGCTTTTTTACTCCAAGGCACTCTGTCATCAGTCTCTGACAGTTCAGACCAGAGCAGAGCATGCCACAGCCCTTTTTTTGCCCCCATGCCTCAGTTTTCCTCCGCTGAAAACCACATTGAGATCTTTTCCTGGCATGAGGGCAGAACACGAGTAGGGCCACAGGGGCAGCTTTGCATCATTTAGATAAAACCCATGTTGAGAAACAAAATTCCAAGTCTGGAAAGTAATTTAAGTCATGCATACTGAAAGTACCGAGAACTTGAAGTGCGGGGGATCTTTCCTGTAAGTGCTTAGGATTTTCTCTGGAGGTTTGGCATCAGAAAGCTGCAGAGCTGTCATGTGGATAGATACTGCAATTCAACAAAGTTTCCAGGCACATAAAATCCTTGGCTGTGGCCTTCTTTTATTGTTATGATCTTGCACCAAAGATCATCTAGACCTTTCCTTAGTTCTTCACCTAGAAACAAAACTACACGTGGTTGAAGTGCAGGAGAGCTCATTCACTGCCAGTATCTAGGGACCACAGGCTGGGAAGATGATACTGGTGTGTATCAGCATAGCCCACAAGCTCAGGAGCTGCTGTACCACAGGCAGCAACCATCTCTCATACCAGTACAGCCACATCCTGACCACTGTAAGCCAAAACTGGAAAAGGAGCTTGCTCCAAAGGTTTGATTTACACACCTCAGCTTCTCAAGTCCTTTCTGGAAAAACAGCTGTTTGGCTTGTTACCAAGAGGAAGTTATTGGAAACTTTCCTTCTAGCCTGCATGGGGGGATGTTGATGATAAAAAAGAGCCTAACTTACTCTCAGGGTTGTTAAGTTAGAGGCACAATAGATCCTACGTGAGAAGATGAAAACACACTGAAACCTGCATGAAGGCAATGATAAACCAGGACTTGGTGCTAAGGCTCCACGGGGAGCAGACATTATGTATCTTTGTGTTCAGAGCAGGGCTCAGTATAGTGTTGGCAAATAAGGATGTAATTAAATAATCCTTCACTTTCATGGACCTTCAATGAACTCTCACTTTTAAAGGGAAAGCTGGAGTCCCCCATGCAATTGTGCTGGAGACAAAGCCAAACTTCAAAGTCACCCTTCGACTGCGGAATCAGTGAAATGTTTGACTAAAAAAAGAATTGAGTGGTTACAATGAAAAATTCAGCCAGCTTTGGCTACAGATCTCACTAGCAAGAACACCAAAGAACACGTTTCACTCCTCCAATTTTCAGAAGACAAATGAGATGATTTAAGGTTAACCAGCAGACACTATCAGCACTGCCTCATGTTAAATCTTCCGCAGAAACATGCTGAACCAACCAAATCCAGTTTGTCCCCACCTGGCTGAAAGCCTAATAGTGAGGAGAAATGCCTGTAGGTATTATGGCAGAGGGTTTAAGGGAGCAATCTCAGGTTCTGCTTTATACTTTCTGACATAGATTGCACAGCAAAAAAGGAGAAAATGCACACAGTGGTGGTATGCATGAGCCTGGACAGCAGGTCGGACTAGGATGCTTGGCTGAGGCATGACCAGAGTAGGTCCCTAAGAATATGTGGAACACAAGAGATCAACACCAGGCCCCCAAGGCTTGCAGCCTGCAGGTGAGACTGTCTAACCTCCATCTGTTTTAGATGGGGAGGTCAAAGGGGACTATTTCACTCCTGTGCCACCCCAGTTCTGTGCTGGTACTGATGTTGCACATCTGGGTGAACACCATGGGCTGAGGTCCTGTCCTCTCAGAGGGCACAGCTGTGTGCTGACTATTAAACACAGCTCCGAGCAGCTGTTCGGCCAAAGAGGAGCCAGATAAGAGGCTTATGTAACTGAGATAAAAAGGGTGAGAAAGTCCAATAAATACAGTACTCTCACATCATTTTGTGAACACTCTGTATCAGAGCTATTGAAGGGAGACAGGGATACACTGCACCATTTCCAGTGAAAACTGTTTTCCACACTATTGTTTAAAATGGATACCTTGGCACTCTTTGGACTACCCAAACAAGTGACTTTTACTCAACTGGCTTTGCATATTTTTTTGGCATCTAGGATTACAGTCCAGTAAGACAAAAAACATCTTCAACAGCAATGGAATATGCAATGTAAGAAAAATGTTTTAGTGTATGTGTTTGACAAAAGAAAAAACCACCTTGGAAGAACACATATGAAAGTTGGATTAATGGCAATTTGGAGTCAAAATTTTCTGATTTCTATTTATTGGCAAGAATTCCAGAAACCACCTTTTTTGTTGTTTGAATTTCCAATGCTTCATTTATTCCTGCTCAGTTTATCTCAGTCTTTTCTACAGAAGCCATGGAAGAACAGGCCATCAAAGAATGAAATTTTAAATCTTTCTTGATTTAGAAACTTCAGAAGTCCTGCTTCACAGCAGACTTTCTAGATTACTCCATAAGAACGAATAGCAGCAACCATTTTTGGATTCCCTAGGGTGAAATGTTCTGGGTCTTTTTATAGTTTAGACTGTAAATAAGAAAATACCACAACTATGACCTTAAATATCATCTGGTATAAATTATAATTAAGTAACTGACAGCTTTGGTAAATGACAGCTTCATTGCATGTTACTAAAATCAGTTGTGAGCAATTTAAGTACGCTACATAGCACTACTGTCCTATCATTTGCTGGCCTATGGACAGATTTACTTTATTTAAAGTGGCCAATTTTTTGCATTTTCATGGGCCTCCTCATCTCACAACAGCTCCATCTTTCTCTGACCTTCACTTCTCATTTGCTACTAAAACAAAGTTCCCATATAGTAAAACTCCTGAGTTTTACACACTGACACACTCCGTGATGAGCCATTTCTCCTCTCTGCTCACAGCTGCACTGGGCAGCCGCAAGGACCAACGGGACGCTGGACTTAGCTACAGCAGTAGGGGAGGGGAGCAGATACCAGCTCAGAGAAGCTGCAGGAGCACTGGTGGGGTCACAGTGAGACATTTCACTCCACCTCCTTCCCACAGAGCAGATTTGCCAAACCAGCCCTGGTCCCTTCATTGCACAAAAAGAGGGGCAGCGTTTCAGAGCTGTGGCTCTCACTCCCCAAGGGCATCACGGGCTATGGACAGGATGGAGTATGCAATGGCACAGGCTGCCCACATCAATGCTCTTTTTCTCAATTACACGTCTGCATGAATTTTTTAAGCCGACACTGACATATGCAAACACTACCAAGATTTGTGCAGCAAATATTTGCCAAGGAGAAGGCAATCCTCCCTTTCCCTCCCTCCCACCCTGTCCAGGAGCAGCAGAGTCAGTTCTGGCATGCACTGGCAGAAGTTGATGGCATTCCCCAAAAAGCAACTGGAAACCCTAAAAATCCAGCAGAACCCCAGGCTCCCACCAACTGAGGGTTTGTCTGCTACACAGCTACAAGGTAGAGGCTCAGAGTCTTCCCTGATTCATTCACCTTAATTAAGGGACTGGGGGTCCCCAACTGCCAGTTCAAGTCTAGCCACATACACATTTACTTGGTTATTTCATTTAAAGCTTTAAATAAAATGCCTTTCTTTTTTGTTCCCACTCTTTAATGGATGCAGAGAACCATTCTGTCAAGAACAAAACAAATGCTCCACTAAACCCATCTCAATGGACAATTTGTTTCTTCAATGCAGCCTTTAAGTAATAAAGAATAAACATAACATTCTCCTAAGAAATAAAATAAAAACACCTTAAAAAAACCCCCACTTGTATGAGGCATACTAAGATGTTAATAAACTCAGCTCAGACATTTACAAAAAAAGCTCAGTCACCAAATCCATTTTGATAGAGTAGTAAAACAGCCTGGAACCAGATCACCTGCTTGTGTAAATCAGCAGCATCTCTACAGTGATCACAGATATTTACACCAGCTGAGGATCTGACCAGAGTGAAAAGAGGAGGAGAAAACTTTAATCTGAACAGGAGCAGCAGCAGTAAGTGCTCAGTGCAGTGATACACTGAACTCATGAGAAACTAAACTACATCAGCTCATAGGGAAAATTCAAGGTGTGCCTCTCTGACCTATTAAACAGAGTTGAAGAATTTATGGGGGTTTTTTTATTGTTATTTGCAGGTTGAGTTGAGGAAGATTTCTAATTACATCAACATGGACTGAGGTGTTTGATTCAAAGGAAAACATTTTCATTTATTTCTACACAACTATTATTATATTGTAATTTTTTTTGTAATTTCCAAATTATCTTCTGTACATAAACATAATAGCTGAATTCAGCAAAATTTGTGATTTTCATTCGTTCTTTTCACACTTCTAGTGCTGTTAGAATTCGCTGAGATCAGCAAGTCAGGCACCCTTGAAAGTCTCCCCTACATGCACTGGGGATTCCCATGTGATTCAAGAGAATGTCAGCTCATTAACCAGTGCAAACCAGTATTGTTCATGTGACCCAAATGGAGCTTTCACTCAGGCAACATCATTCCTGTCATGTGTTTTTCTTTCCTGGTCACACCTTTTGAATAAAATTGCCACTACTGACTGCACAGAGCTAAAATACAGATTTTGAAGTGAGAATTAGACATTGAAATACACAGTTTACCATTTATAAAACCACCCAGATGCTATAACATTTGTTGATTTTTAAAAGCTAATGTAATGCCTGTTACTGATGTAAACATATATACTTTAAGGACCTTATCTCAAAATTCACCTAAAATGTTGTCAATGCTAGATTCCTGTATATGATACTTGGCTTTAGGGTTTTTTCCCTTCCTTTCTTTAATCATCTGAAATATTTCCATATGGCTATAAACAGACTCCTTTTGAGAAGGAAGTCTTGAAACAAATGCTAACTAGTCATTAAAAGCCTAGGAATCAATTACATATATGCTGAGTTCTTCACATTCTCCAAATACATGTTGCTGTTTTGTCATGATGCAGATTTATCAGTCTTCATGTATTACAACAATTAATGAAGAAATGCAAGAGCAGAAGGAGACAGCTCAAAAAATAATTTGGAGGAGGTGGTTTCAAAAGAGTCCACTGGCAACATCACTTTGTTAAAAGAAATATTAAAGGAAAAAAACTCAAGCCAACTACAGGTTTGAAAAGGATAAACAATGAAAAGAGAAATTTTAAAAAGCAGGGATTTATTTTCTTAAATGAGAATGAATAGAATGGATGTAGGGATTATCTTCTTTCTCCCCCAAAAAGACAAAAACTCATAAACTGCACCAACTGCTGGGAGAGAAAAAAGTTTGCAGAGAATGGCTTTCTACCAGAACATAACACACGGCTGATTAGGGGGAAGCCAGAAGACTGTATCTTCTCTCAGAAATTAAGGAGCAGGACACAAAGACTGTCAAAGCACTTGATGTTACCATAAATATCTAAGGTTAGTGAAAGGACATGAAAGAAAGTATTACTCTCCAAATTCAACAGTGGCATATAAGAGAAGGGAGTTTTCTTGGCTGCTGGAAAAGATATGAGACATGTTAGAGCTATAAATTATTAGCACCATGGCAGTAGCAGAAATATTGTTAATACATAGTTACTTCCTGCAGACTAAGACCAAGGCTGTGTTATGGCAGGTGTTGAAAAATAGAGTAAGAAAAAGACTGTAGTCCTCGGAGGCCATGTATTGAATAGATATCACCAAAGCAATCTAAATTACCTCAGGATTCAGGCAAAATTTGCAATTCAGGGAGACTGGACACTGGGTTGCCTTATACGGAGAATCAATACATTTGTCATTACTCATATTATTTGGTTTCCAAATTGAGGCTAGATCTAGCCACATTAATACAATTCTGACAGAATTGTATTTCTTAACTTCACTGTAAAACTGCCACCTCTCTTCTTAGATACCTTTGAGCACCACACCTCCTGCTGATCTTTACTTTCTGCCTTCTGCCCCAGCCCACCTTCAGGGAATCCCAAAGACAGACTGACTGGACATGAATTACCCCCGATTCTGTGTTTGTAAGAGATTATAGTTATCTTCTGGCAGATCACAAAAGCTTTTCATCAGGCATGCCACAGAGCATGCATACTGTGACAGAAGTCAAAATGTTGATAGTTTGAATTTCTGTGCATGCAGAATTATACATTCACAGCCCTTTTTTTGAGAATCTGCATACACAGCTAAGACATTTCTGCATGCATGCCTCTGGTGATTTTTTTCCCCCTAGATGAGTACATCTATGATTAAATTATAATAGTTTTCTACATAGCATTCTTAATGTTTAGACAGATTGATAGAAGAATATGTTTTACTTCCATTACTTGAAAAAGCTCTTACTGAAAGTAAACAGTGATTAAAGAAACCATAAACATTGCTTCATTCACAATTAAAGCCACTTCAGCTACATCTTTTGCAAAAAACTACAGAAAGAAGCGAGGCAGACATGGCGCTGTTATTCCACAGAATGTGCTCACAGCACAAATAATTTTTAAGTGTCGTCACACTTTACCAGGAAGAAATGCAATTATCAGAATAGGTCTGGATCTCAATATGTTTTACTATCCCACTCATTTCCACTGCCAACAGGAATAAGAGAAACTAAGCAGACAGAAACTGAAAAATTTCAACCACAATTAAAGTAGCAATTAGTTATGAAAGGCTCCCTTGTTATAATATCCTTTATTCTAGATTCCATTTGATTTTTGCAGGGGACAGCCGATGGCTTAACCACATTTTGAACAAAAAAGAGATCTGGAGAGAAAAAGCCCCATTTTCTTGCCAAGCAGAATTAGGGGAGGATAGTATTAGTGGATGTTTATGTAGACTCCTTCTTATTCTTTTTGAAACTGTGCTAGTTTCAAAACCCTAACCCTAACCGGACTGGGCTCCAATTTTTCATTCATAATGGATTTTGTTTCTGTGCTTCTTTTCTTCTCATCCTGCCTTCATAGCTGGGAAAGATGTAAACCATATAAACAGATGGGATTTTGCTACACTAGTTAACATGTTGATCAATCACATCATCTGCTGTGTGAGCCATCCTTCTCCTCCTTCCCTTCCTTTTGCAATCACACAGAAAACCCCAGCAGACTGCTTGTATATCATTGGTCACCATGACAGGCAACACATTTCTTCATCTGCTTCCCCCTTTGAATGCAATAAGTTCTAAAGAAGGTTTTCACACCTAACTTAACCACAGATACACAATACTCAGGAAAAAATGCGGTGCTGGCTTCTGCTGTGCAGTGTTCATTGCAGGACAGATGTGCCCACAGCTTCCTGGGTTGGCAAAGGAGCATGCCACAGCTGCCTGGGGACGCCTTCAGTGATGAAATGTCTCTCCATGACATGGCTGTTGCTCTTAAAATGCACTCATGGCAGCAACCTGTAGTCCTTAGGATTCAAAGCATTCCCTGCACTAAGCACCATATGGTTACACAAATTTCTTCTGCAAAAGCTGCCATGATGACAATTTTCAGGACAGGAAAATAACTGGAGATGGAGCACAAAAACCAGATAAGTGTAACAATGACAAGTGATAGAAGAACTTATAAAAAGCAAGTCATATTCACATCCATTACTAATTATATCCCTATTGTTTGCCAGTAGAAAAACACTATGTGGTCTGAGGGTAGAAAAGAAAGTTCACAAGAAAAATTAACATTTTTAATTAGACTAACTGAATTGGATTTAAAAAAAAATCAAAATGCCTTTGGGCACACAGGATTTTTATTGATCCTCTCTTTTTTTGTGTCTGAGTCCCACTGGTGAGGTTTAGAAGTGGATTTTTTGAAGTCTCCCTCCTCCTTATGCCAGACTGGGGAGTGCAGGAAGGGCAGATGAAATACACTCTCCAGACAACTGGGACCAGAGCTTTTTGCCTGGAAGTGCACACCTTGAGGATAATGGAGAAGGGCTAAACCACTCCTGACTTAAACAACAGACTTGCTTACTGCATGCCAATGAGACGTTAGGGCTGGACATCACGTTTAATGAAATCCATGAGTAGAATCATACATATTTTATTACAAGAATTTTTAGCAGTAATTAACACACATAGATTGCAAAGCTCTTCTAGCAGCTGTGATGCTGCTGGTCTCTAACGATGCTCAAGAAGACATCACACTGCTCGTTGCCTCAAAAACTCCTAATAAAACCAGGTTTTAATTCTGAAGTGCATTCAGAGCACATGGGGGAGCAAAATCAATGCTTGATCAAACAGATCAAGAAAAACAACTCCTTAGCAAAGTAACCACGCTTTTCAGACTCCGATGTGCCCTGTTCAAATACTCCTGAAGTCAGTGCAAAAACTCCCTTAGGAATTTGACAGATAAAAAAAAAACAAGGAAAAAAATCAAATCCAAACCCAAAACCTTGACCAAAGCACATTTAAAATTTAACCACTATACACCTCATTCTCTGGACTGAAGTGTTTTAGTATGAGAATCAGATGAAGGTGTACAAGGTCCCTTCAGTTGGTTCACATACAAGCGAGAGAATTCCAGCAACCATCAAGATTTGACCAGAAATATCACTTCTGTTTAACATTATCTGAAAGAGCTATAGCTTCTAATATTTAAACATCAAAGGATCTGAATCTATCCCAGCAAAACTATTAATCTATAAAGGCAGAATAGAGCCAATATTTTCAACACAATGAGAGACTGAAGACTTCTCCATATTATCTTACTATTGTTCAATAATCTGTCCATTCAGGGGCAACAGCACATTCTTAAAATATTGAAGAAAAAGAAATTGCATTCCAGCCATGGCAACAGTACGGATGCAATCAGCTCTTGACTTTGAGTCTTTTGAAGGGAAATGGTTGAAAATGGGTCTGTATTTACAGTAAAAGCAGTGCAAAAGTAGCTATAAAAAGATAGGAAGAAAAACTTCTAATATTTCCCTTTTAAAGGAACATCTGATCTTAAATAGAAAGATTTAATTATTATTTAGAAGGCTGTATTCAACAGACCTTGGCATAAACCTATAAAGGAACAAACACTCCAGCATTATATCAATAACTTTTATTTCACCATTTTTTCATTTTTGTTAATAGTTTACCATTAGAAAGTGGTTCCTAAAAACATATATTAATCTCTGAATTCATTTTAAACACTTCTGAAGTTTTCTTTAAAAAAATACATTGAATACAGGTAAAGAAATTAAAGAGAAGAGAGTGGAGAGAATTCATAATATCAAAATTTACTGATCTTGCATAAGTGTTGTGAACTATGTAAGAAGAAGGACTTGCTCCTCTTCAGAACATAATTTTTTATGCAATAATCATTCACTTCTGCTAGAGAGAAACCATGGGAAATGCTATTTTGGTCTTCTTAACGTTATCACCAAAATGTGAAAATCTTCTGCCTACTGAAGTCTTACATGCATTTGCATTTTGTGACTGGATTCAAATCATTCAGAGCATTTTTTGTGTAACGATCAGGCTCTTCTGCAACATTTCTAATGACATTTTCCATGTCTGGATATTGCAATTACATTAGAGAAAGAGACTCAGAACTGACTAGGGACCCAAGATCTGAACCTGTGCACTCTCTCCTGGCCAGTTTGTTTCATCAAAATCTTTGCACAATACCAAATTTCCAGAAATAGAAGTTAACAATTAACAGTTGGGATCAAAAATATTTTTGTGACAATCAACAAGCTTTATGGAGCACTAAGATAAATAATTCCCAAAGAGGAAGAATTCCTGCAGAGAAAATCTTGTCACAACCAAAGCTCAGAGCAGTATTGTTTCCCTGGGTTTTATATGCATCACTGACACAAGAAGTGGTGAACACTACTGTGAAAAAGAAACTTGATAATGTATGAAGAGCATCATTGCTCATGCCTCTAAATTGTTCCTAAAGGTGCTAACACACACTGCAGTAACACCTAGACAGGTGTTGGGGACACAAAGGACCACATCATTCAGAAAGTCCACAGCTGAAGATGGAGTAAAATACATGGACAAAGCAAGTAAATTTTGGGATCCTCTTCTTTCAAACTTCACTGAAGAGGTGGTTTCAAAGCAGTTGTGAGATGACAGGCAGCAGTTAGCTATCTAATCAACAAACAAATAAACAAACCAATAACCCAACAACACCAAACCCCAAATCATTATCTAAATCCATGATGTACAGTGTCAGTAAAAAAAAGGAAAAAGAAAAATGGGGACCAGGTAAGTATTGATATGTATCCATGAATCAACAAATACATTATTGTCAGACAAAGAGTTCACAGATGATAAAATCAAAACAGAGCATTATGAACATCCATTTTAACTTTGGCAGGATACAGGCTATAGCCCACAGTCAAAATGCACTAGATCAGAAACAGTGGTTCTGCAAACAGCAAAACAAATGAAGATTGGTTTTCTACTGTCTCTCTCTCTCACTTACTCAACTTCTGAATTGCATTATACTAAGACATTCTGATATATTTGCCTTTCTCATTATTAATTTTACCTCACAGCATTTGGCAGCATTCTAAAGACCACTCTAGCAAAGAGGTCCCAAAGATACTATGGCTGCAGAACTTCACTGACCTCTTCAAGGTCATGCAGTAAAACACTGGCAGAATGGGCAGAATAACCTGACATGAATAGCCAGCACCTGACCTTCTAGGGCTCATGGTGAGCATTTTCCAAGGCCAGCCCCACTCTCAGTTTCAGACTGTCTTAATAAGAGGGATCAGAAAGATCTGTGGGAAGCAGATGATGCCAAAATTGAGCTTTGTTAACCTTAAATGTAAAGATCAGAGATCAGGAGTTAACTGACAAAATGCTGCACTGGATTTTGCATGGCCAGGTTTTGGTAGCAGGGGGCTACAGGGGTGATTTCTGTGAGAAGGTGCCAGATGCTTCCCCCATGTCTGACAGAATCAATCCCTGGCAGCCCCAAGACAGATGTGCTACTGGAAAAGTCTGGGGCAATTAGAAATGGTGGTAACACTTCTACAAGAACGTTTTGAAGAAGAAGAAAATAAAAGTTGTACAAAATACAGGTGTAATTGTGGCTAGAGAAAAGCAGGGTGAGAACAGGTGAGAGGAACAGCCTGGCAGACACATATATTTGTGGTATCCAATAGCTGCACATACCTGAGAAAGCACTTGGCTGCTTACAGGGAAGTATTAACAACTCAACATACAGGAGTCTCCCAGCATGATTCCAGCAGCAGGATGGAATATATGTTCATGAATCTGATTTCTTCTAGATGCCTCCAGGGATAATGAGCAAACTAATTAAAAGTACATTAAAAAAGTAATGGCATTCTTTCTCCACTAAATTCAGGTATGAATTTATTTCTCCAAATGCTGTGTCAATGATGGACTTTGAGAAGGACGTAACCACATCTCAGGGACTGTATGTGGTATCTAAAGGATCTTTCAAGTTGGCAAAACAAAGGATGGAAAAGGAATGCAGAGAAAGTAGTTCCAGGCTGCATTAATTTCGAACCCTGTCCTTTCCCAGAAAATATTATCTAGCAAAGCAGACAATATTTTTACTTAGTTTCATCCAGTGTGACAGCATATTTAGGTGTTTGACAGATATGAGGATCATTACTTGTTACCATTCGTTATGGATCCCAACCATTTTTCCTTGACAACTGCACTTTCAAAGCACTTGCTGCTTTGAAAGTACACACATATCAAAAAAATCAGAAAAACAGATCAGCAATTGTATCAATTTATTCTGCTTTGGATCCTAAGCATTGGAAGGAGCATGTTTGTCAATGGTTATTCTGTTAATGGAAAAAGTTGATTTGTACAGAAGGAACAGCTGCTAACACAGTATTGTCTGATTTTTCTGTCATAGCTACTTTTAATGTATCCTTTACAGGGAACCCCACATTTAGAAAAATGGAAGGGTCAACTTAACAAAAGAAGCAAGCTACAATACTGGGTAAAGAAAAGAGGGTTAGAACAAATAATCCAGCTCACATTTATGGTGGCAACATTGTGAAATTTTGGGCAATCTAGACAATGTCCTAAAACAGCAGTTTATAAGATGTCCATTATTATGAGTGGAGAAGGGTTTTATTTGCAGTCATTTTTGTAAGTTTTGGGTTTTTTTCTCCAAACTCTCCATCCTATACAAATGAAGCAAAAATTTCCAATTTACAAGATAGATATGTACAGTTTAATTACAGGGGAGATAATTTTCTGTGACCCTATAAAAAAATCCAGGAATATTGCAGAATTTTTCATTTTTCCTTTGCAGTAGCACCGTGGCTTTATAATGCCAGTCAGACAAAACTGCTATGGGACCCAGCAGCTGCTCCTCAACATTCTGAAGACATTCAGATCACACTTAGTCAGGCACATAGTATGGAAAATATTTTTATTTAAAATAGTTGCTTCCACAAGTCCATATTCAATAACTAGCATTTTTGACTTTGAGAGCCATAGGGCTTTCATAGAGCTTCACCCATGCTCAGGGAGAGACTGAGGTGAAGGGAGTTCCTGTCCTTTGCCAAAGGGATCTAAAGTCCCTCAAGAGCACTTGGTGCAACCCCTCATGTCTCTGAAGTTATACATGGACCTAAATGCCCGGAACAAGAGAAGTGTCACTGCCTTCTCTTTGTTTTGTAACAAGCATGAATAATATATGCAAAATTCACTCTCTACCCTCTCAAGATTATCTGTCCTAGCAGAGATAAGGTTGCATGCATTTGGTTGTCAAAAATTAAATAATGGGCTATACTGTATTTGTAGCCCATGCTTGCTGGAAGAACTGTGTGTAGCTCAGCCAGCCCTGAGAGGGACCATGAGATGGTGGCATTCTGCCAGTCACGATTTGTTTGCTCTGTGTCCTGAGGTCCAGAACCAGGTCAGGATGCCAGTCTGACAAAGGTGTCTTTGGTGGAAGCATGTGGTCCTGCACACCAATGTCCACATGCACTCAAACCAAGCAAGCCTCTATAACAGAGCTAAACAGCACTCTGGACTTCAGGTCAGGGAGCTCTGATATGCTATAGTCAGCAAAAGAAGGGAGTAGCAGTAACTTAAGTTATTTAGAGCTACAATGCAAGAATTTTTTTTTCCAAGGAAAGAAATAGCTCAAAGAAGTGGATTTGGTTTTTTGATTTCAGGAACAAATACGACCTTTATGCAAGACTTGCTTTGTTCCAAAGGTAAAATGCCAGTAAAAACTACTCCAAGTTTTATTATTCATGTAAGTCCTTTTGAAGTGCTTTAAAACCAAACATATAACAACATTTATTTTTTAAAGGCTATGTTCATGGTTTTCAGGGGCCAGAGTCTGAAATTCCTTGTTTGCCTGCTTTTCCTCACTCAAGAGTAAGTTGCAGAGTCAACAGCGTGCCAAGCTGACAGAGTGCCAAGCTCCTTACTGATGTGACAGTCACAAATCTTGTACAAGTGTCACATTTCTGAGGGCTGAAAACATCAATATTCTGCAATACTAAACAAGAAGAAAATTGAATAAATCACCAAACCTGACACTGCAATGCTCGCAATACTTCTCTGTGTACCTTTTCACATAATACAACAGCAGTTATTAAGAAACCACCACTGCCAGGCAGTGAGACATCAAAGCCTTGCTGCACACTCTAAGCCAGGGATAGTTCATTTTAATTAACAGCTGACATGCTGAGCTTTGCTGTATCCAATAAAGTAGATATCTATGACAAAAGATTAAAAGATTTACTAAGGAGGAAAAGAAACAGGTAGCCCCTTACATCTCATTTACTGGGATTCTATCATCATATTTGGCCTGTAGTGTCAGCAGCACTTTCTCACTCCAGGTCCTGTATTTGTTATGTCTGCCATGCATAAGCTGTATCTGTGGTCTCACAGCAAGCTGTATAGCTGAAATGTGGTCTAAGGTGTGTTTCTACCTTCATCACGTGGACTTGTGCACTGTCCATATCTATCTTGAAAACTCCTGCAGAGATCATTTTCTCAGGTCTATGTCTTTGACCATAACATGTCACCCAAACACCACTCACTGACCCATTCTACTCTCCTGTATCAAATATATAGCACTTGCCCTGTCTTGCAAAGACTATATAATTTATTATGTCTTACTCCTAACTTCTTATGTGCTATCAAACTCTTGATTATAAACTATGTCCTATGATCTGCAGCCCTTGACTGCCATAATTAGTTCTGTATGTAACTTGGAAAGATGCATGTCCCCATCCGCCACTGACAAACTCATTTATGCTCCCTTACACTCTCCTGAATATAACACCTATGGAAACTTTGAAATGGCCAGGTCAGACCAGATGTTGGCTATTATGCTAACTTGTTTTAGAATGGTTTGCATTGGAGGGTACTTCAAAGATCATCTAGTCTAATCCCTCTGCCACTGGCAGGGACATCTGTCACTAGATCAGCTTGCTCAAGGCTCCATGCCATCTGGCCTTGAAAACTACCAGTGATGGGATATCCACAAATTCTCTCACCGTGTTCCAGTATCTCACCATCTTCACTGCAGAAATATCTTCCTCACATCCAATACAAACTTACCTTCTTTTCACTTTAAAACCATTGTCTGTTGAACTGTCACTACATGCCCTGGTAAAAAGTTTCTTTCTTATAAGCCCACTTTATGCGTTGAAAGGCTGCAGTAATATCTCCCCTGAGCCTTATGTTCCCCAGACTGAACACTTCCAACTCTTTCAGTTTATCTTCATAGGAGTTGTGTTCTTCCACCCCTCTGATAATTTTCAGGGCCCTTCTCTGGACTTGCTGTTACAGACTCATGCTTATTCTTATGTGCTCAGGGCCTCAGAGTTGGATGCAGCACTTCAGGTGAGGTATTATCTCAACTTGCTGGCCACACTGCTTTGGATGCAGCCCAGAACTTGGCTGGCTTTCTCGGTTGTGAGTGCACATTGCCAGGTCATTTTTAATTTTTAGCTACCAGTACCTCCAAGTCCTTCTCTGCAGGACTGCTCTTAACAGTTTGTAAATTTAATTGCCACTGCTTGTCCTGGACTCCATCTGGTCAGAGTAACCTCCTCTTCTTTTTCATTCCTGCCACACTCAGGACAAAAAAGATGCCCAACAGTACTGATAGCAGAAGATAAGACTGGTCTTTGGGAAATGTGACCTAAGCAGAACCAGGACTGGGATGCGAACATGCTGAAGAAGGTCATATCTTTGCTGCTGAAAATCCCACTAAACCTGTCACATAGGCTCCATTTACATTCAGTGGATTCAGAATTAATTAAGATGTTTATCTGCTGGCAGAGCAAGTGAATCACCTTGCTTTAGGATGCCCATTGTTTGGTGTGTCTATGCCCACCTTGCAGTAGGAGGCTGCAGGCAAGAGCATGGGGCTGTTGATTGCTCCAATTCCTCTCTGGGGACTTTGGGGAGCACCCACTCGTATCCACTGAGGACCTGCTCACACCTGGGCAAGGGCCAATAATCTGCTTTGCTTCAGTCTCTTTCATCATCCTGGTACCTTAACCAGGACCATCACAGCATCTGGTGTTACCAAGAGGGCTGAGGACTTTGGGGACCACTGCCACAGGTTTTAACCAGCTACTAGAATCTAACATAGCCTCTATAACAACAGCAAGTGGGGTTTCAGGAAAGATTAATTGGCTTTCAGGTCTGCCTGCCCTGCTGTCAATACACTGCATTCACTAAGTGTGAAGTAACAGGGGGCTTCTCAAACACAGCTTGAAGTGAATGGTTTGTGTTAAGTTTTAGCGAGAGGCAGAGAGCTAAACTACCCCAGGAGTACTTTGATCATGCCTAACTGGGGACTCCAGAAATTTAAAAAAGACTCACTATTCTTTTTCTTCTGGACAAGATCACACATTTCAAGTTTTTTTCTTCCTCTCCACTAACTCAAACCAGAGAGACAGCACTCATGCCTTTAACAGACTTGACAATCTGATGCACACTACAATGCTTGACAACACTGACAACTTTATCTGATTTTGTTGAGCTATATTGTTTCTGACTCCTTCTTGAAAACTAGGTTTGATTCTGTGTTCTCACCGAGTGGCACAAGCTTGGATACTGCAGGCGTTCCCTCCTCCTTGTTTCTTATCCATAAGCCTCTCCAAACCAACACAGCTTAGGAGGACTAAAGAGGCTAAAAAGAGTAGGGCCTGATTTATTTTTTTCCCCCTTTCCACCATTTGGTGCTGCTGTGTCATCACAAACCTTGGCTCTTCGTCTTTTTTTTTTAATTAACATAAATGTGGTGGCCAGCCCCCAAACCATGTGATCACTCCTTACATCTGAAAAAAAACCTCATCTGCACACAAGAGACAGAGTGCCTAGCTCATGTAAAATCACTCCTGGGGTAGGTATCAGAATTACCTCACCCTCAAACACCCAGCTGTAAATAAAGCCACTAAGCACTTACACAGGTTAGAACCAAACTTAAACAGGGCAAACACACCAAAACAGGAGCCCCACCATCAGTGACCACTGCTGGCTGGGTTCAGTGGCAGGACTGTGATTTCCAACTTCGTGCTGCCAGCTTTGGGTATTCTGAGTACCACAACTCGGGAGTCAGGAGTCTGTGAGGAGCGAACCAGAGACCCCAAATGCTGTAGAAGACCATGATGCATGGGTGCATGCTCCAGTTCCTGTTCCAGTTCCTCCACAACACATCTGACATGAGGCAGTACATCACCCACTGCTTGGAGATGGAGGAGCAGAGTGCGGGACTTCCTCCTGAGCAGTCCCTTCCTCCTGGTGATCATTGGTAAACACAGTGCTTCCCTTACACAACACAGGAATATTCTATACTACTCAGACAGCTGGGATGTCACAGAAAGCACAGGCAGCCCAGTGTTCCCCATGGATGCCCTGCAATCACCACAGGGAAATTCATCTTCAGCCTCAACCAGGAGATGCTCCATGTGGCTTCACTCTCAGGTGCTCCATGGAATATCCACTTAGCACAAGCAAAGAGCTTTTTTCTTGGATATGTTTAGGAGTGGCACAACAAAACTTACTTTTCTTTATAGGAGAATCAGCCCCTCATCCACACCACCAACCACCCCCTGATAAATTTCAAGCCTTTGTCAAAATCCGGAGAAGTTATAGCTACTCAAAGTCAACACATTTATCAAGATCAGAAAACATTTCCCCCCCCTGCTTTATTCCCAGAAATTCCTGACATTTTCCGGTCATCATTTTTCTAAAGAAAATAATTAAAATAATATGGCTTAGGGCAGATATTCATCTTGGAAAAACTCATCCCAAGCTGTCAAAATGTAGCAGAGTCATCAATCTTGAGGAAAAAAAAAGACAAAGAAAAAGAAAAAGGAGGAAGTGAATGAAGTCCTCATAAGAGATGTCATTCTTAAGAATGCGCAGTGGGGCTGTGAGTGGACCTGAGCTGAGCCAGTCCTTCCTTCCAAAAGACATGGGGTGGTGTTTGGTGGGTGGTGCAAACTGCATGGTGGGTGGTTTGCCAGCCAGCCTTGGAGCATGCTGGGTGGTGCCTGCCCTCAGGGGCATGGTGGTCAGTAATTGAGCTCTCTCTCCAAGCACAGGATTAAATGGATAAACTCCAGGCCATATAAGTGAATCAAGTGTAGTTTTAAAAGCAAATGGGTATGAGCAATAACCTCACAGATACTTTTTAAGAGCACTGTAACTGTTTGTCCAGGAGTTTCCCTGATCCATCTCTACCATAGACCCCCTTTTTCCTTTGGTGTGACACAATGGTTTATCAGCACTCCTCCAAGAAAAGTACATAACTGTGCCACAGCTCATCTCCAGTAATACAGACAGACCATGTAAGACTCACAATAAAACCCTTATCTCATATCCCACAGAACACTGTTTTTTCCCTTTGCTCCCTCCCACCCTTCTCTAACTATAAACACATCCAACTCATGAGTGTAATCTTGTATATAATCTAAAAAGTAAGACTACCATGAAGTGCTGATCATATCACAACATTCAGATTTTGTAGACTAACAATGAATAAAATATGCACACATCCACACAAACTTAGAAGCTGAATATGTACTCCCAGAGAAGACACCTTTAACTGAAAATTGCCTTCATATCTTGCCTCCTGCCAGGATATAGTTCTAAATGCTGAAAACTTAAGTAGAAAAACCTGCATTACTAACTAACATACATCAGTCTCAACTTATTCTCCTCTTCGGGCATTGATGCTTTTACCCTTTAAGGTTAATCATTAAAGAAGACAATATTTTTACTTTTCAGAGCACTGTGTACTACAAGAAGTGTTGAAGAAAGAACTTCACTGAAAGCCCTTGATGAAACATTCCTCTGAAAAAAACCCCAAAAATCAATAAAACCTTTGAAGTATTGTTTTGAAGTACAGCTGGTCTCATTTTCTGATGTGCCAGCATAAAACCGACTTCTGAGCAAATTCCGATGAAAGAAATAAGTAGGAATTGTCTTATATGAAATGAAAGCCGTAATAAAATCAGTATAAAATGTATACAATCTTTTAGATAAATGCATTTAACAATTTCAAGAATTAATAGCAGAGACTAATTCTTTAACTCAGTGAGGCATGGGTTCAGCATCTACCTGGATTGGGGGAAGTTTTGAGCTTCCTGTTCTCAGGATCCTGTCAATTGTCTTGGAAAGAGAGTTGAAGTGGTTTGTTGGTAGTGCCTGCAGCCTCCCCTGCTTTCCCACCAGGGCTCGTGTGGCTCAGGAAGATGACATGCATCCCACAGGAGACAGCATACCCAAGCCTACAGCTGCAGCAGATTTGGAAGTCTGTCTGTGCTTAATAAATGTCAGGTTTTAATAGCATGCATCATTATTGTTAATTGTATTCAAACCCAGCAGGGCCCATGCCCATATTGCATTCATCAATTTGTACAAAAGCTAACAAGCTTTAACCTGCACATGTGCAGAAACAGCCTGTGTACCTGGCACAAACCCAAGGAAGCTGCAGCAAGGTGGGAACCAGCCTCTTCCCACAGGCAACCAGCAACAGGACACAAGCAAATGGAGTCACACTGTGCCAGCAGAGGTTCAGGTTCAGGTCAGACATCCAGAATAATTTTTTCACTGAAAGGGTTGACAAGCATCAGAACGGACTGCCCAGGGAGGTGGTGGAGTCTTGAAAACCCTGGAGGTGTTCAAGAAAGGACAGGATTTGGCACTTAGCGTGATGGTCTGCTTGGGATGGTGGTGTTTGTTCACAGGTTAGACTTGATCTTCGAGGTCTTTTCCAGTCTTAATGTCTCTGTGTTTCTGTGATTTGCACCAATGATCTCCTTATCTATTAATTCAACCCTTGATTAGAATGCTATGATATCTATGGAATTGTATAACCTCAATTAATCCTAATCAATAACTAATAATTGCAAAGCCCACAAAGGCTACTGGAGTAATTTGGAACCACTAGATAACAATACTACCTGACAGGGCTGCAAAAGACTTTGTCATCCTTCCTTATATAAAATCTGTTAAGCTACAACGAGCAACTGAAGGTGTCCAGCTCACTGTTTTTCTTGAGAATTTCAGAAACATCTCCCTATATTTCCAGGACTATCATAGCACTTATGGAATACTCAGAAATATGAAAATAATAGTTTAGCTGATTAAAACATCACCATATTTTCATGTTGCATTGGTAAGAAATGTTATTGATATAACATGATGTTTTTTAGTCATGTCACTCCCTTAATGCATTTCCACACATTGTTCCTCTTTTTTTTTTTTTAATACCATGATTTTTTTATGTGTTAAAGTACCTTTCTGAGATTGCTATTCAAAAGGCACTCCTGGAGCAAAGGTAAAAGCAGTTGGGAGAGGAGACTTCTTCCATTTTCTCCCAAGCATCCATCAAGAACAAACAACTCTGTTCACTTCCAAGGGGCCATGGTCAATGCTCACAATGCCCCTAAGCATTGATCACTGCCCTGTCTGAGTCTCACAGCTCCCACCTCTGAAGCCACCTGTTGAAGAGATGCTTCCACTCCCCTTTTGCATTTTCAAATCTTTTTTCCTTTTTAAATGTAATTCAGCCTCACCCCCACACTGCAGTGGTCTGTGCAACCTCAGAATTAAGTAATTTTCAGAACACCAATGGGCTGGCAGCACTGACATGTCCCTGTCACCCCAGGCTTATGACCATACACAGCATCCCTCTGTCCAACCAGACTTGTGTCACTCTGACCTTCAGGCAAACACTAATGTCAGCAATTGTTAACTTTGCTAAGTTCATTATGTGAGTGTTTTTTCTTGAAATTATTCTTGTTTGTAATCTTACACTGTATAACATTATACTCAGGATTCTATGATTTTCACAATGGTGTGGAATCAGACTTTGAATACCATTATTACAAAACCAGAATAGCCACCTATTTCCTCAATTTGGAGATAAATAATTGCAAATAATAGAGAAGAAACAGATGGGCAATCACAGCAAGCAGAAGCAGACATGGCCTCTGTTGAAACTGTTGCTGACTCATGCTACCAGAATACCACTTGTGCCAAAATGAGACTACATCCCACTCTTCCATGAACTACAGGATTTCATGAAATCAGGCAAAATCACACTGATATTATCATGAAATCTCAATGTTTCTGATTAAATATGTACTCATTTCATGACTACTGAAATATTACAGGGCTAATTTTTAAAAGAGAAGAAGTGTCCATGCAGGCACTCATGGACTTATTAAGATCTCCAGGTTCATGCAGAGGAGTCCATGCCTTCAAAATTATCTTTAAATGCCTAATCTTTTAATGATCTCTAAATCCATTTTAACACTTTCTGCAATATTAGAGGGTCCTGGTAGGGTTAATGGGAAACAGCTGTTCTGAAATAATGTGAAAGCCCTCTCAGTATCTCTGTTCCAGCTTATCCTTAATAATAGGTCCAGACTGCACTAACAGTTTTTGTGTCTTAGAACAATTCCAAAGATTTTCCAAATACTCAGTCTGATATGTGTGGGCAATATAAGGGATCTCATTGTCTTTCACCCTTTCTCATGCTTCTGTGAGGAAAAAAAAAAAAACTGGCTTCATGCCTTCATTAATATTTTGCAGTTCACTAATAAATGCTATGAAATACAGCCTCAAGTGAGAAGGAAATTAATGAACTTTCTCAGCCACTGGCAATTAGTTTTGAAAGACTGTGTAGATCTGGTGAGCTCTCAAAAAAAGAGAAAAGGAAAATGTGGCCTCTGTTTTTCAAAACAGAGTTAACCTGGAGAGCAAAGCAATGTGTCTCTGATCCTTCCAGAGGCAGGCAGCTGAGTCCCCAGCCCTCGACTTAACCCACAGGGTGAAGATACTACTTGGGTGTCATATTGAAGAAGCATCAAAAGAACAGAAAACTATATATGGGACAGTGACCAAACTGTGACATGGAAGAACATAATTCTTCTGCATCATAACTGCTTTTGCAAAAGCAGTAAAGATCAGGGAAGCTCATTTGCAATGTAGAAAATCACATCCAAGGGGACAACAAAATGAAAACACAACTTGCAAAACAAAAGAATTGCTCCACACAAAGCATTTGGCTTTATTTTTAACCCATTTAATAATTTACAAAGAAAGACTATCAATGAACACCTAAACAGAATTTTACCTTCTAGAGTTACCAAAACCAGCAAGTCTGTCATTGCAAACCATCTGTTAGACACAGCTGGCAATTCCTCTGCTTATAAATCTGACGCTGCCTTTTACAAGCCCTTGCTGAAGTCATGGTGATGAGGTTGTTACTTCATAACTGAAAAACGCAGTTTCATAGCTTGCAAATTCCCTGCTGAATGGCTTGAGGTGAACTTGTGGAAAACAGAGGGAGACAGAATGGCTGAAGAAGACAACTGCTGCAGAAATCTGCCATCCCACTGCCCAGAGGCAACTTCACGTTCTCTCTCACCAAAGGCTGAGTCTGCAGCTTGAGGAGGCACTAGAGATTTGAAAAATGTTTCAGGATGCATGACAAAAATGGTGCAATGTGTTTTGTCCCTGTTTCTGAATTGGTTTGAGAGTAGGAAGAGAGCATTCAGAGGCTGTGCTGACTGTCTTTGGCTCATCAAATAACGTTTTCTCTCCAACTTTATTTCTGTTATATTTCTGAGTTACAAACCCAAAATTTTTGCAGGCCAAGTCTGGGCTTCTAGAACTTGTTGGATTGTAAAACCACCCTACTACATACAATTTCTGTTAAGAATAGGAAATGAGGGCCCTGGAAAAAATACTAGCAGAGAAACTCAAATTATTTATAAAGAAAAGTTAAGTGCTTTATGGCAAAAGATAAAGAAGTGAAACTACAATACAGCATTGCAGCAGAGAAATGCATGTAATTGAATGAAACACTACAGCATTAAGAGGGAGAAGAATTCACAGGGAAACACAGTAAAGAAAATTATTACAAAGTACAAAAGATTAAAGTGCTACATGTTAACCCCTAGGGTACTTCAGCGTATACATTTGCAGACAGTGTGCCTAAACAAGAGCCTGAAGAAAGTTATTTCTGCCAATGAAAGGCAGACTTTTCTGTCACCAGTGCTGAAGTAGCCATTTTATTCCCTGCCAAACTACAGATTGCTTTGAAAGAAAAGAGGTTTCCTTTTTATTATGAGGACTCTAAACCAGTTACAGCTGTGCAACAAAACAGATGTGGGACAGCAGAAGTGGAGGAAAGTTCACTGGATTGAGGGTAAAGGAAATTATGATGAGACAATACACCATTCTGGAACCCAAAGTCAGTGCAGAAATGCTGACATCTTTAATGTGGGTTCCCCCTTCCCAGTCTCATGATCTGCTGACAAATGCAGGCACTGCTGAATCGCATTTCCTCGCTCCTGAAGGCACTGATGCCTCCTCGCCTGCTGCTGGGATGGTCTGAATTTTAATGCTGCCCTTTCACCAGAAGAAATGGACACAGTAATTCTTATCATGATGGTGTCCTACACTTCCCTCACATGATTTTCTTCACCTTTTTCATTTCCTACAGTCAAACTGAATACCTGAAGAAAAGCACTCTTCCTTTTCCATTACCTTGTTGGGTATACCCCATATATTATATAGAATACTCATTCACTGTGTAATCAGAGTACTTATTCACAGTCAACACTCCAGGAGTCACCAGAGCTCGGGGGAACATATTTGAGCTATCTTTAAATTAGCTATCTCAGTACTGATAGCAGGGTAGCTATCATAACACACAGCACATCACAGCATGCCGAATATTGCAGCTTCTTGAAAGTTACCACAGGTATTTCTAAGAGAGCTACAACCTCAGCAGCATCTGTAATGAGGGGTTCTTTAATTTTTTTTCCCCATATTTACTGTAACTATTGTAAGTTCACAAATGAAGAAGGGAGGATAATGAAATAAAGAGAAGAAAGGATGACCAATATGACTTAGCTGAAGGAAGGAAATAAAAAACCAGCGTTCTTCATCCCTTAACTCATTCAGGTTATTAAGTAGTATTTTTACCATATTACCAGGTAAATAATCTTTTGGCCTAGATCTGCTCAAATTGAAGTCAACAGCCAAAAATTTGAAAAAACACAAACAAAATGAATGGGATGACAATATCAGGTTGAGTGACTTCCCAGGACTGGAAACTACATAGAAACGTGATGACAAATGATAGGAAATTTGGAATGTGATTACTTTTAGTAAAACTTAGGACTATGGAAGGAGCTAAATTTGCAGTTATGCAATGGACTCTTACACAATTGTTTAAGCTCTCCCAAGAAATCAAGATAACATTGTATGCTTACTTTCAGGTGAGAGAAGGATGTAGTCCTGGTCAGTAGAATGAATAGAGGTATCAGGGAAGCCCTCAGGTATGATGCAAGAAACATCTAAGACTATTTGTTTCTTCAAGATAAGCAGATTTCCAAGCTATTAGTGCTGGAAAACTGCCACATATGGAAATTCATACCAGACATCATGTACACAACAGAAAGAATATCAGCAAAATGAAAACACAACTTGCAAAACAAACTTTGAAATTTCTTACTGGTCAACCTTGTTTGACTTAAACCACTATCTCAGTGACCCAGTGTTCTGGATCAGAGATCTTGAGTCAAGGGAGTATACACAGACAGATGAGCTGTCAGTCAGCTCCCTCTCCTCCTGTTTTGAGACCTTTGATCTATCAACTTTTCTTAAAGAAATATCCCTACTGATGCATTTGCAGTATCTCATGCACCTAATATTCATTTTCACCTAGATTGTTTCCTTAGCTAGATAACTTAAACGATCAATATGTTATGAAGCCAAGAATTGTCAGAATATATTATTAAATATCTGGAAGACTTCAATAATGATACTGGAAAAAGTTGTTTGAATTATATTCCAAAACTTGCACAAAGCCTCAAAACTTGTGAAAACCTATATTAAACTGAAAACTCTTCTCATTCCACTGGATTACCACATGTCACAGATCTTGTGCAACTGTAGTAGAGATATGGAATAAAAATGAGCCCAAAAGCCAAAGTCTATCATAAAAGATTTAGTTTTTTAAAATACACTGCTATAAATACCCATGAAAGGCATTCCTGGCAAGTACTCACCAGAGGGAGTGCCACAGATCTAGGAAGAGATACTAAAGATGAATGTTGAAGTTTAATTTTCTAAGTTTAATTTTCACCATCAGTTTTTTAATCTCTTTAGCCTCTAGACACAGAAAGTGAATTTGATCATGTAAAAAAAACCGTGATCAAAAGCTTGGACAGTCATAAAAATGCCCTCAGGGAAAGGGATAATACTGCATAACACAATATTCCATGTTGTCCTATGGTCTGTACAGCTTCTTATCAATAACAAATGTACTTACCTGAACATATCCAGGGCAAATATTGTCCCCAGCTTCACCAAAGCCATTCAACTGAGGTCCATGATTTGAGACAAATACAGAAAATGGCAGTATTATGTTATTCACTGCAATTCATCATTTATGGACTATGCTAATGACATCCACTTGCAATAAAAAAATAAATGGAAATATCTACATAGAATGTTAGTGGTTAGCTTTTTAAATAAAATTATCTTTCTCTTATGGAGAAATTAGTCTTTTTTAAACTAATGCAGCATATTCATGGGCGACTATGTCCTCAGAGAACAGTAACATGAGAAATAATTATGAACCATCTTAATTAATATAAGCTGGTTTTCCACCCACTTAAGTTTTTAATCTATTGCTGTGCTAGCCAACTGAAAAGTGACACACTGACAGTAAGGAACTGATTATATCACCACTGGCACTTTCTGAAAATGCCAAGAGCCAAACATTGGCTTGCCTTTAGGCAAGAATTTAAGTCTAGGAAAAAAAGCCAAACTAAACCAGGTAAAAGCAGTATCAGATGCAAGACTTGAGGTATTTGTGTACTAACGTCTCTTCCCAAAGCCCAGTTTCAGGAAAACATGTCCATACTGGCACAGGTAAAGGCCAGGAAGAGATCAGTGTGACAAGCACACACAAAAGACAACAGAATCAACTTAATCTCCCTGCAATGTGAGGGAACAAAGACGTGATTTTCCTTATGTCTGTAATTTTGGCTTATCTTTAAAAAGGCTTTTCAGAAAGAATGGTTCTCACATGCTCCACATTCAAGGCCACATTTTCTCCGAAGAATGTTAAACATTTTGGCCAGGAATAACTATACTGTGGCTCTGCTTCCATAAGTGCCACTGCACATAAATACAAGATAATATTTAGTGGATGAGAGAAGCAATGTTCATGCAATGGCACCTACAAAAACAGAGCAGGCCACAGTGCAAATCTTCTGGACGAAGACTTGTGGGGAATGGTGCTGTGAATTTTCATTCATTCAAGAAAGTAAAAAGTAACAAATAAAAGATACCAGTGGCTCAAGAAAATGTAATTAATTTCACAGACAAACTTTAAAACCCCTATGTCTGAGGATTATTCAGTTATGTCCAGTTCTGCTGGACGTGATCTTCATCAAAAAGAACTGATCAGAGATGTGAAGGTTGGGGGCAGCTTTGGCTGCAGGATGATGAAATGGTAAAAAACAGGTTCCTGAGAAGATGGAACATGGTAAACAGCAGGATCACAACCCTGGACTTCGGGAGAATCAACTTTGGCCAGTTAAGGGATCTGCTTGGAAGAACCTGATGGGATATCATCCTGAAGCAAAGAGGTGTCCAAGAGCTGGATGACTTTCAAGGATCACTACCTCCAAGCTCAAAATTAGTCCAGTCCTAAAAAGCAGGAAGTCAAGTGCAGGTGGCAGGCAGCCTCCATGGATGATTAAGGTCATGCTCAAACATGGAGAGTGTAAGAGGTAGAAGCAGGGACAGGAGAAATGTTGAAACAGCTTGAATGTGCAGAAATGGGGTTGTGAAAAACTAAAGCCAATCTGGAGTTTAATCTGATTACAGGCAACAGCAAAAGCTTCCACAAGTATATCCACAGCAGAAAAGCTAGGGAAAATGCAAGCCTGCTGCTGAATAGGAATTGAGACACACTGACAAAGGACAAGGAAGTAACTGCATTTTCTAGCTATAAACTGATGAAGCATAGTCTAGATAAGTGGACAGTGTGTTGGACTGCAAACTGTCAAGCTCACAGAGTTGTGGTCAGTGACATGAAATCCAGACCAGCCTGAAAGCCAGTCACTAGTGGTGCACCCCACAGTTCATACTGGCATCTACTAAATGTAGTATCCTCATTAATCACCTGGACAATGAAGAGAGTGAAGATGTGGATGACGGAAAAGAGTGCAGCAAGTTTGCAGTTGATACAAAATCGTGAGGAGTGGCTGGTACATCAGATGGATACGCTGCCACCAGAGGGACCTCAAGAAAATGGAGGAATTGGCTGACAAGGACCCCTTGAAGTTCAACCAAGAACCTGTGAGGGAGTAATGCCAAAGATCAGCACAGACTGTGATCAAACAGCTGAAAAGCAGCTCTTCAGAGAAGGACCTGGGGGCCCTGGTAAGCAGCTAGTTCAACATAAGCCAGCAGTGTGTCCCTGTGACAAAGGCAAAGAACCAAGTGCTTCCTGGGCTCCATCAGGAAGAGCATTGCCAGAAGGTGGCTCTGCCCCACTGCACAGCACTGCTAAGACACACCTGGTGTGCTGTGTCCAGTTCTGGGGTCCTTAGATTAATGGAGACATGGACATATTGAGAGTCAAGGAAAGGTACACAAAGATGATTAAGGTCTTGAAGCACCTGTCATATGATGAGAGGCTGTAAGAGCTGGTTCTGCTCAGCCTAGAGAAGGCTCTGGGGGATCTTACCAGTAAGTGTAAATATTTGATGGGGGTGTAAAGGAGATGGAGCTAGAATTTTCTTGCTGGTGAATAATCAAAGAAAAAGAGGTAATGTGCACAAACTGAAATGCATGGAACTTCATTTAGACATGATAAAAAAAAAGCTTTGTTTCAAGAATGATCAAATTCTGTAACGGGCTGCCCACAGGAAGTGTGGAGTTTTATTTTCCTAGATATTCAAAATGCAACTGGTCACAAGCACTAGGTCACCTGCTCCAGTTGACCTTGCTTTGAGTAGCCTCGATTTTCAGAGATGTCTTCTGACCTCAACTATTCTGTGACTGTAATTCTGTTTCTCCCAGTATCCTGATAGTTGCCTCCCTACAGTGTGAAAATACATTTTAAGAGCACAACAGCACAAAGTGCATACATGTTTGCACGCACTCAAGCAGTCTACACAAGCACAATAGCAGATGCCTTTACAGGCTTGCAATACTATGTGGAAGTTGTACCACAGTCTCTATTCTTCTGCCAAGAGAGAGAACTAACCCAAGTCCCCACACAGCAGAAAAGCAGTGTATTCATCATTTTTCAATCAAATGAAAAGAGAGAAAGTGTGATGCGCATGCTGCACAGATCAGGAATGCTGGGAAGCAAGTGCCAGCCATCAAACCACATCTGTACTCCCGGGGTATCATCTTACACTGCTCATGGCTGGAATGTGCTGCAGCAGCACGGTCCAATTGGCAGCTGGAGTGTCAAGACCAGTGTCTACATTCAGCTGGCTGCCTTTTCCTGGGCAGCACAAAGAATGGCTGGCTGAGCAGCCAAAAGCCTTCTCCCACACTGGCTCACAGGCCGTGGGGCTTTCCTGCCTAGCTTTGACAGAGCAGATGGGAAGAATTTGCTAATTCTGGGGGTGAGAGAAAGAGGAAATAATCTTTGGTTGCCATGGTGTGGGCAGCATACCTAAGGAGGGAAAAGGTGTGAGTGGGTTGCTGCTGCCTGCTGCTGCCTTGGGGTGGTGGGGAAGGTGGGTTCTTGTGCAGGAAGTGTGGGTATGGGAAGATGCTGTTAGAAGAGTGGGTGGTGTTTCAGGTGGACTAGCCGTCTCTGGGATAACACAGAACAGCTCCAGCTGTCCAGACTGCCCTGCACAAGTGCAGCTCCATAAATTCCTTCTAACAGCACTAGTGATGAAATGCCTTGTTTCTAATATCACAGTCCTGTGCTATTTAATTCCCCACCTTCCCATTTCAGGTGTGAGCACATCACCTCCTCGCCCTGGCCAATGCCCAGCTTCTCTGCTACATGTACAGCTGCAGCCACTCTGCCATGCAACCACGCATACAAGATCACAAGGATGGAGCTACCACTTTGGCAAGCCTCTTCCAGACCTGCACATTCCTTCCTTATTACTCGCTTCTTTGACATATGATGTTGCTTAAGCACCTTCAGTGCTTTGCCTGAATCCTGTAAACAAGAAGAATCCTATAAATATGAAGAAGAGGCATTAGCTTTTTCTCTACCAGTAGACCATAATGTCTAAAGAATGTGACATCTTTTATGTCACAGGAATGTGACATAAAAGACCAAATTTTTACTGGCAGTTTCCTGTTCCTCTCTAGTGAAATTTTCAAGTTAATTTTACTTTACCAAAGCTATGCAAAATTATGAGGTAATTTTCTGCCAATGCATATGAACTTATCTAGATACATGGACATATGAAATATTAAACATAAGGGACACAGCATCAGAATTTATATAAAAATATAGTTGCTAACTTAATTGACCCAGGAGAGAATGTGTTGGACCCTGACAATCAAGAGGAAAATGTACTTGAAGCTCAGATTCTACGCAGTCACTGTGCCAGAACTACACACGCGTACAGAAATGCCCATTCTAACCTCACCACTCCTAGGCAGGGTACTACTCTGGCCAAATGCATAACTCTGCCTCCAAAACAAAGGCAAATTCTAAAGCCAACTTGCTTATAAGTTAGTTTCACAAAGCTAATTCCCCAGAGAGTCTGAAGTGAGGTGCCCATCTGCTCTTCTCCACTGGAGATACACTTCCACAATGATAAACAGCTGCTAGAAAAACTTTGAGAGACAGTAACTGAGAACAATACAAATTAAGAGAAGTTATATCAGAAAAATCACTACAAAAACTCATGCAGATCTGATAACAAAACAAAGGGCCTGCCAGAGATGCAATGACCCTCTCCAGTTAGTGGCCCCATAATGGCACCCCTAATCCCCTATGATCCACAGCTCCAGGGAATATTTTCTACCCCATACGAAAATTATCCATCCCTAATAGCTGCAGGATGCTAGACAGATGGGGAATTAAGGCAACACACTAAAGACATTGAGTTTTGTGTGGCTATCTCTCTTGTTCGGCAGTACAACTGTTATGCCAGACAGGGTGATGTGGCCTCAGCTGTCAGGAAGGGGAAAGTCCCCACAGGAGGTGTCTGGAAACAGCTGGGAAACCTCCCCACACTTTCTACCCCATGATAAATCAGCAATAAAACAACCCTTTGTAAACGAAGCAAATACCTGGATTTAGTGTGGGCTTTCTTTCCGGTGACCCTTGCAGTATTGTACAATGATGGGAAAGTGTCACAGTGTTCATTTTACATCAGGGGAACAGCCAGTACTTCTGATGGCAATAATGGAAACTAAATCCAAAGCTGCAACACTGGCTCCATGGTTATCTAAGAAGTTTTACCATTAATATAACTGAAGCCAAATTTCACTTTGTTCCTCTGAGTCCTCCACATTCCTTTCAGCCTCTTTTTTTGGTATGAGTTTGCTTTAGCTTTTTTATGGTGTGGAAAGAGCTGTCCCCTTGGATTCCTCATAGCAGTACCTCTTTCTTTTTTACAAACACACTCACTATATACCAGGGAAAAAAAAGACCAGTTTTGCACCTCTTAATTCAGGAGTCCTAGGGTGGATATAGAGAAAGATGAAGACTTTGAGAAGCTAAGAAAAGAAAAAACACCTGAAATTCAAAACAATAACCCGAAGAAAACTGATTAACTGCTTTTGCTTATATTTAAACTGGCAATATGCATGGGACACAATGCAAACCTTCTCCATGATATCCTCAGTACACACTATCTCCTGGATCCACTGTAGTCAATTCTAGGAGCCCAAAGATAACTATCTGATTATACAAAACCTGTAATCATTCACCTTGAAGTCTCTGAAGTGCGGCACATGGCAATGTCAGCATCACTATGACTTGAGCATGATGTAGTACCTCTCCTGTTGTTTTCTGTCTTACAAAATATTCATTACTTTTCTTCTATCCTATCACTAACTTCTGCTGGAAGTTCTCTCCCATGCTTGACTCTCTCACCTTCTCTTTGATCCCCCTCAAAATCTGTCCATGATTTTCTGTTTCCTGATCCCACCATGTTAACAATTCTGCCCTCATGTTTCCAAATTGTGCAGTCCCAGTGCCAAGCCCTCCTTCAGCTCCATGGACCTCCATTCCTGCCCCCGGCACTTTGATCCTTTCTGAAGTGATTCTGCTGGTTTAACACCATTAATATTTACAGAAAAGTATGGGACTGTTTCTTGAATATGGGCTTTTCCAGAAGCTCTGGATTTGGCTCACTGAGATTATACACCTCCAGCAGAAACCAGCTCATGGATTTAGGCACAGTGCCCGAATAGTAAACAGTAAACGTGGTGTGTGGATAAAATGTATTTCTTGAAACAGTGTCACAGAAGGACACCAACTTCTCTTGTCACCACAGATAACCAGAACACGCTCTCTCCTTACTCCAAACTCAAAACCCAAACAAGCAAAAAAACTCAACTCAACCAAAATCAAACCAAAGCAGATCTTTGACAAGTCAAGAACTGTTCTCAAAGACATCTGTGCCCCTAAGGTAATACCATACCCTTGAGCAACATCAAGCCCCATCATATCAGCAGGAGCTAATTAACTTCCAGCCACCACAATGCTTTAAAGAAGGTTGCAGGAACAATCCTTACAGCAGGAAGCCCCACTCCATATGGCAGGGCCATCACTCACCATCACTTGGTAAAGCAGCAGTGTTCACCACCACCTCTCATCACAGGCAGAGGAGTAAAGCAACTCAATTTGGCTGATGCCAGGATGCACATGTGATGATTACTTGATCTGCCTGCATCCAGCATCAGATGTCATCAAACACAGTCAGCATGCTACAGACATTTTAAAAGCCACAATGAGGAGACAGCATGTTCTTCAATGATAGATGGCTCTAAACAAACTCATACATAAAATCAGGAGCAATTTGTGGAACTGCAGTTTCCATTCTCCCTTGGAATTGAAAGGAGGATGATTATTATAGCAGCAATTGTTAGGGCTGCTGTATCAAAAGGTCAGTGTGCAATTACCTACACCCCTCAATACATACACACAGAACAACCAGCAAACCATTCCCATTTCAAGAGCTTGTACCTCCTCCAGACATGTCATGTAGTATACAAATCTGAGCCCAAGAGCACTCACTCACCATAGTAAAACTAGAAGGTCTATTTGTAAGTATATCTGAAGTTGAGAAGAGCTTATAAAACCTGGGTACGTTTTCATGTCAGCTTGTTTCACACACTTCAGCAAAATAGCTTTTATTTTTTCTTACTGAGAAATTTTGCACCCTATTAACCTTTTTTCTATTGTATCAGGAACATGAGCACAGCAACATTGTTCTCTTGTGCAGGAACCAGAGGCCAGACTTTGAGCAGGGACTGATCCTTCTCATTGATCCTTTTACCCTCAATACCTTTGCAGAATGCAGCCAACTTACAAGCCACATTCCTACAGGATTGAAATGTCTACCCACAGTAAAAGATGAACTACTTTACTGTAAAAAAACTTTAAACTTGCATTATCCCTTTAACATTCCAAAAACTTTTTCTGAAATCAAAGCCATATCTATTGGCTTCAAGACATTTTTTAAATTGCTAAATGTTTTGTGATTGTGATTGGAGAAAACTAAATTATTTTATTTCACATAAGAACTTCAACTTCTAAAATATTATCTATGATGAAATGATATACTAGTTCAATAAGATGTACCACTACAATGCTCTACAAGAATATCACTGAAATTTCTGGTGATGGACACTGTAATACTGAGCACTACATAAGACTGAAGGAAAAAATATGAGGAAATCTTCAGTGCATTAAAAGCAATTACCGACTAAACTAAGATCAATGACGTGACAAAGTACAACACAGGAATGATTTTGCTTGCTTGCAATGCTTCATCTACTTTCAAGTTCCAAACAGAAATCTAACTTGGAGCTTCTGAATTTCATGACGTTCTAGTATAATTTGCTTAGTTCACAATAAAACCTTGCAGATAAATTCACCAGTATAGTTAGTTTGATGGCATAAAATTAGTCTGATCTGTTGCAATTCATTCTGTTTGAAAGCAACAATACCCCACAGATCAGACACCGACATTATCTCAACCTAAAATGTACATTTACTCTTGACACCAAACATGGTATTTATTTTTAAAGGGCAATTGTAGTAAGGTCATTATACAAAACTACAAAAAAATAAATCTCCAGTGCTTTAGCAGCATCACACAGCTTGGTGTCGATGGCAAACTTTCTGAGAGTGAAATCCCACTGTCTCCTCTTGGACACTGACCATAACTCTTTGAATGCAACCATCTAGACAATCCCTTTAACAAGCAGCCATACTCCTCTTCCACTCTATGCAGACTTAATATTTACTACCTTCAAACCTCCTCTGGGCTACCCATGTTTGCCATCTGCAGAGGACTTCACAGCAAACTATTATTACAGAACTACTGCTCCTCCATAATTATCAATTTAAAAAGAGAAAGGGGAACTCATACCAGAAACTCAAGCCTCTTTAAGTTTTTAATGAGGAAGGAGAAAGAACTTAGGAAATTAATACGCAACTGTATTTTGATTTCCAGTTTATGTCTGGCATCTTTTGCTCTATAATGACTGCTTCTACACTAAAAGAGAAGAAACAAAGGCCTTACCTCAGTTGCAATCTACTGTCTAAATGCATTAGGGATTTTTGTGAAGTGTCAAAACTATGGCAAAAGCTGGGCCATTAAAAACAGAAAAAAAAAAGCACTTATCTAAATAGCATGGTTATGTTAAGGATAAAAGAAAAATGTATTGTGGTTGAAGTCTGGCATGTGTTTGGGAATGTAAAACAGAACACTCTTGCAGAGGAGACATTGGCACAGTCTCTGTTATAACACACAGTTATTTCCACTATAATATAATTCAGATATTTCAAATATTTCAAACATTTATACTTTCTGTATAACCACAATACTTTTGAAAATTCGCTGTGTTTGAGCAGTGCACTTATGGGGCTGAAGGACGGGATGTGGCAGGCACAGGTGACATTCATCGGTCATGAAGCAGGGGGATGCCCCTGCCTGAGGCAATGACACAGCTCTAACACACATTTTTACATGCAGCTGTAGAATTTCAGACTCCAATAACAGGGTCAGATTTTACTATCCTATGTCTCAAACAGCTTTGTCAAAAGGTGTTAAGTACCCTGGTCTTTTGCTTCAGAATAACAATTCTTGCACAGTAGGTGCAATTTTTTCTTCATCACAGCTAACCATTAAAGTCGTATTAAATTTTAGTACAGAAACAGTAAGGAACTTATGAGTATTTACTATTTAAAAATGGGACCAAAAAACCTCGAAGCAAACCAATCTTAATGATAACATCTCTACCTAATCCTATTCAAAGACTAAATTAAAAATAAAACCATTTAAGCATTTAATTCCTTAAACAATGAAAATCTTCTTCAAGAAAAAGGAAAGAAAACTGAATATATTTAAAATTTATTCACTTTGGACTTGACAAAATGCAGAGGAAACCTGTACCTCTACCTCTGAAACCAGGAGGTTTTAAATATGACTGTGCTTTGTTTTCTTTCCATGCAAGACAGTATCTAAATCATTACTCTACACCACTCACACAGCCATACTACTATGCCCTTGTGTACTCTTACACCCCAACAAAATTCTGCAGTTTCTTGTGTTGTTCCCTCCAAATAACCTTAATTCACATCATGTCAGTGAGGCCACTATGAGGCCACAGTAAGGCCACTCCTTCCAGTAAGGGTTGTTCCTACCAACAAAGGTCACTTTCTTGACCCCAAATGCAAAAGATGCCTACAAGAGTACCACAGCCATTCCAGCTGTCTGAGGCTGTGAGAGTCCTAAGATTAGTTTATTAGAGGACTGGAAATTGCCTTGCATCAGTGCCATATCTGGCACTGATATCTGATATCTGATTTCTCATATCTGACAATATACTGTATAGTGTTCAGCTCTATATATTTAAGCAAGAAGAGAAACCCAAGACACACTATTCACTCCAATTACTCACCAAGATGTGAAGAATCTCTCATCTCATGAACATAAAAACAAACAACAGTTGTAACACATATTCCTCTGAGAACAAGCCATGGTTGTTCATAGAGCTTTTGAATTGTCTGGCAAGTCCTTTCTGCTTATTGACAGGCTGTAATTGCTGCCTCTTAGCTAAAGTGAACTTCCAGCCTGATGCCTGATCTTGTCCCTGACCCCCACTTTCATCTTTTATAATGACTTAGATACAATCTGAGCCTAACACATTTTGGCAAAGCACCACAACTTGATACTGTTTTGCTTTTGACAGGCTTCTCCTAACTCTGGCCACTTCCGTGGTTTCACTCACTGCAACTGTCTGGTATCATCTGGGAATTGAAATGTGCAAATGGTATGCTGCTTGTAAAAAAAAAAGAAAATCCCCAAAAGCCTCCTTCAGGCCAAAGGAAATTCACCGTCTGCCCTTGAGCTGAGCTCTCCTCATTCTTGGTCTCCCTGGGATTGAGCCTGGAGGCAGAGATTGGCCCCAGGTCAGAGCAGAGGCTGCCAGCCCCCAGGAAGGCTCAGGTCTGGCACAGACCCCAGCAGAGACCTTGGCAGCAGGCATGACAGCTGGGACCTACAACAGAGGTGGAAAAGCTGGAGCTTTCAGAGCAACCCCAATGAGAAAGCTGGCAGTTCTGCTATTAAACAAGATTTGAAACAGATATTTTGGTCACTTTTTGCTCATACATTTGGAAAAAGAAAGATCATCAGTAAAGTTTCTCAACAAGAAAAGCCACAATGAAATTAACCTTGTGGTAGAGAGGAACGCGAGCCTTTTCAAAGATCCAAGATTTCTAAGTAACAAATTCCAGAAAAAGCAGGCAAAGCTGACACTTACTTGGTTAGGCTTTCTGAACAGAAAGATTGAACTGGCTTCATTATGTCATGCAACTAAACCTGGCCCAAATGTCTCCCAGAGGGGGATGGATCACTCCTGCCCACTTCTTGCTTTGAGTCCAAGATATTTACCAGCTTGAACCCCCACAGGTAATTTTCCTCTCTCCCTCTAAGTAGCAGAAAATAAATGCACGTTATGTTACCCAAGGTGGGGTTCATGCAAGTACAGTCATCTAAAGCCAAGGTATCTGTCACCTCAAGGCTTTTTCTGTAGCTGGCCAAGAGAGGCTGCTATTGCCAGCTACAGAAAAAAAGGAGCTCAACCTCCATACACCTTAGAACAGGAGGCATTTGCTTTTAAATGGACAACACTGGATAAAAAATTCCCACTAGACTAAGTGTGTAATTTTTCAGGTACGTTCTTTCCCACACAAGTATAAGAGAATTGTGAGGAGTGAAACAGTTGCCAAAATACTACTAAAATAGAAGTGGTCTGCTCAGTTTAGGGTAATCCCAGCTTCAGATGAGGTCAGGAATTTCTGTAGCAGTAAATGGGAGCTCTCTGGATTTCACAGTGGGGTCTATGGTCTATATGACAAAGTTACCAAGCTGTTTCTGTGTCATACGATTGCTCTTCTAGCCCTACTGCTGTGTGTTTGTGGCACTTCTGTGCTGGCAGGAGAGCATACACAGACTGTCTGGGATGAGAATCCTCTGCTGCAATTTGCTGCGTTCAAATGTTAGAAGACAGCTGGCTTCAGCTCTTTCATGCCAAGCAAAGTGATGGAGAAGAGAGACAGAGGGGAAAGGCATGTTCCTTGCAGCCTCACTTCTCTGCTCCCTTGGTCCTCATTAAACGTTTACTCAATCCATCAAATTTATTCAACTATTGTTTTCCCAGCTCGGCTGTTTTTCAACAACTCTGACAACACAACCATTCCTGATGAACATCCGGGATCCCCAGTGTTATGAAAAAGGTGTAGTCATTGGCTCATGCAAATGAGGAGTTATTCAGTATGGTGACGTGTTGGAACCCTGGTCACTGAGAATTTTAGATGTTCTGTTAAGGTTATGGTTCTTTTGACACGTACTTTTGTTGTTCCAGTATGGTTTTGAACCCTTTTCTGTTCTCCCTTCAATTTTCCCTCCCCTTTTGTGGTTACTGCCTGGCAGCTCTGGCTGACAGGGCTGTAAAATATCTGGGGGAGGGAGTATATTTGTCCCTTGTGAGAGGGGTCAGGGAGTAGGGGGACACTAGTTCCCAGGAGGCCTGGTAGGGTAACATGGCACCACCTATCAGAATATGAGATGGGTTCCACCAATGAAAGGCACAGGAGGACTGATTGATAGGCATTGGGAGGAGCCAAGTATCCATATATGGGCAAAGCTATGGACTGTGGGAGGGGCCAGAAGGACATATAAGTCTGCTCATAAATATTAATGAGGCTATCCCAGGCATATAAAAGGTGGAGATGCCATTTTGTGAGCCTGAGCCTCTGATGAGCAGAAAGTCTCACTAAGCTTCCAGCGCTGTCCCTCTTTGCTTTGTAATTTTAATGGGCTCTAATTAAATTTTATTTACTCAATCCCACCCAGGGTTTGAGTAGTTTATAACACCAGCAAAGTATTGCAGAAGAAAGAATGACACAAAGTACAAAAGAACAAAAATTGGCAAAAGATGTGGCTTTATCCAAACTGTAGACCACAAGATTCAGAACCTCTTTTCCATGAATGGAAATGAAGAAGGAAGGCTAAAATGGTACCTTGAATGAGCACTACCAGGCAGTCTGCTTTGTAGAATATGTACTCTTTGAGAGCAGTTTTTATGTATCATAATAAAAAGTCAGCTAGAGTTGATACATAATCCCTGAAACAGAACAATTTTAAAGCCTCATATAGGATAGGAAAGGGAACAATAAAGAGGAGATCTAAATAAAAAACACTAACTGAGTAAAAAAAAATCACTAGAAACTGACCCGGGAAAAGTCACTGGAAAGCTCTCCAGCAGAAGAGAACCTGATAGTGTTAGTCGACAGCAGCTGAGCATGAGCCAGCAATGTGCCAAGAAGGTGACCAAGAAGGCCGATGGCATCCTGGCCTGGATCAGCCATGGTGTGGCCAGCAGGACCAGGGCAGTGACCATCCCCCTGCACTGGGCACTGCTGAGGCCACACCTCAAATCCTGTGTTCAGTTCTGGGCCCCTTCCTGCAAGAAAGACATTGAGGGGCTGGAGTGTGTCCAGAGAAGGGCAATGGAGCTGGGGAAGGATCTGGAGCACAAGTGCTGTGAGGAGCAGCTGAGGGAGCTGGGGGTGTTCAGCCTGGAGAAAAGCAGGCTCAGGGGAGACCTTATTTAAAAGCGGGTTGTAGCGAGGGGGGGGTTGGTCCCTTGTCCCAGGTAACAAGTGAAAAGACGACAGGAAATGGCCTCAAGTTGCCCCAGAGGAGGTGCAAATTAGATATTAATACAAATTTCCTCACTGAAAGGGCTGTCAAGCACGGAACAGGATGGCCAGGGAAGCAGTGGAGTCACTACCCATGGAGGTATTTGAAAGACATCTACATGTGGCACTCGCGGACATGGTTTAGTGGTGGACTTGGTAGTGCTCGGTAAACAGTTGGACTTGATGACATAAGATATGTTTTCCATCTAAAGGATTCTGTGATTCCATGAATGGGTGCTTAGGGTTCTCAAGCCTCTGCACAAGCTTCAGCTGTCTGTGAGCTAAAAACTAGATGGAACTTGGCTCTCCAGGGTGCCTCTTGTCCAACTACAGGTGAGTAAGGGTCAATTAAGAAAGGACCAAGCAGAACGCAAACACTCTATTTTTAAATTATGCTATTGCATTTGAATTCATCTGTCTCTAATAAGCCTATTTAAGCTCAAAATGAAAACAATTATGTATATTAAAACATATAATATTGTTTTACTTACACTGGATAATTGAAATGATATGTGCTTGTTGTTAAAGTTTCAAAACAAGTCAAATACCTAAAGTGGTTTATTAGTAACAAGTTAAATGGAAGACAATGCTTAAGCACCTAGAATACAAAGTCCTGAAACCAATTCTGACAGCACTAGTCTCTTCTGCAAATATAGATAATGTATCTTTCTTGACAGTTTATTTAAGTATTTTTGGTTCACTGAATAATTCATTCCAAGCTGAAACCAACCAAGAGTTGAGGAAATAAGAACCAAAACAAAAAGCTTCAGAGACAGTGTGCTTTTTAATTTAATCTTGTGAATAAAAGCACAGGGTGAGAGGATGAGCACTGCAGCTCTGAAGCCTTGAATGCAGTTATTAGAAATAAACACACCAAGTCAATAATTAAAATGTTTTGTTTAATGAATTACTTTGTTATAAATTATAAAACTTGCAGAAGAAACAGTGAAAGGCAAAATATATTCCACATATATAAGGTAGTTCTGACTTTTCAACACTTTAGGAATGCTGCTTTTGAAGATTATTCAGTAAATCCAATGTTCATTATTATGCAAGTAGGGACAATAATGATTATCCAAGAAGAACTGCATTATTCCTTTTGGCTTGTTTGTTTTACTAAAACCTATAGATCCAGGATCTGACTGACCCTGGAGTTTCTGTGTTGCAAAAGAGATGCTAACAACAAGTTGCCACTTGACAGCTGGCAGAATGGGAAGGCTTTGCTCATGGAGCAGAACTGCCAAGAAACGAGGCTAACTGCAGTGCAACTTTACAGCCTCCCTTCTTAGCCCCTGAGCAGGAACAACAGATTGAGCTGCACTCAAACAGGAGAGTCCTGGCGAGGATCAGAGGCCACAGCTCTGCACTGCAAATGTGTGAGGAGCAGGATTAGCTCCTGCCAAGTGTAAGCCAAGCCTGCAGACCTCATGCTCAACACACAAGTGTACTACACCCAACATCACAGCCCTGCTCTACCACCTTTCCCTACCGTCCTCACAGCCATGCAAGATGCAAGGAAAGTGATTGAGTTGAGGCTTGGAGGGCACAGCTGACTACAGAAAATATCATATACTTTAATTGACTGAAGAAACAGTACTTAAATGAACCAGAAAAAGAAGCAGAAAGAGGTGTATAATAATGCTTCTTGCTCCCATAGAAGCAGATTCAAACCTGTAAAGGATCACTATAACTAAGTGCAAAAAAGAACAAAAAGAGGAAAGTCAATGTGAAGAATTCCTCTTTCAGAGATTATGTCGCTGAAGTATTTGCTTTCTGGGAAAATTCTTCAAGATGTGAATTTAAAATATCGCAGGTCCTTTATCACTCTGAGAAGATAAATTTGCACTGCTTAATGTGTATCCAGAAGAAATGAAGGCAAAAAAGCTTCACCTGACACTCAGTTATGCAGTCTTTTCTTAGTTCTGCTGTATTACTGTATAAAAGAGATAAAATACCATCACTGGTGGAGCTTTGAAGGCTTCAATGCAGCAAATAGCCTCCTGGGTGCTTGTCCTTTAACAGTTCTGCAACAGCTTCCTCTAAACTTTGTGCTGGAAATGAAGGGCTGGCAGATGCCAGGAGTGCCTGGCCACGATCTGCAGAGATTCAATTGCTGGAAAGACTCTTCACAGTTTTCTTCAAAGAGGGCACTTCATTAAAACTTCAATATATACTGAAGTTTGGTCATGTCAAACACTGTTTGGGCACAAGAAAAAGACTGCTGTTGTGACAGACAGAAAGTCTGCCTGAATTGCATGGTTTGGCACTAGAAAAACCCCAACTCCTCTCTGTACTGCAAGCAGAGGAACAGGAGCAAGAATTAGTCAGTGGTGGGTCACAAAAGCTAGAACAATGCTGGCCTGCTTTATTTCCACTAGCAGTAATCAGATTATTCAGCACCATACCTGTATAAACAACTTATTTCAATGCTTCATGCCAAAAAAGTGAAACAAGAGGGTTTACTTCACAGCATACGGCTACAACACGACTCTGCTATTCCTGAGATGCTGGATAAGAGAGGAACAGTGCCTATATGCCTCACCGCTCTCCACGCACTGAGCTGCCCAGCTCCATTTTGGGGGTCAGAAGGAGGCATTTGCTTTTAAAAGTGGTTCATTGATTGACTCCAGCTCCCAGTGCAGAGAGAGTTGCAACCCCAAAACTGGGGATCTTGGCCAATCCTAACTCCGCCTGACTCCCCATACTGCCACCACAGGTGACCAGTACCTGGCAGTTCCAGATATCTGACACAGACCCCTCACTGCTCTCATGATCTCCAGCATCACTGCAATGTTACCCTCACAACCCAGGAGGTCTGAACTCAAGGATCCTTAATTAATTCCCAAGTCCTCAGTGAGGAAACAGAAGCTGCTGAAGCATCTTGGCTTCCCAAGGCAAAGCAGGAGTTAGCTGTTTTGTTTATCTTCCTGGCTTCTGCCAGGGTGGCCCTGTGTGGTGTGTCTTGAGCACAAGGAGTTGCACAAACACAGACAACATTTCTGGGCCTTTGAGGGTATTTCTGGTGGGTGTGGAGCAATTCCTCACCAACACCTGAGCTGCTCTGCCCAGCTGAACTTGAAAAAGCAGTATCTTCTGAGGCCAAGCTCCATCCTACAATACCATCAATTATCTCATTAAGAATCATCAACTTAAGGCAATGTTTAGTCTCTGATGTAGGGCAAAAGTTACTGGGGGAGATGCCAAGAGATAGGAACATGGATACTCAGAGCACCATAAAAAAAACCACTACAAAGCAAGCCAGGCTGTAGCACAGCAGTCCTATGGAACAGGTGTTCTATATCCAGGACCTAGAGAAATGTTAAAGAGTTCAAGAGGAATTACTCTCAAAAGCCACAGGATTTATTAGAAGGTGTTAAACTTTCTGTTAGCCTTTTGACCTATCACATATAAAATATTACAGGTATGCAGCTTTTGAGAGCATGTTCCCAATATAACAGGGTTTTTTTTCTTTTTTTCTATTAAAGGTTTCATGAGCTTTCAGCAAGCATTTTATTCCTATAGAATTTATTTGAGATCCTTGTCTGTTAGTCCAGTGGTGGTCCAAAAGCACTTGAAAGGTCTCTGGATGACATTTTTCCCTCCACTGTCAGATCTTTGCAAAAGGTGACACAATTCTCCACAAACTGCTGGCTAGCAGCCCAGCACAGGAAAGAGATGAAGCACCTGCCACCTCCCCTCCTGTTTCTGTAAGGAGGAGAGAAAGGGAAATCTTTTATCCTGAAGAGCATGAGCTGAGCTGCATAGAATGCTATTGCAGATGGCTGCTGTGGAAAGACATGCAGAAAGGTCTCCAATATCAGAACAAGTGTCATCCCTGGACAAAAGGGAATTCCACCTAAAAAATTAACAACACGGAAAGACCTTGAAAATTTGCGTTTAGGGCTTTTGAGCATTTCTGAGCAATTCTGGCAGACCTGGGAAGATGCTGTACTGCAAAGTTGATGCTGCTGCACTTTTAGTGTCCCTCTCCTGCCAGAGGGACCCATTACTGCACAAAGATCTGCACCAGCTCTCAAGAAGCACCACAGTCATAGTGGGTTTAAGAGAGAATGCAGCCTCCTCCCTGTTCCTTTCTCTTGTGAAAGCTAAGAAACCAATCCAGCATTCAAACACAATACCAAACAGCTCTCCCCCTCAACTTAGTATTAAAAAGAAACAACAGAAACCACTCATACCTCAATGGATATTCTCACTTTATATACTACTGCTATCCACCATTTAAAATGCAATTGGTTGTGTATTAAAAAATACACGTGACTTTAAGTTTCTCCTTTTTAATTAGCAGAAGTAAGTGTGTTTAGGAGGTCTAACTAAAACTAACTGAAATAACTGGCTGATGGTTTTAAGAATTAAATGCTTTCTGATTCCTAGGCTGAAAATGAGACAGCATGTTAGCAACACAGAGGGTGTGGGGACAGTCAGACACTTCACTGACTATAACTTCACTTCAATCTCTTTCCAGGAAGTCAGCAAAAATGCCACTGACACCTTTTTCTGCCAAAAGAAAGTAAGCTAAGAAATTGTTGTGTTGAACTTAAAATTAAAAGGATATTCCTTTGCTTTCCTATAGCCAAGGAATGTCATGTAAAGAGGCCAATCACTCCAGTCACACACAGTTTGGCACAGGAGAGGAGGCAAAAGGATGGTCACCACGTGCCCATGCTCAGCAAGTACTCTGAGCCACACTTTCCAAAACCTCTTACCTGTTACCCTCTTACCACAGAGATGGGATGAAAGTCACATCACAGCGGTGAAAATGGATATTGTGGAATATAAGCAGAACATTTACAGACAGCAAAATCAAATAGCTTCCATAAAGCATATAATTACCTTGTAGAGCTCATTGTAACAGGAAATGGAAAAGGTTTACATGAGTTTAAAAAATATTAGACATTTGTAGAGGATGGATTCATCCTAAGCTGTAAAATATGATAGTCTGGATGCAAACTATGGCTCAGCAAGCCTCCATAGTGCTATCTATTACTGAAAGTTGGGAGAGTGTAGCAGAGAAAATGTCTCCAGCTTTCTTCTGATTTTATATTCCTTGGCTCGACCTTGTGTTATTGCAGTCTTTGCACAACCGAAAATAGCCTCTTTGCGTGCAAGAGGCTACACCAAGATAGCCAGAAATTACTTTGTATTAGGTACTGAATGTCTTTATGGCCCTGGGGAAGGCATGTGATCTCAGTTCTTGTTCTGCCATCACCATCTTGCAAGCAGTTTATTGACAACTAATTAGCTAATGTTTATTTGTCTTAAACATGAAATAGAGTTATAGAATCATTTTGATTTGAAAAAAGCTTTAGGATCATCAAGGTCAACCATTAATCCAGCACTCCCAAGGTTGCCACTACAAACCATGTCTCTAAACACCATGTCTTTCAAATACCTCCTGAGCTGGTGACTCCACCACTTCCCTGGACAGCTTGTATTTCCCTCTGTATCCAGTAAATGACAGAGATTCTCCTTGACCATTTCTTCTGCTGCTAATGTATTTGAAAACATATTTTTTGTTGTCTTTTGTGGCACTAGCCTGTCTGAGTTCTAGTTGGGTGTTGGCTCTTTTAATTTTCTCCCTGCATAACCTCATGGTACTCATTCGTAGTCCTCTTGAGTTGCCTTCCTCTTCTCCCAAAGGGCACAAACTCTCCTTCCCAAGTTCCACACAGATCTCTCTGTTCAGCCATCAAATAATCTCCATTCTCCACTGGCTGATTTTTTGACATACGGGGACAGACTTCTCCTGCATCTTTAAGATTTCCTACTCAAAGCACATCCAGCCTTCCTAGACTCCTCTGCCTCTTATGAATCATTCCCAAGGACTCTGTCAGCTGGGCTTCTAAAATGGATCAAAGTCTGCCCTCTGAAGTCCAAGTTCCCCTGGAACCAAAAACTGTCATGGCGTGACTGCTGTGCCCAGGATGGCCTCCAACCACCACACCACCACCAGTCTTTCTCTGCTCACAAACAGCTGGTCCAGGACACCTTCCCTATTTGGCTCCCTCCCCAGCTGAATCAGGAAAATCTTTTCCACAGACTCCAGGAATATCCTGGACTATTTCTTCTCTGCTGTGTTGTACTTCTAGCAGACGTCTGGCAAGTTGAAATCCCCCACAAGAACAAGGGCTAGTGATTGTGAAACTTCTCCCAGCTTCTTATAGAGTATTTCATGTGCCTCTTCATGCAGGTCTACAACAGATTCCCATCAGGATAGTTGCCCTGTTGGCCTTATCCCTGGTTCTTACCCAGCTCATAAATGCTCAACCCTACGGTCACCATCGTTAAGCCCCAGACAACTGAGACACTCCCCACCATACAGGGCAACCCCACCACCTCTCACTCCTTCCCTATCCCTTCTCAAGAACTTGTAGCTGTCCATTGCAGCACACCAGTTGTGTGAGTCATCTTGCATTTCTGTTGGCAATGTCATATTTTTCCTGCTAGGCCATGGATTCCATTTCCTCCTGCTTGTTGCCCATGGTGTGTGCACTGATGTAAATGCACTTCATGGGCTACTGATCCCACTGCATTTTTGGAGGGGGAAGTCCTAATTCCAATGTGACCATTCTCAGGCACATCATCAACCCTACCATCTTTGCTGCTGATTGGAACTCCATCCCCAGCTTCTACTGAAATGGCAAACAGAAGGACCTTGCTAGCACACCATCTCTCAAACATTGGTGTGATGTCCCCAGGCTTATCTTGTGACCCTGGTTTTAATTCTTTCCCCCTTCAAATCTAGTTTAAAGGTCACTCAATGAGCCCTGATAATGAGTATGCAAAGATCCTACACATCATATTCTACATGTCATCAGTTAATCTCAACTAACAAACCCCAAAGAAAAGTATTTATTAAAAATCCATTTTCTTTGGGAACTTGAGCAAAGAAGTAGCTGTTACAGCTTCTACTACAGCAACCTGTCATTTAAAAAAAAATCAGTGTATTAAAATACCATATTAAAGCTGTACAGTTTTGAGGGTGAGATGTAGATGACACAGCCACTTATCAACTCTCACACAGTACTAGCTTCAAAGTCACAATACTAAGTTTACGTGGATACGTATCAGAAACTTGTGGAGATGAGATACTACATAAGCAGTATCTTCCAGATTGATCTTGTCTCAAAAGACTGTAGAACAGACATGACTATGCCATGGTCTGCTGCAATGACAATTCACAGAAATCTGCACAGAAACTGCATTATCTTTCAAACTATCTAAATCTGGATATCTATAACAGTACAGGTGCAGCACCATAAAGCTTAAGGTGAAATAACTACCAAGGCATTTGCCCAGTTCCTTGGGAAAGCTTCCCCAGCTATCCAGAGCTCTATGCGTATCCTGATGGCAAAACATAAGCGAGGTAGTCCAATGTTACACTGAGTATATGCAAATGCAGTCCCTACAGTCAAAGAGCTTACAAGGTGGGATAAGCCACCTGAAGCTTCCTACACTGTCTAATTCAGTGTTTGGGTTTCCTCCATAGTCAAAAGAGCTGGAATGTGCAAGCACAGACCTAAAGTTGACATTTTGTGTGTAAAAATAAATATCCAGTTTTGGACACAAGATTTTCTGGGTACCAGATGTAAACTACATTTGTATCTCCATACTTCATTCAGGTTGTCTGCTGTTCTAATTGAATAAAGTAATAAAACTATCACTGTGCTATGTAAAAAGGCTTAATGTGAGCTGCCAGAGCAAATTAAGAGACAAAAGGACCAATAGTTTATCACATCATTTATTGCTGAGAAAAACAGTGCGTTCAAGCTATTACCACTATTATGCTACAAGTTATAACAGGAAATCAATAAGGGTAAGAAAGAGAAATGTCCACATTCATCCCCAAGGCACAGCAATCTCCTTTATGCAAAAGGCAAGGAGAGAATTGAATGACTGCAGTGTTACTGAATGATGTCAAAAGGCACAGCTGTTACTCACAGGACAATGTTGCCACTGCAGCCATTTAGTGAACTTTGAATATTTTAAATTCAGTGAGTTTCCTAGCAGACAAGCATCACACCATAGCGAATGGGGTGCAGAAGCACATCCTCTGCCCAGCAGAGCTCTACCCAGCCCTGACACTGACTGCAGCTGGCACCTCAAGATGCTGACAGTCAGGTCTAACACCCATCTCCTGTGCAAGTGCCTGGAAAGGAGCTCCCCTCTCCTCCTGCTCTGCTCCTGCTCTTCTCTCACCAAGCCCAGCTGTAGCACAGGCTGTTCTTCCCTCCCCAGCTCACTGCCTCCTGACCTTCATCACCTTTTGCTGAATGTTGCTACTTGCTATTATCATTGGTATACTTAGAAAGAAATATGGATGTACTACAGAATAGTAATAGACCAGCAAGTAACAGACCTCTGAATTAAAGGTCAGTACACTCTCTTTGGGGGGGGAAAAAAAACATTAAGAATTACTTTTATGCAACTATCTTGCATCCATTCTGGTTATAGTGTGGCTCTCCTGAGGATGTGAAGGAAAGAGAAATACAGGCAGTGAGGTCACTCATGATCACATCTTCTGGAGTCCCTTCATTCCACTCTGCAACTTCTGCTACCACTCACATTTGCTGCATTATTTTCTCCAGCCTGTGCTCTGCAAGAGTGAAGTCACCAGTTACTTGTCCTAAATTACAAGGAAAGTCAAATTTAACCTAAGATGTTAAAATTATGAGGGACAGACACTCAGTAAACATTCTACATTCCCACTGATTTTTCATTTATCCTCTACTCTGTGTATTTTCACAATTTTTTTTACCATATATTAAACATATGAACTTCTCTCTAGCAACAAGACACAAACACAGCAATTGGCAGTTTTTCATAGCTTTCAGCTTTTCCAGTCATTTTTGGTCTCAGTTGTGCAACATCTTTCATGTGCTACAAGCTCTTCGAAACAACACATGGCCTAGCCTGTTAATTTACAAAGAGAAAGAAAGGAAGTTGAAAAAAATAATTTTCCCTGAGAACTAGGGTAAATAAAACAAGGAAAAGAAGGAAGAAGACAGGTCATAGATCAAAGAAATCCCCATACCAAAGTTTTTAATTGAATGGAAATTCAGAAACAGCTAGCTTGTTTTGAAATGCTAATAGTGGGATGCAGATTTCTGTTGCGCAAAATCAGTCCCACAGGACAGTCAGAAGGTTAGATGAAAAAAAAGAAAAAAAAAAAAAAAGAAAGAAGAGGGGATTAGTATCACCTTGCCTCCTTGCCTTAACATTAGTCTAAGGTGTGGTAAAGACTTCTCAGGATGAGGCCGTCACTGTTCACTGCCTGCAGACAGAACCCAGATGAACAGCTTCACACTGCTAAAATCATTGAGTGAGATGAATTGAAAGGTGTCACCAACTCTGCCCCATTTCACTGGGATGTTCTTCAGTGAGGAGAAAAAATATATCTGTAAGGTGGCCTCGGGGAACATCTGTGCAAGTGTGTGACTGAACCCACTGCAAGGCTGTGTTCTACTGCATCTCCCTGTAAACAAGATGATATCACTTTCTATTTTCATCCTCTGTGGCAAAGTATTTCATCAGCATTTCTCCTGTAGTCACCAACTGACAACACGTTACCATTTTTTAGCACAGTATTTAACATTGTATACAGAGAGATTTCTGCCAAAGTTTCCCTATCTTATTGGCATGTTAGGTAATGCTAGAAATATACTCCAACCAGAAATCCTGACACTTCCAAAATCTACTTTTTTTTTTTTTTTTTCTGGAAAACTACTTGGTATTCACTCTTTCCTTACCACCCTACAAGACTCTCAAACTTCCTGGAATATTACCTTGGTCTTTGAAAGCTTCATAACAACAATTAATAGATTGATATAATTTCCAGTTAACTTCACAATGTCCTTTTTTCATTATGACATCCTAAACCACAACCCCTTTCTTCTGTTAAGCAAGAGGAAACAGCTCAGACTAGTTATGTGTGGGGCTAACAAAATATCATGAAGCTACACTAAATCAGAAGGATCACCACACTGGAGACAGTGGTTGCATTCAGGTATTTCCCAAACAGAACTTAAACATCTCTCTTCATGATAGGGAAAAAAAAAAAAAAAAAAAAAAGGCTTTCCCCACAAAACCACGTTCTCCAGACCCCATGGCTTAAATAATTTTCTCTGTGTTCCTGTCTCACAGTAATCCAAGTTTCTGGGGACTGATAAGCATGAATCATAAGAGTCCACACTTTTAAAGTTTTATGTGAGACTTTCTTCAGCAGTAAGGAAGGCAGAGGGCAGCAGATGTCAGAGGGAACACAACATGCCCTAACAGGTAGAAGACAGGATACAGAGATCCCCTTTTATCAGCTGGGAAACAGCTAATTCCAGAGTTCTCCCATATGAAAAGGAACAGATCCAACATCGTGGGGGAAAAAGTTCTTCTCAAAACAACAACCTTCATGGAGGATCCAGGATATAAATCAAGGTATGTATTTTTGGCAAAGCAGCTGTGTTATGACCATGACTTTCACTGGTAGATCATAAGCTGCTCTGAGTCTGGAAATCATCCTGACACGTACCTCACATAAGAATAGCAGGGCTATTTGACTTCATGCCTCATTTTAAAGTTTAGTAATAAAGTGTAAAGTTATCTTAAAAAATCTGAATTCCAGTCAGTCTCTTAAGTGACAAAACTGTATAAAACTGCCATAGAGAACAAGTTGTTTTATTGCTTGAAAATGCTGGGAATAGTCTCTCTCACTAGAGCAAATTCACAGACTGAAAATTTTCTTAGCCAGTACACATCTTCTATTCTCATTACCATTATCACAAATATTTATATATGAGGCACAACGAGCTGCTACAGTTCAGACAAGCCTAGAAAAATTCAGACTGAAAATGAGATTAAATTAATTCCAAACCAGTGGAATAATTTAACAATGGATTCTAGCAAGTTTAAATGTTTTAAAAGAACATTTTTTTAAGTAATGAACCCAAAATTTCCTACAACCCTATCCAGAAATATGTCATTGCAATGAAGTAACCTTTTGGTGAAATACTGCACTCTGTTTAATGAAGAATGCCAGAATCAACCTAGTGGTTTTTTCTGGTCTATAACTTGCTTACCAGTTTTGCAAGAACTTTCTTGTAGAATAACTACCCTGGGATAAACCCTCCTGCATTCATAACAATCGTATGAGCCCACCACAGTGGCATTATTTGAAAGGCCACTGTCAGCATTACAGCTGTAATACATCAGGCCTCTCCTTTGTAGTACCCTACTTCTGCTGAAATCATTCAAGCTACAGTGGCACAAAACAAGAAAAAGGTCTCCAAGACTCAAAAAAACATAGCCTTTGTTTAGAAATGAGAGAGATTATGAGATCAGTCTTTCAATTCAACATCCACACGGTGATCAGCAACCACAATGGAAATAACAGTCATACACAGATGGCGTGGAAAGAGATGTCAGTGTAAGAGAAAGATTCCTCAGTCTTTCCACCCTAAAAAAGTATTCAAGTTTCTTTTATTATACTGTTTATGTTAACCTCATTCATTCTTAAAACACATTATCCTTCTCAACAGAAAAAAAAATAAACCACCAACTAATAATATCAAATATATTAGGTAATTCTGAAAAAACTGCCTGTATTGATCACATTTCACCCTGAAGTAACATGCAACTTTTGCTGAGAGCCCCTCAGCCAAAGTTGCATGTTCTAGCTGCTGGCACATAGCAGCACTGTGATGTCCTAAGTATGAGGATTTGACAGTGCATCTCAGAAGGAGATAGTCACCTTTAGGCCACTGGTTAATATAACTTCTGCAATCAGCCCTTTGTTTACGATGTACACACGTGGACACAAAAAAGCTTAATGGTACTGAAGTCAATGGGATGAAGTATGTGCTTGAGTGGTATCTTGATTCAGGGCCAAAAAATAAGTCTCTTGAAAACAAGAACTTCAAAAAATGGGTGTCAAAAGTTGAGATTCACTCTGATGGAGAATTGTAAGTATTTAACACCCAGTAAATCATGAGCGTCAAAGGCTTTTGCTCATTTTCTTCCACTTAAGCTAACAGAAAATCCCAGAGGTGCAAAGCATTAGAGCTCTACCACTTAACCACCTGAATGGGTTGTGTGTGCCTGGCATTTCAAGAGTATCAACCTTATCTCCACTTTCCACAAAAAACTGTGATAGACAGAGCTAGCCCAGGTAGGAGACCAGCCTTCAAACTGTTTCCACAAAAACTCTTTGGTCATATATATTTTTTGTCAAACTATCTTACTATTTTTAAGTATGTGACATGTGCACTTGATGAGCTATAATTTAATAATTGCACTTTATTGAAGCATGCATAGTAGCATTCAATACCAAAGGGATCCTGTACAAGGCACATATTTACACACAGAATTTTATAGCTGGTTACCCATGGAAGCACACCAAGTCATCATGCCTCCTTGTCAATACCCACTACTGGATTTTTAACCTTCAAGACAATTGGAACCAACGTGAGGTAGGAAAAGAGGCTGCAAGGTACAGTATTTCTGTAAGTTAAGAGAAAATAGAATGCCAGCTAGAAAAAGGGACTCTGCTAATGACACTGGCTCAGGAAAAGGCTGCACAATTGGAGGACCCTTACCAGGTATCAAGGATCTACACTGGCTCCTATCATAAAGGCTGAAAACCCTAAAGAAACCAGTCCTTATTGGTTCACTGCGCATAAAACTACTTATTGTCATTCACAAAAGTATTTTAATAGCTTAGCACCCAAAACCTAATTCATCTGTCATGTCTCTAAGTCTTCAACCACTGTTAATACACTGTCCACTGCCTGAACAGCAGTATAGCTCTCATGTGCTAAAACTGAAGACCAGCATGCTAGTTCTGTATTCCAGAAGGGACTAGGAAACAAAACTATTAAGACATCTTTCTATTAGCAAGAAACAGTTTATCAGTACACAACATGATCATTTCCTATAAATAGACCACGGTGTAAATCTCAAAGAAAGAGGAACACCCAACATGGAGGGAAGAGTTCATCTGGGAGCAAACAGATGAAAACTTGGCACATACAAGTCATGGACAGAATGGTAGGAAGGCTGCTAAGAAGCTTTGTTACAGCCCCCAAGTAGTACCAGCAGTTGCAAAGAATATACTGTTTTTAAGATGGAGTTCACCAAACCTGTATACAGAGACTTGGACTGAGGCAACCCTTTCAACTGCAGTACCAGCAAAAAAAAATTTAAAAGGTGAAGTACTGCACAAATGAAGTATGTGAATTTTAGCAAAGGATTTCATAGAAAGTGTGAAGAGCAGGAAATTACCTTAGGAATATTGCTTAGCAGGAAGACAGATGTAGCTTTGTTAATGGGCAAAACCTCATACCCTAGAAAAATTAGTTTAATACAGCATAATAAAAAACGCATGACAAGAGAGAGACAACCTGTGGGTAGCATGAGGTGGTACTTACCCCTACTGAAGGATACAAAGTGGAATGAGCTGCACAGGAAAATGAAGGACAGAAATTGTTCAGTCGAAGAATGGGAGGGGGCAATCAAGACGAGGAAACTCCAGCCACAAGACAAAACAAGACTCTGAAAAAGGATTATTGCTTAGGGTAGAGAGACCACAGGTTGCAAAACATGAAGGACACTGAGTAATCTACTCCCAGGATTAAACACATTTAAATTTGTTGCTATATCTGAGCCACAAATCTCAGCATTTTTAAGATCAAGCCAGAAAGGAGGAGGAAAAAGCCACCTAACAATTGTGAACCGCATGAAGATGTCAAGTGAAAAGATGGAGAGCTGCAGGAAGAGAAAGAAGTACCTTAGCTTTATTTTTAATGCATGTTGAAAGCCTTCAATTTGCCAACTAAAATTTAGATATGAAATACTATTATTCTCTTCAGTGCCTTCATTCTGAACCAGCCTTTCCCCCAGTGGACAGCTATTCAGTCCGAGAGGACTGATGCTGAGATCCTTTGGTTCTGATCACTCCCAAGTGAATTTTTTTACTGTGTCAACAGACAATAACCAGAGGAGAGGAAAACCAGCCACAGCTTGTCCAAACCATTATCTCCAACATATTACACACATCTGCCTCTGCTTTTCTGTTTAATCTATGTGCAATAATAGGGGCCAAGAAGGGACTCTGATGAAACAGGTCAGATCAGTCATTCAGTCTGATAACTTTCTACACATAGTGCTCGTGCCAAGTTCCTCAAAGGGCAACTTAAAACAACAACAAGCATAAGCAATTCTGTAATATTAGATAACAAAAGAAAACAACTTTTGGTTCATAGCTTTTTTTAAAAATTCTATTTGCATTCCTAGCCCTATAAACATTCTGTTAATTTAATGACAGTTTCTATTCAATTTCATTCAGGGTCCAGTACTGAACTTTGGAAACAAATATAGAAATGTCATTATCTTCCAGGGCATATGGTCAACTCCAAAAGTGTCTTAGCATTGCTCATAATATATTAAACCATTTGTCTCACATTAGATGCAATCAAATACCCTTTAGAAATATTCTGAATCAAGCCTTCTGCCACATGAACTTTCACAAGTGAATTTATTGAGTAAATAAATCCTTATGAGACCTCCACAGAATTACTGTTCTTCTTTAAATTGGGTTCCATCATATTCCCAAAGAGGGTAAAAGAAAGAATCTCATCTTAGCTTTTCTGTATTGTGCCATTTATACATTCTCTCACTTCTGCATAGCTTCTATTAGCTCTTTTATTACTATTTTTTATATATATATATATATATATATATATATATATACACTGTTTTTTCTTTTTGGTGCAGTTCACTTGACCAAAGAAAAGGTGCCTCACAGCAGTAAGACAAAAAAACCCAACACTCAAAGTCCCCACTGAATGTTTCTGTAGATCAGCTTTTCAAGCTTAACTTTGAAAAGACAACTAGTTAGCAGTCATACCATTTAAACTACAAATTATTTGTGGAGACAAACATCCAAGTTGCAAATAATTTTTTTTAACATGAGTAGTTGAAAGAAAATAATGTAAAGGGCTGGGTAAGAAGTGGCTGGGTCTTTTCTTGAAATGAAAGAAATGGGCCATGCTGAGTTATGAAGTTTTAGTTGTGTTGTAAATTCAGTATTGTGTGAACCAGAAACAGTATTTCGATGGTCAGAAAATACTCACTTTTTAGCTGCAATTATTTTGTTTTCAGAGTCATTGCACAATTCCAAACAAACTTTATAGACTCATGGTGTTCCTAGCACAATAGAAATCTCAATCTAATATCCAAAATGTGATTTTCTTCTCTACTACTTCTCCCATGCAAACTGTAATTCATAATATTATGCATATGTTCTACTTTTAGATAGGAATTACGCATTAACTACCTTTACTGGCAAGTTTAGATATACAACCTTATGTTCATTCTTAATGGTGCAGAATCTCTCTTGCTTTCATTAATTTCTTTTGACTATTACCATTTTAAAGAGCCATTAATTTTCTCTTCTTGAAAAACGAGAAATTCCTTACCTTCTATGACCTGGCTCTGTTCCTTTATGTGTTTAAATTCTAGTATCTGAAATACTCATAGCTCTCTGTTAAATAAAAATATGACTGGATGGGGATTTCTGAAAGCTCCCAATACTCTATTCCCACTGAAATCACTGCTAGTTTATTCCACACTCCTGTGAGATGAGAGCTTAGGCAGCACTGAGGCCTGAATTAATGTTGTAATGTTGCCATAAATGGACTTCTAAGTATACACAAAATCTATTTTTAATCCATAAGCACTCAATAACATCACCAGTGTGGATTTGCTCTATGCCAATATTCCCACTTGTGATTTTCACTAATAACTGTTGAACCTGTTGGCTAAATTGAGGATAAAGCCTCAAAGGTATTTCAGCTCTGTAAACTTTCTGAAGGCTAGCACGAAAACAGAGAGAAGAGAGACTGTATTAATTTCTCCCAGGGAGCTGGGAAGAGCCTCATCCTCGCTGTTCAGCAGCCAATACAGGGGGAGAACATTATGGTATGCCTTAACACTGGGAAAAGTTTACAATGCAGACCACATACAGAGAATCAAAAAATAAACTGAGTTGGAAGGGTCCTACCAGAATCAAGGAGTCCAACTCCCAGCCCTGCACAGCACCATCCCCAAGAGTCACAGCATGTGCCTGAGAGTATTGTCCAAACACTTCTTGAACTCTGTGAGGCAGCCTGCCAGTGAGGTACAAAGCCTTAAGGTTGCAATACTTCTACTGTATGAAGAATTACATTTTATTTGAATGAAATATATTAAGTAACATTTAAGCCTTAAAACAGTAAGATTTAGACATTTTATATCTGTATTTAGATATTTTAAGCAAGAAAATGCTAAAAAAATTTCTAAATATATTTGGGATTGTTTGCTTTTTCTTTGCTTTCATATCTTCTGATCAACAAGGGAAAACAGCATCTTACAACACGTGAGTGGCAGACAGGTACCAAGTATCTCCCACTACACAGTCTGAGGTGCAGGAACACATGTAGGAGTCAACGACTACATGCACTACAGCTGCTCCAGGGAGGAGATCTGCAGGTACTGACCTTTTAGCCAGCATTATGCCTGAATGGGTTTGGTCAGGATGAATGAAGAGAGGGAAAAGAGCTGGTTGAGCAGTGAGACAAACACAGCTGAAAAGATTCAGAAGGTAGAGAGGTACTGGGTTCAAAAAGTTTAAATACATGTTTGCACTTACATCTTAATGCAACCAGCCCACACCCAAAGTATATTCCTACAGATGTTACTACAACAAGATTCATGATGTTCTTTGCAGTGTTCAATCAATCCTTTTTCCCTCCAGTACTTGCAACTCTGCAGCAACCCCTGGATCAATTTTTGCAGCTATGTACCTTCAATCAGGTGTTGCACAGAGCTGCTTCCTTACAAGCGGTAATTTTAGACCTCACCAGAAACCTGTGGTAAGTTCATTCTCCATGAGTCAGATGCTAATACCATTATGAGGTCTAAACCAGCTGGCAGGGGTGAGATGTATTAATCTCAGTTGACCTCTGTACACATAAAAAATTGCTAACATAAGATCTTGTCAAGTATATGCTGGCCTAAGTCTATTTAATAACTGCCTGAGATCCTGGGGGGGGGGGGGGTAGGGGGGGGAAAGGAAACAGAATCTAATCCTAAATCTTCTCTAACTCCAACAGTAGTGTCAACCCTCCACATTTTATCCCAGAAGCAGTGGTAGTGAACGTTTATTCTTGAAGTTCACATTTTGCAGAGTAATGGACTGTTACAACTTGCTCGTCAGAAATAACTACTATAATGCCATTGCTCATCACTCTAAAGAAATATATAATCTTCTCCTAAAGATGCAGCATTTTGAAGAGATCAAGAAGATCCAAACCACATTTCTCAGACAGTAATAAAAACTGAAATATTTTTAGGTACTTTTGTGAGTTTGCTGTGCCAGTGACCTACTTGCCCTAGACTTGCTCTGAGTGCAAAACGAAGACACATGCAGAAGGTAATTCATCCCACCTGAAGACAGACATCTAAAACAAATGGGATGAGCAGTTCTCTGCAGGTGTCTTTCTCTCCCCCTCAATTATAAGGGAAACTTTAGGAGATGCCCCATTTTTCAAACCACCAGTTTTTTAAAATGCATTTATTTTTTCTACCAGTTGCATTTCAGCCTCACTTAAAAAGTAAGGCAGACTGAATCTAAATGTAAATGTGTATGAATCCCTTAGGCACAAAGCAAACCAACACAAAGGTACAGATGGCTGTACATTCATACACACACACTTTTCAAAGGCTTGCAACCAGGACCTGAGATAAAGTGACTGCCTTCATGACATATTTTCTGATCTATCATGGAGCTAGGCAGATGGATTAAATCAGATCTGAGATTTCAGCTCAGTTCTAAAGGTACTAGTAGGAAAACTAGCTTTATATCTTAATTTTATTCTGAGTTTTCATTTTTACTTTTTGAGATTGCTTGCTTCAAAAGAATATTTAAAGACACTACCATCGAGAACACAGTGTCTGCAATTAAATATAACTTAGCACAAGATCAAGTAGTTCTGCTCCCTAGGAAGATGAGCTATGTTAAATAACATCTAAAGCTATTTTGTATCATCACATATATATTGTGCAGCCTGAATTTTATGATTTGTAAGGTGTCAGAGAACATATTCATAATAAAGTTGTTTTGACTATGGTTTGCATTAAGCTCCTTTTAGACAGAAATCAGAATTCAATTAAAATGTGTATATCCCAGCATTTTAAATAGTCCTTAGTTAAGAAAAAACACCTAATTGTGTTGAAAATATCAGAAAAAGAAGTACCATAATATGTTTGACTTAGTAAACAAACATAATTGGCCTATTAATCAACCCTACTGCTTCTATTCACCCAATAGCAGCCATATTTCTGAAATAATTCATGGGCCTCAAAACAGAATTAAAATTTAAATTTTTTTGAAAGCATCCATGCAGGTGTGTTCCTGTTTTTATTTTGGATGTTTTTCTCTGCAGTGCTGACCTCATACATTTGTTTTTTACTTATGGACTGTAAGAGAAAGCCTGTTCTGTTTGTGATCTGTCTGGTTTGGGGACTTTTGTAAGCCCAAACTCCAAATGACTTCCCAATTTTGAGTGAACTGAACAAAATGAGAAATGAATATTCACTCTACAACTGCCAGGTTAATTGAAAACAGGAATAATGAAAGCAAAATTTCTGTACCCTAGCAATTGAAGACTGAAGATTTTGAAAAAAAAAAAAAAAAAGAAATGCCAACATCATTATTCAATCTACTGTAAATGTGGTCCATACTGATATTTAATGAACTGCATCCCACTGTGCTATGGTTGCCTAACTTGAGCTGACCCCAAGAGATAAAAATAGTTCTTCAGTGCCATACATCATTAAAAAACCAGCAATACTTCAAGCAGAATTTGACAGATTTCAATGAAAGCATTTTGCACTTATCCAATAACGTGTCTTACATATTGCAAAGTATTACATTTTGCTCACATCTTCAAATAAGCTGCCATGATTTCAAATGAGTTTCTTTCTTAAACTAGACAGCATGCATTTTTTATTAAGAATGTTTTTATTACACAGTTGAGCCCTAGGTTAAAGAAAAATATATTTATATATATTATCAAAGAAAAGTTTGCAGATTTTATGGAGCTTTGTGCAGAATAGTCTCCAGAGTGTAGTAGCACCACCAGCATTCAGTTTGCAATGCAACATATGTAAACAACACAGAGAAAGGACCTTTAAAAAGCTACTAATTTCATCAAGACCATATGATATCAATTCTTCAAAACAACATAGGATTAGAAACCTTTGTATTGAACCAAAAACTAATATTATATCTTAGTACAACACATTTAGGATTGTAGTATTAAAGTTTTATGTCCAGATAATGCCAAAACTATAGAAACAAAAAAAACATGACCTGCTTTTCAGTCTATAAGAACAATAAAATGTCCTGCATAGATTTAAAATAGGAGGTTGTAGGGCCTGTTAACAAAAAAAGTACCATTTTGTCACCCAAATTCAGAGTTAGGTCCCAGCTAGTGAGAGATCCGCATCAGCTTAAGACCATGCATACTACCAGGGATTGTGCAACGAAATGAATCTATAAAACTTTGCACTTATTAGAGAGAAATCCGAACTATATGTGACATATAAACTTTCTCACTGGCTGACAATGTTGCTCGGTCCATAGCAGGAACTCTTTACAAAACAGAGGCAAACAGAAAAGGATTATTCTGAAATTGTTCCGGCAGGAAGAGCCAAAGGAAAAATCGCAAATGTTACAGCACGGAGACTGCATATTATTTTTGTAATACTCTATGGAAACAGATATTTGCACTAGAATCAAGCAAGACTGCACATTGTTTGATTACCTTTCCATAGACAGACTAGCTGCTATGCACACTGGCACAGGAGCCGCCTCTCTTAGACAAACAGGATGTGGGAGAAGGTGGCAGAATATGGTTGAAGTCTGAAAACCAGATCCAGAGAACTCCAGAGAATCGCTAAGACTTCCACTTAACACCCCCAGCACTGGCATGATGCATGCAAGCCTGAAACATGTTGCAGCAGAGGATTTCTTTATGAGGAGCTGTCTGAGGTATTAATTTTTCAGTTTAGAAGTTACCAGAATTATATAAGGACAGAGACAGTAATCACTAAAGGATAACACAGATCATAAAACAGTAACTCATAATTTGCATACTTAAAATTAGACAGAATCAGCTGCTGTCCCAGTATTGACTGAGTGATCCTGATGGATTTATGAGACACAGCGCTAAACACTGTATTCCTCAGTCAAATGTTTCTTTGCATACAGGACAGCATTCACACACCAGATCTAAAGGGGAGCACACATGAAGACATTCCCTCTCATGTTCTCTGTAATATTCCTTTCTCCTCTGTCAATCACAAGGGAGAAAAGCCACGATTGTTTTATACACTATCCCTTCTCTTCTCTACTAGAAGTCAAATATGGATTCACAGAGTATGAATGTAAAGATACCAGTTAATACTGAAAAGACGGACCTCAAGCCACAGTGGCAATACCAGCTTCATTACAGCTTGACTACTTTCAGCAAAGATGTCTAAAAATTGACAAACTTGAGAAACTGATCAGTATAGTGGGGAAATTAGTGCTAATTAAGTTATCTGAGTAGCTGAGCATTCACAACACAAAACCTGTAAAACAGATTAGCATTTTATTTACCGTTCATTTTTAAGCAGTGAGTAGCAGCTGAAATCACACTACATTAATAAGGTCACAATTACAGGAAATTACTTTTTTATAAATTAACACAATCACACAATGTTTAAAATTGCATTATTCCTGGTCCTGGGAACAAGGTGAAGATAGGATCTACACCTAGTGTCCATTTTCCACAGGAAGTAAAAATGGCATGCGTTGACAAATGCACAGAATATATCTATACCTCACATGAGACACACAGGGACTGTCTCTCCTGCACAGCTCAGTGAGGAATACAGAGACTGAACACATCATTTTTTTTTCAGAGTCATATGACCATAAATTGCTTCGAAGGGACTTCTGAAGGTCATCTACTCCAACCAGCCTGCACTGATCAGGGACACTTTCTTCTTAGCAAGAGCTGCAGTACCACATGGAGGAACTGTGAAAAGTCCAATCTGGCAATATATCAGATTGCTTGCTGACACAGGGCTAAGCTGTGGCTTCAGTCATACAGACACAGGGGGAGGGAGGCAGGAGGGAGCCCCATCCAGTGCACACTGAAACAAGAGGATGCCCTTCCACATTCACCAGCAAGATATGGGGAGCAGTTACTTCAGCAGGGAGTAAGGAGGAGTCTTAGCACACTATCCAACTCCTTTCAGCCTCTCTGCCTTACCAGTCATTTACAGCGACCCCACCTTCTATTGCACTGTGTTGGTACACCCAAGGGGAAGATTATTTGGGAAAGTGAGACAGGGCTGCAGCTCCTTCATCTTCCTTATGACACTCAGTACATGGTTGGTGATGCATCTGGCTGAACATGCATGATTTCACCACTTACTCCTGCTGTGTCTGGCCCTACAATGCATTAACAAAAAATCAAAACGTAAAAACCGCTGCCAAAACAACAACAAAAAAACTTCAACATTTTTTGTTCATCTGTTTTCTTTATTTAGAACATTTAACAAGGCTGCATAGTCAATTCAACTTTGTACCGAATGTGATTTTGAAATTCTTTTTCAAAAAACTGTGTTTCAGGTTAAACCCACATGTTCAGTGATCTGACAGTTGCCTTCTTTTTTTTTTTTTTTTTATGTCCTGGCAAAAGCCGAAATGAAAATGTCTCTCTCATTTTTTTCTATCTTTCTGGGTGCTTTCCTTTGCTTTACTTTAAAAGCATATATTTAGTGAAAAGTTTGTGAGAGCAGTGCTTTGTTTTGAATACAGTAAATGTGGGGATTTGACAGGTTCTAGAAATCTTCAGTTTCGAGTATTGCCAGTGTATTCTCAATTTTTTTCTTCTGAGCCTCAGATGTCAGCATCACAAAGTCAAAATTTACCAGCTTTTTAATAGAAATGCTGTGCATATGTGCAGGAAAAACTGGACACTCCATGTGAAATTATTCAGCAAACATTATTTGTTAGTCTCCATCATAAGCAAGCACAGCGTATCTTGCATGTCTCTGACAGAGGTTCGGCCAAGCCCCCAGTGGGAGCTCCCTGGATTTCTTCAAGCCATCTCTTTCACCAGGCCCACTCATGGTCTGTGAAAAGCTCTGCCAGATGCTGCTGCACGCACAGGAACCTCTGTCAAAACCAATTTACAGAACTGCCTGGCTTCATGTGCTGGCATCGGATCCTCTATCTTATCTGGCAATTTTAAACAATTTTTAACTGGCAAGAACATCAAGTCAGCAAAATAACAATAATACTGTGGACTTCACAGTGGTTTGTCTCTTAAGAATAGGCTTTGTTTTAGCCATAGTAAATGTAAAATAAAAATTAAAAAGTCTACAATACTGATTTATAATAAACAGCTGAAGGAAATGCTCCTCTCCCACCTTTGGAAACAGAAGGGAAGCAGCAGTTGCATGAGGTGACTAGGCTGGGTACCTCCCTAGAAAGAAACAAGGCAACTCATGGTATTTTTGTTCTGGTTTGGCCAAATACCTTTGACAGTACCTTCAAATACCTTTTTGAAATTGATGTGCTAGCAATTCATTGTCAAAAGTGCAATGACACGTACTTCAATTTGCAATCACTATAAAAGCATATAGAGAAATACATTCTGTCTCACTTCTGATAAGAAAAACAGGTGGCACTTTTTCCCTTGCCTAAAGTAAGCTTTAAAAGCAATCTGCCTTGACAAGGTTTAACTTTAGCTCCTGCAAGGGTTGGTGATGGCCCAAAAGATAGCAGGACAATCAGGAAACGGCACAATCATTGGAGACAAATCCTGAGACAAGATCCCAGTACAAAAATAAAAAGGAGCTCCCGCGAGCCTTGAAAAATATCCTGCACACATTGATAAAAAAGCCTTTAAAGTCATTCTTCAAAAAATAAAGTGAACTGACATATCAAGTCATTATGATTTCTTCTTCATGACCTTCCTCTATATCCTTATGCACAAGATGAAACCAAACCCAGGGAACAAAAGTGCAAAGTAACAAAACCAGAATAATAGCTTTCCCGGTTTTGTTCCAAGGTTTCCTTGGAGAAGAGACTGCTACTTAACTCCCATGCCACTGTAGTCAGGCAAGCATGTGAAAACCAAGATATTTGATTTTTATACAGGAGATCACACTGTCATCTTGTGTAATTCTTTTTTCCCCAAAACTGGCTATTCATGTCCCCTGTTATTTTACCTCAGTATGTCACATAGCTTTCAGTCTGCAAAAACAGTGGCAGCTGTGAGCTGCTGACAGGAGGTAAGACAGCACAAAGAGCAAGGCCACAGCATTTTAAGGATGGCTGCACCCTGGTAAGGATCTCCAGTTTCTGCCCACATGCAACAGTGGCTGTGGGTGGCACTTCTGCCTCTCCAAGCTGCCAGGGCTCAACCCTTACAGTGAAACTTAAGGTGTTTACATATAGTGATATTGCCTGCAGGAAAATATTGTCATATGCATGAACACTTCCCAGGAAAGGCTTACTGTGTGTGCTGTGACTGGTTAGGACACTGGGGAAAGAGCAGGCTGAACAGCCATACTGATCCACTTCTCATCCTCCTTCGTTTGCCAGTGTGGGAACAGCACAGGTACAGGATCAGTCCTCAGATGCATGCTAGAGTATAACAAGAGGTTCCTCTGCAGTGCACACAAGTTTACTTCTGGAGTGATGCTTGTTTGTATGCTGTCACGTGGCCAAGAGAATTACTCATTTCTTGAAGCCTGTTTGGAGGCAGGCTGTATGTATGGAGATAGAGCTTTGCCATGCAGATCCAAGAACAGACTCATGACACCTTAACATTATTCAAGAGTTCTGCAAAGATGGGGTTGTCACTGCAGCCATTTCTCAGAGGCACCACTCAAGACACCCTGAGTATATTGTAAACAGGGTATGCGCCATCAGAGAACTGACTCTGGAGGTTCAAATGTTTGGATATGCTAATTATGTAACAGCAGACCACACATATTTTAGGAGCAGCCATATCACTGCTATAAATGATCCAAGAATTTTATATTTTGCTCAAGAGTTTAATTTTCCAGGATCTTATAAATTACAGGAACTGGTAAGAAATGCATATCATGTCAATAAGCTCTGCTGGGTGACAAGTATTTATTCCAAACAAAAATAAAACCAAGACTATTCAGGTACAGAACAGTTTTCTTTCATTAGGACGATGAAAAAAACACAGAATCCCTTCCCCCTTCTCACAATTTTGAAGACATCTTACTAGAGTAGCATGCATACCTGGGGGTTTGGGAACCCCAGGTCATACCATATGGACAGCAAGGAAGCAAACCAGCAACCCCCTATGCTGACTGCCAAACATTCAGAAACCTAACAAAGCAATGGGAATGTGGCTGATGGAGCAAGGAAACAGGCTTACAATCTGATCCACAAAGGGAAACAGCCATAACTTTGGGGGTTTCTATCCATTTCTAACCAGCAAATTCTCTGTAGGCCTCTGCAAGGAGGTCTTAAACCCTTTTACTGACATCTGGATGTGTGAATGAAATCACAATCAGTGATTATCCCTGCTGTGGTATCATGATTAAGAAGCTGTTGGTCCATTTCCACAAAGAATCCCAAGGCATTATCACTACTACCTACTTGCTGTTCTCACTCAACATTACTGCCACTGGTTTGTTAAGGCAAAGGACTTATTTTTCAAGAAAACTGGATGAAAAATTAAGGGCAGAACAGTACATAAAGGGTTTCCAGATCCCACAGTACTTCTGGTGATCAACATCCTATGTATCTATTTTTATTCCTTATACTCTAACCAGCCTGGATCTCTGCTTCATCCTCAATCCACTTTTTTTGTGAGTCACATCAGATTATAAATACATTCAGGTATGAGAAAAATCTTTTGCAACTGATCCAAAAAGAAACAATAAAAGAAACCCCCGCATATTACATTTGCAGCCTTTTCAAAAAATAAACAGAAACAATGCAAGACACTGAAAAACACTGACAGGTTTCCTTATGGTCTTGTTTAGAAATGTACTGCAGCTGAAGTCACCTGTAGGATATCCTGTGAGTGACACATAAGGTAGTCAGTATGGGAGAAAAAGAAACTGGATATTTGAATACAAGGCTTTGGTCTGTGTTTTTCCTACACAGTCTGTAACTACATCAGTTACCCCTCCATCTCTACCAGTGCAGAAGATTTGATTGGCTTGTCTCCGTGTATGGACACTAACTGAACATTCTAACTTTGAGTACTGTACACAAGCCCCTCACTACAAGAAAGAAAATTAGGTCCTGAGGCACACCCAAAGAGAAACAAAGCTCAGGAAGGGTCTGGAGCACAAGTCTGACAAGGAGTGGCCAAGGGAACTGGGGATGTTCAGTCTGGAGAAGAGGAAGCTCAGGGGGACCTTATCACTCTCCCTGAAAGGAGGGTGTAGCCAGGTGGGGCTTGATCTCTCAAGTAACAAGCAATAGGACAAGAGCAGGTATCATTAAGCAACACCAAGTGAAATCTTGATTTGTTATGAGGAAAGATTTCTTCACTGCAGGGGTTGTCAAACACTGGAACAGGCTACCCAGGGAAGCGTTTGAGTCATTACATCTAGAGGTATTTAACAAATGTGTAGAGGTGACAGTAAGGGATTTGGTTTAGTGGTGGGTTTGGTGGTGCTATGTGGACTCAATCTTAGGGTCTTTATCAAACTAACCATTTCTACTAGTCTTTGATTCTATTACAAACTCATCACTGAATTCCTAAGCATTTCATTCTACCCTGTATTAATTCACGTGAACTGTGAGCCAGGCCTTGCTACAAGAAGTGCTGTGGAAGTTTTGTCATTGAGTTTAGTGCAGCAAAAGTCAAGATGGCTATTTTTCAAGTTTTTCATGGACTAGTTTTAATAGTCCATGAAATAAATAGTTTTACAGAGTTTCAACATCAAGTTCCAAGGCACAGCAGTGCTAAAATACATTGGCAGGAAGTTTAAACAGAAGGTAAAAGTGTGTCCTCCTGCATCGTCTCCAAATACACAGCTCTAATTAACAAAACAGAAACATGGGATGTTGGCCTTCACAGCGTGGGATACAGATCAGAAAGGAAACATGAAACTGAACATTACTCAAGCACAATAGGAAGCTCGAGATCATGTAGGATTTATTCACTACCAAAAATACTAGAGCCAAACCCAAACTCCCAAAAGAAAGTATCTCCAGTTTCACACTGTAAACAGGACACTTCCTTAGCTTTTTAAACAGGAGACTGCTTTGAAACAAACTGCCAAACAACTCTACACAATCCAGTATTTCAGCCAAGAGAACCTCACCAGCAGCAGTGATATAAGTGCTCTCTTTTATCCAAAAATTAGTATAATGTAATCAATCTCATAAATACAATAGCAGGAATTTTGGAGGCAATTCTTGAATATAGCTTGAACCAACAGACTAAAAGATTACTACTAAATTTCCCTGCATTAGTGGGCAAATTCCTACTACATGCCAACATGAATTGGAGAATGTCAACACAGAGCCCTCATGATATTTCTTAGGACTTCTTTAGTACCTTGATGTCAAACCCCTGTAGGTGCACAAAAGCTAGAGCAAGCCAGGGCAGCCCTTTTGGGGGGTTGGGATCATGCTACAAACTTTGAGAGTTAACTCAAGGTTTCTCTGCGTAAGCAAAACTGAGTGCAGCTACACAAGGAATGGAGAAGGATGGCAAGGAAAAGGAACAGCTGGGCCCACAGATGAAGAGAACTGGACTCCATGTTCCTGCTACTGCTGCACACGGAGAAAGGGGGAGATTGGGAAAGAGAAAGAGCAGGAAGGAAGAGATAGGAAAGGCAAGCACGACTTCTTAGGACCCGTGTGTTCCACCCATTGCCACTCCTCTCTCAGCTGTAGTAAATGCCATTGCGGAATGGTTGAGGTTGGAAGTGACCTCAAGAAACCACAATTACTGCTCTGAAGACAACAAGGAGATGGTATTTTAAGGCCTTTGGGACTCTGGTATCACATGCAGATGCCTACCCTGTGTTCAGTGCCAGTCCTGTAAGATATTTTAATCATTTTTAAAGAGATCAGTCTGTCATTTGCTGCAGATATATCTTAATATAAGCCAGACTATCCATAGGATAAAAGTAGACTGCAAAACATATAAACTCCTGCTACATCTTATGTACATATGATATATTAAAGGTATGAAATAAAAGCCATTCCCTGTTCTTCTAATTCACAGCTCCCCAAAGGAGTTTCTATCTGTATAAATAATATACATTCTGTAGCTATGTTCATTTTATGTAATTGTTACACACAGTCTAAAGAAGTGACTGAAATATATTGTAGTGAACTTGTATATTACTTTCTTCAAGAAATTTCTGCCTTGATAATCCTTTTTTAGTAAATTCCGTTTTAATTAATAAAAATTTTAATAATATGAAAATTACTTTCAGAACATCAACTAGCAACCTGAAAATCTGACAGACATTATTAAACATAATTGCTTTCAACCGAAATTCCATAAATTACATAGCTACCAACATCACGTAAAGACCTTAACTACCTTGAATAGTTAGGCTCAAATATTGGTCTAATACTTCACTGTTCAACTAGGACTTTTAAAAATTTTATTAAACCTGGGGTGTGGGGATTTTTTTGTACTCTAAAACAAATTCCCAGGTACAATATTTCTATGATTCTAATGCTGATTTGGAACCAACTAAGTGTACTTAATCTCACTTCCTTGTGCTTCTGTCCTTAATTTATGTATTCTGTACAATCATTTGGACAACGCCCTCAGGCAGATGGTGTGACTTTTTGAGATGTCCTGGGCAGGGCTAAGAGTTGGACTCAATGATCATTTTTAGTCCCTTCCAACTAAACATATTTTGTGATTCTGATAGGTGAGTATCTATTTTGCTACATTAGATGATATTCTAAAGATAAAATTATATTTATTATTAAAATGCATGTACAAAAGAACTATGCCTACTATATATATATTTTTTTTTTTTTGATAGACTAAATACAATTGGCAAAAATACAATTAGCAACAAAGCCTGTAGAAAAGCCAAAGTTATGTATGCCTTCTTGCCTCAATCTTTGATAGTTAAGACCAGTTTGCTTTGGGTATCCAGCCTCCTGTGCTGGAAGAGAGGGACAGGAAGCAGAATGAAGCTCCCACAATCCACAAGTAAATGGGCAGTGACTTGCTACACCACTTAGATACAAGTCTATGGGGACAGATGGGACCCACCCAAGGATCCTGAGAGCCGGCAGAAGTGCTCACCCAGCCACATTCCATCATCTACCAAGAGTGCTAGGAAATCTGGAAGGTCCAGTTAACTAGAGGTCAGCAAATGTGACACCCATCTACAAGAATGGCCAGAAGGAGGATACAGGGAAGCACAGGCCTGTCAGCCTGACCTCAATGCAGGGGAAAGTCATGGCACACCTCATCAACAGTGTCATCATACAGAACATGTATAACAACCAGGGTATCAGGCCCAGTCAGCATGGCTTTAGGAAAGGCATGTCCTGATTGACCAACCTGATCTGCTTCGGTGACCAGGAGACCCCCTCAGTGGATGAGGGAAAGGCCACGGATGTTGTCTGCCTGGACTTTATATAGGGGGTTTACCTTGGCTGGACACCAACTGCCCATCAAAGTCTCTCTACCACTCCCCTTCTCAGTGGGACAAAGGAGAGAAAATAAGACGGAAAACACTCATAGCTTGAGATAAGGCACTTTACTAAAGCGAAAAAAAAAAAAAGCGAAAATTTGGTGTGTATAAACAGGGAGAAAAAAGTTTATTCTCTACTTTCCATCAGGGGGCATCCAGCCACTTCCCAGGAAGCAAAGTTGCAGCACACATAGTGATTGCTCCGGAAGGTAAACATTGTAAAATAACAAATGCCCCCCATTCCTTCTCCCTTCCTTAGCTTTTACATCTGAGCTGATGTCATACAGTATGCAATACCCCTTTGGTTAATTTGGGCCTGGTTGTGTCCCCTCCCAGGACCTTTCCCAATCCCAGCCACTTGATAGGGGCAGAATGTTAGACAGACAGCCCTCAGGCTGTGCCAGCATTGCTCAGCAGTAGCCTCAACACTGCTGTGTCATCAACACTGTTCTAACCACCAATGCCAACCACAGCACCGTGAGGGCTGATGTGGGGAAAATTAACTCCATTTCAGCCAGTCCCAAGACACTTTAGTAAAGATTCTGACACCACATCCCACAGAATTGTTCTGCAAAAGTCAGATGCTCGTGGCTTGGACAGGTCCACTATGTCCTATATAAAAGATTGCTCAATTGTCCAAGTCCAGAGAGTGGTGCTGAATGGAGTTACATCCAGCTGGTGGCTGCTCACAAGTCAGTTCAACAGAGCTCAGCTCTGTTCAATATCTTTATCCATGCCCTGGATGAGAGGAGGGAGTGCATCCCCAGCAAGCCTGCAGATAAAACCAAGCTGGGCAGGAGTGCTGCAAGGTAGGAAGGCTCTGCAGAGGGATCTAGACAGGCCAGATCGATGGCCCAAGGCCAATTGTATGAGTGCTGAGTAACAGCTGGGCTTGATGATCCTGGAGGTCTTTTCCGACCTAAACAATTCTACGAGTCCTAATTTTGCGAGTACTTGGTACACCTGGTCCATAAAAAAATATAGTTATTTTTACTCACCTCATTTACATATAAGCTATTCGAGCTTTCTTATTACACTGTCCTGTATGACTTGAACCCCTTGACTTTAACGGAATTACGAAGATGGTCAAAGGTAATCACATTATGAATATTACTGCACTAATGATCCCCTGTGAATTTTCTACTTATGCCTATTCCTAGATGTTTTATGAAACAACATCTCTGTGGGACAGCAGTGGAAAAAACCTCCCAATATTATTTTAGATTTTCAGCACTGTTCAGTCTCTACAAATCAACACGATACAAGTTTTTTCTTCCAGCCCTTTAAGAATTAGCTGGCCTAATTCAGTTTCATAGTAATACTTAAAAAAGCGCCAAATGAAAACCAAGAAGTTTCAAGAGACTCTCTGAGAATTTATAGTGACTTCCACCATGATATACATCTGCCTGATAAAACTTATTTCACGTTCCTTTAGAAAATTTCTCTATGCAGCTTGCTGCTGAGTCAGGGTTGGAATTCTTATGCAATATCCTTTGATATTTCAGTCCAAACTGTTAATTACACAGATAAGAGACATCATCAAAGTCAGATAATTGTAGACCAAAATGCATTACTGCAGGGAAATTATTATTTTTTTTTTTTAACTGATGAAGCCTGAAACACACATTTCTATAAAAAAATCTAGAAAACAGGGAAACAAAGCCTATAAAAACAAATTTATTTTGGCCATTTTACAGCTGACACAATTTTGTGTTAGCAGAGTCCTCTAAAAAATGTATACAGGCCTGTTATAAAAGAATTTAGTAAGTTCATTCCAAAAGTGATGGTCTATACCACTACTGATACCAGAGACATTTCACAGAATCATGGAAACATAAAGTCATAACATTATGGAATGGTTTGGGTTGAAAGGAACCTTGAAGGTCATCTAGTTCCAACCCCTCTGCCATGAGCAGGGACACTTTGCACTAGATCGGCTTGATGAAACCCCTTGAACAGACCTCTCTGGGCAACCTGTGCCAGTGCCTCACCACATCCACAGTTAAGAATTTCTCCCAATACCATAAAATCACAGAATCATAGAATGGCTTGGGTTGGAAGGGACCTTAAAGCATTTAATCTAAACCTACCCTCTATAAAAAACCAACCAATCAAACAACCAAAAAAGCAAAAACAACTATCTTCCCCAAGAAGCAGACAAGAAGAGACACTTAACATTTATTTGGTGAGAGAATACTGCCCAAACCACCATATACTTTTCCCTGTGATTAGGCATCAGCCAATACAGGAAAGGAGAGGGTAGAGTTAATGGCACACATCCATTTGGACTGGTCTTTAAGAGACAAAAGCTGTTGACAGTTCCCCAGAATTCTAAAGTACAGTTTTTTCTTTGCATTTTGGTGGTACACAAGCAAAGTTTGAAAATTCCTTTTTTCTTTGATTCATAATGAAAACCACGAGCGCGCAGAATCTTATCCTGAGTCATCTGATGTTATGGTTTCAAATCCACATCATAAGATACTGATTCCATGGCTTTCAGTTGTTTACACACTGAAATGACCTGCCACTATGCTGTCTGTTCTGTTCTGTCTTTTCTTTAAACTCCAGAGTTTGAGGTTTAAAATAAGTATGGTGATGCTTAGTCTGAAGATACAGACTAGGCATACTTTCCTAGACTAAGCAGATGTTTGTCCAAAAACTGATAAGAAAAAGCATGTGATGTTCCAGTTAGACATTATATAATAAATAATATTATTTACACTTGTTATCTTCTACTTTTCATCTCCAAGTACACATAAACAACCAAAATCAGAGGAACAAAATATCAGACTTCTTGTAATTAGGCAGTATTACCTGCATACTGCAAACTGGGAAACTGAGTCAAAATAGAACAATGGAAGCATCTGGAAGACCTCTGTGTTTTTCCAATGAACTTCAAAGTACTTAACTTAATAGCATTAATAAACACTCTAAGTGAATACCAGTACTTGTGCTATAAATGTTGCTGGCACCTCCAGGACACTTTAAAAAATTGATTAGTGCTACACTGGACTGCTGAGTCATCAATGACCCTCCTTCAACTAGGACAAGAGGATGTCTTGTAAGCAAGTTATTTATATTCTTAATATCTTCAGCAGAAAGTACAGTCTGGTTAGGCTTGGTCGTCATTAAATGGCAATTTTTTTGTATGTACTGCCCTCATTTATAGATTTCTTATCAGATCAACTTCAGTCTTAAGTAAGAGCAATTACAAATAGGCCAATTTCTTTTAGTCTGAAAGAAGAAAGGCAATAATGAATCATGCACACTACAAAGGTTTGTTTTGGCCAGAAGCAAGACCAAGCCTCCATATCGAACTCTGTGTATGCAGTATCACTAGTTTATCCTGCTTGGAAGCAACAGAAAATTGGAACACAAAAGATTTTTCTTTTTTTTAATAAAGCGTGCAGGTTGTCCTGGACTTCCCAAGATTATTTTTGAAGCTGAACAGGCCTTGTTTCCTCTTCAGTATCTCTTTTAATTTCACAACCTAATAATCATGATCATCAACACAAAACACAGTAATAAACTGCCTTTTACCTTTTCTGCATGTTTTGAGAGACATTTACCCCAACGTATCACATGCTCTCAGATCCCATTCTGTATTGTCATGTCTGCAAATATTTACAAAGCAAAAAATACTGTCTGACTCAGCAAGACGGCTCACATGTCTTTCATGCTGTTCCATATCATTGCTTCAGACCAAAACAACACAAAAACACCACTGCGAATTATAAAAGACAGAAATACTATTAGTGGCCTACAGCCAACTGTGGTTTAAGCATTTGCTTGTGAGCTCGCCACATGCATGCAACATTTGGAATACTGCTCAAAACCTCTGGCTGCACAAATATAGACCCTGAGTCAAGGAACTCAAGCAACAGTTTGAATAAAATCAGGGGGATCAGCAGCTCATGTGCTTTAAATGTTGCAACCCCATACCCAGCTCCACTGGCCACACCAGAACACATGGTTCTTTCCAGAGAAAAAGCAACAGGACTCCCAAGCACAGAGAGAGAGCAAGGCTGCAGCATGCTAAGGGTCTGCATGTGGTCCTCACCAAAGTCTGTGACTTCTTCAGTATGTCCATAACATCCACTCAAGAACTGCAGAAGTCTCTGACTTCAGCATGGGCACATTCACTGTAGGCTGCAAGGCTCATGAGCATATGTCCCAGCAAAGATGGGATGGGTATGGTAGGATGTAATTACATATAGATCTGCCACCTTCCAACAGCCCCAGTATTAGTGTCCACCTGGTACCCACAAAAATCAACCACTACAAGTTGCCTTGGATAACTTTAAAGGTACAAAGCTTAATCAAATTGTCACATTATCACAACTAGGAAGACAGCAATTAACTGATCATTTCAGAGGCCTGTTCTCTTCATCACTCCAAGAAGCAATTTCACCACAGGAAGTCTTCTGAGGAGTAAAACACCCATCGTACTGCCATTAATATGAAAACTTTATTTATATTAGGGGTTAATGACATCTTCATTGACTATACAGAGAAGATCAGAGCAATACACATTTTGATGTTCTAAGTATGTAAGTTTTCAATGAAAATGCTTGCTTGAAGTTTGAAGTGGATGGAAGCTTGCTTAGCTTAGTTCAGAGATGGTCTCAGTTCTTCTATGAAGATGGCAGGCTAACAAGTCATAAAGCTTGATAAAACACAGAATAGTTTTAAAGAATGAAACAGAAATAATGAATATGTACTTTTATTACAAACACATACTTTTTTTTCTTTAATGAGAATCAATTTGACTTCAGTTTCAGAAAGAGCGGCAATTCTTTCAGTGACTCGGAAAGGCATAAAAAATATTAAGTTCAATAAGGCTCCAAACTTTAAACAAAAACATCTTCCTAAATCAACTGTAAACCCATTACATGCATTGTATACATACTGGAAAATAAACACTGACAAACAGAGTCTTGGAAATGGCTCAAGTGACTGGATTTTTGAAAAGGGTTTATAAAATATGTAAATGCTGTCAACTGGAAGATGTTAACTTGAAGACCGATGTTTTAACTCTGTTCATTTGCAAGGAGAACATCCCGCATTTCGCCGTGTAAGAAGGTACACGGCAACGTGCAGGAGCAAGTTCTCCCACGTGAGGCTGGAACACATCAGGCTGCTCCCTGGCCAGAGGCCCATCACTCTTCCCAAACTGAAAGTCGTGGATCCTAGAGGTGAATTTCAGCAGCGCTATTTTTATGCAGTCTCCCCATTCATTCCCCGTGGGGCCACGGCACACGACCACGTTCACTCGAGGCACCTGTGTCTCGCATTGCTCCGCTGCGGACCCTGGGCAGCGCCTCGGCCGCCCAGGTCATCCCCTGCCGGCAGGTTCCGGAGGGAACCGCACCGGAGTTCAGGCCGAAAACACCCTTCCTACGGGCCGGGCGGTGTCCGGGAGCCCGCTGCCACCCTGATGGGTGCTCACCATCCCCGGCCATCACAAGGGACGAGGTGGGGCAGTGCCCAGCACATCCAGGCGAACACCAAACCCTGGGCTCGGACCCTCCGGTCGAGGAAGTCCCCCAGCCCGGCAAGCGGCACGTCGACGCCCTTCCAGGAGTCGAAGGCGGCGAGGGTATGGCAGGGCCGGGAGAAGACCCCGCTCTCGTCAAGGAGCCCTGGAGCGACGGCGGCGCCGCCACCGACACGCGGCCCCGGAGAGCCCCCGCAGCGGCGCCGGTGCGGCCCGAGACGCCGCAGAGCCGGCGGTCGCCCCGCTCTGCCCCGCCGCCGGCACACCACAGGGACACCGGGGACACGGCCCAGGGGTGCCGAGGGACGCCCGGCGGGGCCCGCCTAGGCAGCCGGGACCGAGCACTCCGCGTTGTCAGCGGCGAGGTCATACCCGCAGCCCAAAGGGGACGCTGGGGGTACCGCCGACTCCCAGAAGACCTCCTCGAAGTTGCCCCGAGAAGTTTGGGATAGCCCGGAGGTGCAGCCGCCGGGCAGAGTCGCCCCCTGTGCCCACACCTCCCTCCTGCCACCTGGCCACACGCTCCCAGACTGGCCTCCGGGACCACCACCACCCCACAACCTGGTGATTTCACCGGGACGGGACCCCACCCGGACCGACCGTAGTCGTCCTCTGGGCACGCTGCACTCGCTCCCGGGACAAGGGAGCGGCAGCCCCGAGGAGCCCTTAAGGGTTTCTCCCGTAAAAGCAGCTCTTGGGAATAAATAAAGCAGCAGGACACTTACCATCTCGCCTGATATTGGAAGCCCGCAGGGCTTTTATAGATCCGCTCTGGGCTGGGGCGGTGGTGCCCTGACGGCTGCAGAAGTTCGCACAGACGACGGCATAGAGCAGGAGAAGGATGAGCAGTTGCATTGGGACCAGCTGCGAGCGGGACCGTGTCTCTGCGAAGAAGCGGGCTCTCCTCTCCCGCCGAGGGTGCTTCCCTCGCCCGTGTTGTTTTCCCCCTTACCGGAGTTTTTGATTGTTGCGGGCTGCTTGTGTGTTTGGGGGAGCTGTATGCAGGGTGGAAAAAAAAAGGCACAATTCCCGCAAAAAGAAAAGCGCAAAAGCCCAGAGCAAGCGAAGCAGCGGTCACCGCCGCCGCGTTACTCTCCGATCTGCCTCAAAACTTCCTGCATGCTGAACTCCCGGCTGCTCTTCTGGGCCGGCCAAACTCGGCAGAGGTGCGGAGCGCCCGGGCCGGGACGGCCGCCCACTCCCCTGGTCCGGCGCGGCCGTAGCCCAGCAGCAGGCGGGGGTTGCCGCAGCCGCGCTGCAC
>JBBMKD010000001.1:40818597-40846008 GCA_037834095.1 Argya squamiceps
GGGAGGAAAGGGGGCCCGGGGGAAGGGGGCGGGAGCGGTGCCCGGGCCCTCCCTGAGCTAGCGGCCGCGCCGTCTGCGCTCCGGGCAAAAAGTGGCAGGAGGGATGGTGCGAGGAGGGGGCTGTCCCCGGGTACGGAGTGAATGCCGGGCTCCCGGCGAGTGGGGAGGACGGGAGCCGTGTGCCAAGGGCTTTCCGCCAGAACAGGGGCCACGGACACGCGCGTCCCGTCACCCTCGGGCCCGCGGTGGCCACGTAAAAGTCATCGCTGGGGCGAATGATTCAAATTTCCGAGCTGTGCCAGGGCGGGTGAGGAGACTTAGTGGGACAACTGGTGAATAACCCGCAGTTGTCCCTGGGAGAAATATATGGGCTTCTTCTGTCATGCCAAGCACTGTCCAAAGCCGTTCATAAAAAGTTAATTTTTACTAATTTAGATCCTCATTAAATTTGGTCTGGTATTAAAATATTGTATTACTCCCTGGAAGAGTTTAGGTCTAAACCAAAGGTATGTGAGGGTTGTGATCAGATTGCTAGTTGAATGTTCTTTTTCTTTCCATTAGCCGCAATGAAAATAATCAAAAGGAAGATGCAGGAAAAAAGAAGAAAACCAAAAAACACTCAGGTTTTAACAGTTCTCTAATAAAATTTTCCCTACTCAGTTTATTTCTTTTTATAATATTTTATGCAGTCTTAGCCAGTCTTAGAAACTGTTACATGCTGCCAGATCTTTAACAACACGAAACATACGTCACTAGCAAAAGAATGTCAATATGGGGCTGTATCAGGAGTCTCGGATGAGGCCTGCTACACTGTGAGGACTGCCTCTGGCTGTGTGAAGCATTTTCTCCAAGAGCATGCTAGGATGACAATGGGACTGAAACATCTTGTATGTCTTAAGAAACCAGTAGGGTGCAATTCTGTTATGCATAATTCATGCTTCTTTATCCCTTTCATGTTCCCCAAAACTGACAGCGAACCTAATCCTGCTCCCATGCGGTAGAAAATGGAAAGGCTCCAACAGTGCTTCATTTGTGAGCAGATGTGCCTATATTTTAGGTGCCCATTTTTTGGGGGGGGGGGGACTGGGTGAACAGAGGGAAGGTGGCCAATTCAATCATCCTAATAGAAACAGAAAGTGAAATAGAGGACACAGAGTGAATGAGTATTGGGGAGCTTGGAAGATGTTCTCTGTTCATCCAGTCATTGTGTCTGCCTCTCTCCAGTTACCTTACAAGGCACTGCCAGTAAACACCAATAGAATCCCAGCTCCTCAGCTCTCTTCTTACCTTTACCACAACTTGTGGTGAAGTCTTGTCTTTCTTAATGTCTTCAGGCCCTCCTTCTCTTTTAGATTCAAGATGCTGGAACCCATAATTGGTTCTCTTTGGGGAAGTGGCCATTTTAAGGTGAAAGAGAAAGAAGGACAGATTACATTCCAGCCAAAAGTCAGACAAAAGGTGTTTTGACAGTATCTGAGCAGTTGCACAATTCAGTCAAGAAATGGCACAATATCCAAGGCTGTTTCTCTTTCTGTATCCAAATTCAACCATATAAATTTGCTTATATAAAATTCATACGTCTTCCCAAGACCCGCATCTAGAGACAGTCTCTCTGGCCCCATGCCTTCCTGGCTGCAAAGGTCCAACTTTAACAGGAGTGAAAGAGGCTTTTGCCTTAAACACTCTACAGCTGTTTGGCTGACATGCGCCCTGGCTTGATAGAGACTATAAGTTTAAACTTCCTCAAGCCGACCAGGGCACAGAACTGAGGTTTCCTCAGCACTTTTTTTTTCTTTTTTCTTTTTAAGAGTACATACTGTTTTGGTACATAAGGTGAAATTCCTCTTTATGTAGGAGAGATACCTAATTGCTTAGAGAACTCTCAAGCAAAACAACATGAGGCCTCATAAACTAGACGATGATGGAGACAGGCAAGTGGATTCCACCACCAGTGGATATGTACTAAGAGGAACCCTATATGACTCCTATCATATGCTCATGGTACATTTCTGTTTCTCCCTATACAAAGCATGGGATGGTGCCACTTTTTGTTCTTAAAGCAAAAAATATTTCTGTAGCAAAACAAGTCTCTTTCTCAGGTCAGAACACAGGAAAGAACATTGTGGGGTCCAAAGCAGAGGCCAAGCTCTATGAATTGTCAGATATTTATTTTAGCCCTAGTATCAAAAAAACCCCCAGATTTTCCAATTTGATGTGCAGGTGTACAGAAAGATTTTGGGACAGAGAAGCAAAACTAACATGCATTGGTAGACTGTTAGAGGAAAGGCCTGCATTCTAATGACTGTTGCTACAGCTTCTTGGTTCATTTTAAAAACCACTAGACCCACTGAAACTCAAAAAAGTATCTTTATAATAAGGTGTCATAGAACTCCCATCAAACAGAAAGAAGTTTGGATTATACTCAGACAGTTTTATAAGCATATCACTGGGTCTTTACTTTCTGGCAAACATTCTAGCACATTGGCTAATCTGCATTCTAAGTGTTTGGGATAATTTAAAGCATCAGGTGGCTTCTACAGGAATACCTATAGCAAGTCAAAGGACATGCTGATGTATAAGTGTGATAATATAGGTAATTACAGATTTATCAGCTCAACTGGGATCCTAATAAAAGTCTTCACAGTTGATATGAAACTCAATTAATAGAAATTGAAAAGAAAATAATAGAATTATTTTCAATCAACCTGGAAAACCTTATCATGCTAACTTGGAAATCTGGTTGACAAGCAGGATAGCATCCAATTATGGCTTTCATAATGTACCAATTGGTACTGCATGATTTGAATCATATGACATGAAAGCCATGCATACTAAATGTTTTCAAAACTTCTTAAGTGACAGGCTTAAAAATGTTTATGGAAAAGGGAAACATTATTAAATGGATTCACTTTGAGAGAATGCCACTTAGGCTAATTTTTTACTTCTGCATTGGTTTACATTTCCAACAATGACCTGTGAAAAATGCAGCTGTTACTGATGACTTTTGAAGATGACAAAACCTTTGGGTATCAATAGGGTGATTTATATCATTGGTGATATATTGAGACAGATGTTTAAATACTGGATATAAGTGTAAAGCTGATCCCTGGCGCAGCTTATGCTTTAAAATAGTCATTGGCAGCACTGCCCAGTGCCTGTGGCATACACCTCACCTCGTTTTAGTCCTCTGGAAGTGCCTGGTGTTAGCCAGTCACACAGGTTCTCACTGTTCATGGAGGGAATTGGATTCCCATCAGAGGGCCCTCTAGCCCAGAGGTTTTAGGCAGTCATGCTGGGGTGGTTTGGAAGGTCCAGTTTCTCTCCACTGGCTATAGAGAGAGTACAGGGAACAAATACATTTCTAGTTATCGGATAGAGTATTTAATCCTAGAAAGCACTGATGCAGGAAAAAATGATAAGGGTCGATTATCAAGGAAGTCAATGGGCTGTAGCCATCTCTGTTATAATTTGTTGTTTGGGAGATGCTCCAGTCATACAGTTTGTCTATGGAGCACAAATGCACTGTTTGTCCAGAGCATTTGAACTATGTTGATTAAGTAGCAAAACCCAAGAAAACTCTGTGAGTTTTCTCTGGGATCCTTGAATATTTATTTAAAGAAGGGAATATCAGTTTGAGTAGGGGCATTATGCTGCCTTCTGTTATTATTACACTGCTGCCTCAGTTCCTGTGAATAAAGTCTCAGAAAGGATCATAATAAAGTGAGAAACACTGAGAGGAAAACCACAGGGTTAGCTGGAGGTTGGGAAACATGCCACTCAGGGAAAAGCTTAAAAAATCACAAGACGTTTAGCTTGTCAAGAAGAAAATCAGAGGAGTCACAGCTACCTCCCGGAGGTAGGATATTGATTGTAGAAGGCTATTCTGTCTCGTGGACAATGACATACCAAGGTGAAAGCTGGAGACTGACAAATTAAGGTTAGAAGTAAAAGGCACATTTTTCTCTGTGCAAAGCTATGGAAGTATCAAAATTCTTCACCACTGAAAATCTGAAAGGCAAGATTTGATGTTTTCCTGACACCATCAAGTGGTTTCAAGCTGTGCTTAGGAACTCTTGGGGTCTATTGATCACTTCTAGAAAGTCTGTAAAAGCAACAGAGGAAAGCATGTTTGTATGTTCTATACTACAAGCCACAGATAAAATTTTTAGTGATTCTGCAGTTTCTTGGAAAACAACAACTAAAAAAAATATATCTCCAAGAATTAATTCCAGGCCCTGTGATTTCTGTTATATAGGAGGGCAGCCAAGTGAGGGCAATGACCTCATCCCCCAGTTTATAATCTGTGAATAAGATACAAGAATGAGCAGAGGTGCATAAAGTAGGATGGAAAAACATCTCAAAATTGCTAAAATATGTCTTAAGTAAACAACTGTAACCATGATGGAAGACCGAAAGAATGCAAGGAAAATTAGACCAAAGCCATTATACGTCTGGAATTAGAAAACACAGGCAGAGTCATGTGTTACTAAGAAAATTGCCCCAGGCACCATGACATCAAGAAAAAAAGTGCAGCACAGGGACCTATGGCTAGATTTATTACCTGAGCTACAGGCAGTGATTCAACAACACACAAAGAATATCCCCAGTGAAATTGATCACTTTAGGTGATCAGGCCTATCAAACACAAGCCCAAGCACTGCTGCCTGGTATCACTACAAACAGAGCGTTGATTTGTGGAACCTGTTAAAACACTGAACATTAGATCTGGGCCACAGACCTGCGAGTGGTGCTGCTGTTTGTCCTCCTCCAGCAGCCAGCTGTGCAAGGTCACTTGTCTGGCCCATTCTTGAGAACAGCTGCAGGCAGCTTTGATTTATCACGTCTTCTGATTTTCCTTCTTGTGCCTGCATGACTACAGGATGCTGTGCCCTTCTCCCTTTCAGCATTTATCTGCTTCTAGTCCCAACTCTTAAATTACTTTTGTTGGTTTTATGTAACTTCTGGATAGTTCTCCACTGCAAATGTTGAGACAAATATTGCACCAGCATGCACATAGGAAGGGAGAGAAAAACAATATCCCAAGCTGAACACGCTGATATATTAAATTTTGAGAAACTGCTATATCACTCAGATGATGATTTCCCCCCTCTCCCTGGTACCTAGTGACAGTACCAATTGACATATAGTGTGCATGCAATATTCAGAGTCATGCTTTCAAAAACTGAGTATAATTCACAATGAAATAAGAAATCTTACCCTCCTGAGGTTAAGTAGGATTTTTATCCCCCTTTTATATCAGTGGAACAAGCCTTTAGACATAAATTCAGGTTTGGGCTATGTTTTTTCATAAGTTTTTTATAATAAGAAAGTAATAGCTTCAAAAAGACTGCATTTCCTCTGTAGCCCTGTTCCCTGTTTGAAGATTTAAAGAGAAAGAGACCTTTCTGATATGATATAGTTTGACTTCTTGCATTAATAAGCCAAACCATTTTGCTAACCTCCTGCTTTGTTTAAAAGCATGGTATCTTTTAGAAAAAGGAGAAGATAAAAACTTGCTTTTAAAATACTGGGAAATTAATTTTATGGTATTTTGAGACAGAGAATCACGCACCATCAATGTTAGGTAATTCAAGTGATTAATGACTGTTTTTAATTTTTTTTTCCCTCTGGATCTTGTGCTGTGAATGAACAGTAATGGTTTGTCAAGACCCTGTGCTTGATCTTAAATATTTGGATGCAAGTAATCTGAAACTATTGGTTTGGCTTTAGTAAAAGAGCTGTTCTCAAACCCTTGTATCTTCTACCTAATCATTTGTGTAATTTCTGTGATCAATTTCTTTGCATCTGTCAAAATGGTGTCATATTTTTTTTGTCTTCAATACATTTGAGTTAGAAAACTGACATCTAAAATTTTAGAGAAATTATAGGAAGGTTTTATTACTGGTAGTATGAGATGGCTAGGATCTGAAGTTTCAGACTCAGAATTTTTCATCATAATTCATGCTTTCTGTCTGCATGTTGCATAAACTACTTTACAAATAAAGCAACGAGTTTTAGTAAGACAAAGAACAGTATGGTGTAGGTTCTCTGTGTGTAATACTGCCCAGACATTCCTTCTGAACTGCTCTGTGTTCTCCCCTCTTGGTCAAGATGTGTTTGTCTTCTCTTGAGTTAGCATCTGTGTCCTTCAGCATGTTTTCAGCATGGGAATATTTTTCAAATTCTGTAAATTATTATCTTGTAAACAACTCAGGAGATGTCACCCAAGCATTGTTGTAAAGACTGAAATGCATCTTGATGCTGAAGCCTGAGAGCAATCACTCATGTCTTGGCACCCCAAAGATGGCACATGACCTTCTTGTCATCTACTGTGTTGCAGTTTGGGCTCAATTTGGAACACGTGTAGGAAATCAAATAACTTCCTTTAGTGATTGAAGATTTCCCCTCAGTTTCCCAAGGCTGAAGTTCTGAGCAACCATCATACATATGGGTCCTATATAAATTCCTCTACTCAGCCATGATCAGAAGTTTATGGAAATATTTTAAGGATTTTATAAGGACTGAACCTTCTAGTTATGTAAAAATCTTTCTTGTCCTCCTAAGTTACATCTTGCCTTTAATCCTTTGTTAAATGCAAAAGAACACCACTGATTCATATTGTCGACAGTGTTTCAAAACTACCAGGCCATGATCCTGGGATTTTTTTTTTTTTCATTCTTTCATGGGTAATTTCATTCCTTTTTGAGGTCTGGCCACAGATGTGCAGTGGACATACTTCCTAAATTTGATCATCCAAAAACCTCATCCCTTAGTTTTTCTGTTTTTCTTTTCTACTCAAGAATTTTCCAGCACCACTTCATAAGTAGGGAAGATTCTTGTTTGCAGTGAGAAATGTGCAATGCAGAATGGAGATCTCTTTATCCATTGCTGACCCTCTTGGTACTGAGTTTAGTTATGTTGTTAGAAAGCAAACTTGTCATATTTCCTCTTGATTTATCTGTATTTCACAGATATAGCAAAATGAAGCTTTTCCAGTCATTTCACAATCAATAATTTGACATCATTAAATGGAAAAATCCAGAACATTAAAGTCAAGAATGCAAAACCCTGAGGCTGAAAATTTAGAGCTTTTATCATAGAATCATAGAATGGTTTGAGTTGGAAAGACAGTAACTATCAATTAGGGAACACCCCCTGCCATCAGCAGGGACATCTTTCACTAGATCAGGTTGCTCAAAGCCCTGTCCAACCTGATTTTCAACATTTACTGTAGTGGGACAACCAGAACTTCTTTCAGTGACCTTTTCCAGTACCTCACCACCCTCACAATGGAAAAAAACAAAAATTGTTCCTTACATCCAATCTGAACCCCCCCTCTTTTGCTTTTAAACCATTGCCCCTTGTCCTGTCATTACAGGTCCTGGTAAAATGTCTCCCTCATCTTTCCTATAAGCCCTGTTTGGATATTGAAGGAAGTCAATAAGGTCCTCCCTGAGACTCTTCCAGGCTGAATATTGCCATCTCTGTCAGCCTTTGTCCATAGGAGAGGTATACCAGCCCTTGGGCCACTTTCAGGGTCCATCTCTGAATCTACTCTAACAGGTTGCTATTTTTTTTGCAGTGGGGCCTCCAGAGCTGGATGCAGCACTTCAGGTGGGGTCTCACAAAGGAGGGGAAACACCTCCCTTGGCTTGCTGGCTGCACTTCTTTTGATGCAGCTGAAAATATGATTGGCCTTTTGGGCCATGAGCGTACATTGACAGGTCACGTCCATTTTCTCATCCACTGATATCCCCAAGTCCTTCTTCCCAGGGTTGTCCTCAATCCATTCATTCCTCCAGTCCATATTAATACTGGGCATTGCCCTGACCCACTTGCAGAGCCTTCCAGTCACCCTTGTTTTTTGTAAAATGTACTCTGCACGTACAGTCTGGGTTTGTTTTTTTAAACAACGATTGGTGTAGATCATAAGGAAAACAGAACCCATATACAACTGATTAAAAATGTACAAGCAATCATATTTGCAAATGGAATTGATTTATAAATATTGGAGAAAGCACATGAAGCATACTTAAGATTTTCTTTTAAATATATGCAGTTTTTAAATCAGCTTGCTAAGAAAAAATATTTTGAATCTGCTTTGGATGGCAATGAGAATCTTCGACTTATCTTAGGTGCACCAATGAGAATGACTTATCACTGATTCCAGAGTAGTGGGAATACATTCAGGCTGCCCAAATCTTTCTTGAGATCACATTGTCATACAGAGGAGTTGAGTTCACAGTTTTATGCACAGAACACATTAACACAAACTAGTCAACCACCTGGCATTGGTTAAGCAGAATTTATGCTGATACTGTGCTAATGACGTTCCACCTTCATTAAACTAAATCAGTCTCCTGGGGGAGAACCCAACAAGGCATATTAATTCAATGCATTCCTAGGAAGTAGCATGTACAGTAAAATATATTTTGTCATTTATTGAGCTCGATTTTAATTCAGAAGTATTAAATTAAATAGCAAGGCCTCTCCAGAGACCTCTGGAATTGCAGAACAAGGTAAAAACATGCAGTAGAAAAAGGCAAGGAAAAGATTTGTGCACATCTACAGCAATTGTGGACATTTTAAAGTAGTGATATACTCAATAAACAAATGTTGGAATAATCTGCTCTAAACATAGATTTTAAACCAAAACTTAGATGGGTAAACAAAACTTTGAGTGCTAAATCTGATGTAGACATGTTATATTCCATTTACAGTCTGAGAGAAAAGCAGCTGCCACCAGAGGGTGCTTGATCTCACGTGCCATTTTCATAATTAACTTAGGAAGTCTTGAGTTCTCCTTGCCTTTCCCCCCTCTCCAATGGCTTTCTTTTTGCCCAGGAAGGCAAATATGGATGATTAGCACAGACTTAGATGTCTATCTTAAGAAAACCTAAGTTACCAATCAGGAGTTATAACATTTCTGAAATAAAACACTTCATGAAACTTAATTCAGCCTCCTTTTTGCATATGTAGGGCATATGTTGTAATTACTATGTGTGAAAACTACTTTTTTCAGAGGATTAAATATAACTAATGGAGATAAATCATGACTTTGCAGTTCAAAGGGAGATAGTCTGTAGAACCTTTATGTCATTTGTTGAGGTGCTTAAAGTTATGAAGTGAGTGGGGCAGGAGGTGGATGGAAAAGAAAACTGAATCCCTGAGGCAGTTGAGTGACATGGAAGGGTTTCTACACCCACCTGTGTGTTATTACACAGATGACACAAACCAGATTTCTCACAGCTGGTCTTTATGTTTCTCATTTTCTGGATGCCCAGCTGGAGACAGTAGAGTCTCATTAGAAAAAGTTCAGAGCATGCATAACTATATTTGAAGTTAACAGTCATTGTTAGCTGTTTCTTGAATATGTGTAGTGCTATATAATACCAAGCATTATAAATCTTAGTGTCTAGAACTAATGAAAACTCAATCTTTCTGCACCCCAATTCCATTTGAAAAAATGGATTAAGTACTTCACTATACACTGTAGCACCCAAATTAAATGACTAGTATACAATCTGCCAAAAAAAAAAAATCCTGCATCTAACCATAGATATGTCTGTAGCATAGACAAGACTGACAGTTTTTGAATAGGGTTAGTGTGTCTATCTAAGAATAAGCTGAGTTGCACCCTGAAAGTACCTTTTCTTTTTTTTTTTCAATGAAACTATGGGAAACACAAACTGCCTACTTCAGCTGTAGATATTAGGGCTGCAGATATCTGGAGGCAGTACAGGTGAATCCTGCCTTCTGTGCTGACCTTCATTCTGGCCACTGAATGAGGCAGAGACTATAAGAAAAAATAGTCTCTGATCACATTATTTATTAGTTGTCTTTGTTATAGCTATGCACAAGGGACAAAACTAAGTTTGCACAGAATGTTTTTTGAAAGTTTGGCGTGGCAATCTTAATAGAAGTATAATAGTTATTCAGTGGGAATGAAAAGACATGAGCCTGAGGCAGACACTTGGAATGTTGTATTTCAGTTCAAACAGTTAAAGTTTGAAAGAGAGTTGAACACTGGGAAAGGGGAACAAATTGATGCTAGATAACTTTACCAGCTCTCCTTGAGAAACTTTCATCATTTCTCAGTCCTGTGGCATGCAACAGAGCCTGCAGGGCTGCCCTGTAAGCCTGTGCATGTCTCAGCTCTAGAACCATGTTCAGCATTCCTCTGGAGTTAGTAAGGACATTTCATTTCCAAGAGTTTTCACAAAAATGGCCTAATCCTCAGAGCCTTTTGCTGGAAGTTATCTTGGCGTTTGTTAACATTCACCCTGTAGAAACAGGGAAAACATTGACTGCAATTATTTGTCCAGCGTCACATTGCACAAAATTATCAGGTAACAAATGGAAGCATGAGTCGGTGTTTAACTCATTAGGCTAACATTCCTTATGAAGAGTCTTTTCTCTGTGTGTCTTCCTGGGAAGGCTGCACTGTCCCATTCACATGGGTAATGACTTTGTATGCTGATGTAACAGGCTTGTCTAAAAGTAGAAGGACCTTGACTAAGCCCTGAAAACTATGTGATATGATCACTTAAAACAGCTCAGAGATTACAGTGTCTGGCAGGAGGTGATTGTACTGCTTGATTCACAGTTCCTCAGACACAGTTTATGCTAAGCTTACAAGGCATATTTCATGTGTCTTCCTGGTGTAAGCCTTGTGGATATTTTACGAGCAACAAAAAGTCTTTCAGTCTCACCAAACCTTAGATATCATTGTACCTCCTTCCTACGTTTCTTTCATCTGCACTTTTCTTGTTTGGAAGCTGCCCTGGATGGGGGAAGTCAGTAAGATCAGGCATTAGAGGCTCTGCTGTAGGGTCACTCTGGCTGCATTGCAATGAAAACTTTAAGCAGGGATAGGCCATGTGAGTCCTTATTAGCCATTATGAACCCACGGAACAGTGTATGAGAATTTGTGACCTTCCTGGGCAGGGCATAAACTTCTAACATATTGTAAAAGAGCTTTGGAAGCATCACTTCTGAGCCCGACTTGATTTAGTTTACCACTGGACACCAGAAAACTGGTTTTGACCTTTAAATAAAGGTCAAACCCAAAACTGCCTACTAATTTTGGAAATCTGATTTTCAGAGGAGTGCATCACCTTCAGCCACAGTGAATATTCAGGTATTACAATTGTATGTCTATTGCTGTTGCAGATCTTCTTGGGGAGGAAGAAGAAAAAGGGACCATGAACCTTTTAGTCATTCTGTTAACACTGACTAATTCAGCATGTTATTACATATATCATATCTCATTCAGCATATTATTACGTATATTACATATCCATTACTACCATTCTGCACCCAGAGTTTAAATAAAACCGTGGGACTACCCATTGAGTAATCAAGATTTTTTTTCAGAACTGCTGTTTATGTGGCTATACTGGCAGCTACCTTATATCAAGAGTCACTAGAGGTGGGAATGAATTGTATTTATCAATCTGATATCTGAATTTACCCTAGGCAGATCTGCATGACAAAAAGTCACATAGTGATGCTATACACAGACAGCTGTTTTTGGCTGAGCACATCACAGTTCTGGTGCAAATCTAACACACCAAGCAAAAACTTCAAGGACATCTACAGATATTTACCAATGAAAAACATATACCTGCTTAAAACTTCAGGACTACAGAGTCTGCAGCTCTCCCTTCAGCCAGGTGTCAAAGTAAACTAATCTGGAGCAAAATCAGCTGAGTCACTGAGATCTGAAAAGAGCAATTTGTAAGAGGAAAAATGATTAGTCTCTTTCTTGGATTAAAAGAGATAAAAGAGGTTTACTGCAGATTTTACAAAAGCATTCAAACAATGTTTTCTGATCAAATCTCACAGTTTCAACAGAGAAGGTATTTGTTTAGGTAATTGAAATGGAAGTTATGTGTCTATTTTTACTGTATTCTTACAGCTGACATTTTTACCTCTTCAAACCTGCACAAACGCACAGAGAGTATATATTTGCATGAGAAAGATGCTATTTTATGTCCCTCATTGGATCTAGTCAGTAATGAAAAGGACCTCAGTTCTTTTATTACCTCAGTAATGTAGTTTCGTGAGAGTGAGGCAGGTAACCAGTCTGTGATTTGGTCTGACTATTTTTCGATCACATTTTCTTTGCATTTTCATAACAAAATAAGGATAATAACTCTCTGCAGAAGCAATTATAATGCATTCTTCTAAATTCTGTTGCTGAACACAGAAGAAAAAGCAAATGAGGTGGAAGGGGCAATTTTCTGTTTGTCTGAAAATGTGCTTCAAAGTCTGTTATACTTTAAATAACGTAAACAGAGATTTAGATGAAAAATTAGAAGTCTTGCTCTGATATTAGGTGTTTGAGAAGCATGAAGGAAAAAAAAAAAGAATCCAAGGAAGATGAGAAATCGTAGCTTGGTATTCAGTACATAATTGCAGAGAAAGGAGCTAAAGAAGGTTTAAAGAAGTAAATCAGCAATGGTAGTTTGCTATTCATAAAAGTTGAACAGTAGGTGATTTTAATGCTTGACTTCCTGTTGGTATTTTCAGACACAGTCTCAATGTGATTGACAGGTGAGCTGTAGTCCAAGTAAGTAATTGTTAGTTGTAGCCCCAGTAGCCAATTATTAATGTATGTTGAACTACCTTGCACAGCATTTATGTGTTACTTTATTTTCACACCAAGTTTTAAGACACCCAAGGTGATAATTTTTCACTTTCTGAGGGAGTGATGGAAATGGCCTTGGGCTTATTTGCAAGCAGTACCAATTCATGAGCAGTAGTTTATTTGAAGTTTTTTGCTAGTCTTCATAAAACATTATTAGTTTTAAAATTGGAAATCCATCATGTTAGACTTACTTGGTTTGGTAAGAACATCTCACATTTTGAGTAAATTAAGCTTTTGGGAGCTTACACCAATTTGTATCTTTTCAGAAGTACTGAATATCAAGTGTCAGTCTACATGGCAACAGGATGGGGTTTCTCAACATGTTCCCATATCCACTATCTTAGGTAGAGTCTCTAATCAGGAAATTCAGACCCTATGTAGTTCATACAGAGGTGACAAACAATATAGTAAAATAATAATACATTTGTGCCTTCCTTTGATTTATAATTAACATTGCCTTCATTTTCCTACTATCTCCCAAAATTCACATTTTCTTCTCTTTTTTGTAGCTATTCTTGAACTTTGTTATGCACATCTTAGGCTTTCTGAAGGGAAGTATATTGGTCTGTGCTGCACTAATCTTCCATAATTGATTTGGGATGTGTGCCAGTCTCTCCTATTATTCTGTGCTGATATCTTTATATGACTGGCTTTTATCCAAATGCTGTCATCTTTTGCATTCACTTTATCCTTTTGCACTTTTTGTGCTGAGAGACCATATTTTTACCCTTTGAATGTTGGCCCTTCTTCCCTCTAATTTGCAGTGTAAAAGGTACAAAGGGCAAACTTTCCAACTATTGAGATCCCCATGCTTGGCCTTTCTAATATTTTGTCTACTCTTTTTGGTTGAGGCCATTGTTGCATGTAGTTACTAAAATGACATTTAAAGGTTTTGTTCATTTCATTCTGGTTTAGTGCTTTGGTGAATTTATTTTCATTGCCTTAATTTTTTTCTCCTCAGCATTTTACTTTGTATTTTCCACACTATATTTGATTCATTAAAGAAAGAGATGTGATACATAATCAGAACACTGTACTCTCATCATGTTCTCATAAAGGTTTCTCATGAGGCAGCTCCTCTGTGACTGCTCTACCCCACCATGTGCCCTGGGCAGAGTTTTTAGGAGTTCAGTTGATGGAGTCCCTTGGGAGGCAGACCTGAAGGGCAAAGTACTGCAGGAAGGCTGGACATTCTTCAAGAAGGTCTAAAAGCCACAGGGGAAGGCTGTCCCCATGTGCCAAAGATAAGCCAGAGGAGCTGGCTAAATTGAGAGCTTTATCTGGAACTCAGGAAGAAAGAAAAGTTTATGAAACACTTTGGAAAAAGGGGCAGGCAACTCACAAGGACTGTGAGGATGTCGTGAGGTTATGAAGGGGAGAATTAGAAGAGCAAAAGTCCAACTAGAACTTAATCTCTCTACTTCCATAAAAGAGAACAAAGAATGCTTTTTCAAATACATTGTCAGAAAAAAAGAACGGCCAAAGAGAATTTGCATCCTTTATTGGATGCAGGGGAACACTTAGCAACAAAGGCTGAGAAAAAGGCTGAAGTACTTAATGCCTTCTTTGCCTCAGTCCATAATACTAAGATCAGTTGTTTCCCAGGTACCCAGTCCTCTGAGCTGGAAGACAGGAATGAGGAGCAGAATGAAGTCCCTATAACCCAGGGGGAAATGGTTCAGCAACTGCTACACCCCTTAGACACACATGAGTCTATGGAGTTGGATGGAGTTTTGAGTAGGGTGTGGGTCAGTCTATTCTCCTAGGCAACAGGTGACAGGACAAGAGGAAATGGCCTCAAATTGTGCCAGGGGAGGTTTAAATTGGATATTGGGAAAAAATATTTCTCACCAAATGGGCTGCCAAGCACTGGAACAGGATCCCCACAGCAGTGATGGAGTCACCACCATCCCTGGAGGTATTTAAAAGATATGTAGATGTGGCACACAGAAACTTGGTTTAGTGGAGCACTTGTCAGTGATGGGTTAAACTTGATGATCTTAGAGATCTTCTCCAACTTAAAAAATTCTATGATTTCTGTAGAACATGTTTTAAAAGAGATAACTTTATAATGAGATTTAATGTAAAATCATCTTGGTTTTGTACTGGGAATCATTGTGTTTTCATCTTCATTATAAGGCTTATAATATATATGACTCAAAACTCGTAATATATATATATGACTTCTTTTCGATTAAAAGAAAGAAGCTATTCCTAGACAAAAGAAAATTCCTGTGTTGCTTATATTTGATATTTTTTACATGGTCCAGCTCTCTCTTCATGTGTCATCTATTGCAAAATGAGCTCTGCTGTAGATAATATAGAAGAAAACTAGTTCCTTGGTATCTTGCTATGAATTTTCAGCAGCAATCTACAGAGGAAAAAAAAACGTAAAATTCAGTTCAATTGTGGACCAAGAGAAAATCACATATAACTGATATCCTCAATACATATTTATAGTTTTTAATCCAAATTCCAACCAAACCATTTCTCATTTTAGATCATTAAACCTTGGACAATAGAGCAACCTTATTCAGCCCAGTGCATTTTCATTCCCTTAGCCAAAACATGCGGGGCTAATTCAGTCAGTTGAACTAATATGATTAGTAGGCCGTATGTCAGATTGGCATTGATAAACGAAGTATTTGCTGGAGAAGAGGGCTTCAAAAACTTTCTTTTTTTTGGATTTATAATCAGTCAGATGCCTATCACCAACTTAATGAAGACCTTGTAGCCATTTTCTTCTGTGTTCAGTTCATGACATCATCAGTGATTCATTTGTTACTACTCTAAGACCCAAGTTTTTTGTATATGGAAAAGTTTTCATGGATGAACCCAGTGGACCCTAGGTGTGTGTGTGTGGGTGTGAGTGAGTGAGTGAGTGAGTGAGTGAGTGAGTGAGTGAGTGAGTGAGTGAGTGAGTGATAAAGATTTTTTGTTGTGTTCTTTTTATAAGCAACATTATGATTCTCATGTCTATGGCTTCAAGGTTGTAAATGCTGAAGAACATACATGTAGAAGTTGGAGATCTGGGTCCAGCAAATATAAGGACTGTTATTTGGATGCTTTAGAGGTTACACTATATTTGGATGCATTTCTGGAGTATTAGATTTTCTTTTGTATCATTATGCAAATGCAGATAACATCTTGTAAATGGGTATGAGGTTTTTAGTAGTACTAAAAATAATAATAAATTACCATGGCTTTAATATAATTTATGTAATATACTATGTGGAACTGATGCAGTTACAATCATTCCCCATCTAAAATAGTATCTGAGCCATTTTCAAAATATGTTCATCTCCATAATACCCCTGTTATGCATTATTAATTGCATCTTGCCATTGTTTTACAGAAGAGCTGGAAAATAGAGATTCTGTGTACACGATTCTTTGAAAGTAGGTTCACTGTTTGCCCACATTTTTCATGAGGAGTGATGCAAAGGCCAGGTTTAGGGTAAGCCAGCTGCTGCATGCAGTAGGAAAATTCCTAGTTCCTCCTGCACTGTAAAGGGCATCCAAAGGCACTCTTATCTGCCGTGACAGCAGATCTACCCCAGCAGAATGTGTCTGGCTGTTTTCATATTTCTTGCCACCTTTGCAGTGGCATCACAGGACTAATACCATGCATGCAAGAGAGAACAAAATTCTTAGAAAGTGCTGATTTACCATTTACAAGGGAGAGTGGAATTTTTGTCAGTCCTCATTCTAACTGCTTACAAAGATAATGCAAATACCATATCCCATAGTAATATTGTAGATATTTGGCTTTCTGGCCTATAACTGAAGCAACTCATACTGGCCAGCTAGTGTTCAAAATTTTTGAGGAGGCAGGAGATTATTATCCTGTGTACACAGGTATTAGCCCTGAACCCAAAGGCTGCAGTGTTTAGCTGATTTAGATCACGGATTTGAATTTTCTGAGCAATTTGAAATTCAAGACATAGCAGCACAGAAGATCAAATCCTTCTGCAGTCTATCCAAATGATTCAGTAGGCTATTTTGCCATCTTGTCCTATGATTAACTATAGCAAGTAGTAATTAGCAAGGGTGCTTTAAGATCTTGATTTAATGAGCTTTTAAAAAAAGGTAAAAGGTAAATGGAACCCTGGACAATCTTTCTGGCTTTCTCTTCTCTAGCATTTCAAAGGCACCTAGAAACTTGGCTTCTAAGTACTACTGAGCAGATTTTAGACCCAAAGGGCATGAGATACATAAAAATTAGTCTGGCTGTAACAGAAAATGGAAAAGGCAGATTGGCAGCATTACATCAGAGAACACCATTTCTTCAGCATAAAAGAGGAATAGAATGTGATACCAGGTTGGAATATCTCTTAAAACTCTTAGACTTCATATGACATTAATAAGCTCATTTTTCTCTCATGCTAGCATTATTATGTACAGGAGAAGAATATAATGTTTTTGTGCATAATTTATTCTTTCCCCAAGCTAATCTCATATTCTGGGGAGAACTTTCAGACTTTGATTCCAAATTTACAGGACTTGAAGACATATTGAAGTAAGTGTAGCTGCAGACATATGAACATGAGTAAAGCTGACATTGAAAAAAAAAAAAGCAGATAAGCAAGCAAACCACCAATATAACTCATTGCTACAAAATGTACTGAAGCTAAGAATTCAAGAGTAAACAGAAAATACTGGATGATTTGTGAGTAAGCATACAGCAGCATTGTAGTGCCTAAAGACGACCTGCATGGAAGCTGGAGAGGGATTTTTAAAAGGACATGTAGTGGCAGCACACAGGCGAGTAACTTTAAACTGAAAGAGGTCAAGGTAAGATGAGATATTAGAAGAAATCCTTTACTGTGAAGGTGGTGATGCACTGGAACAAATTGTCCAGAGAAGATGTGGATGCCTCATGCCTGGAAGTGTTTAAGGCCAAGTTAGATGCGGTACCGGAAACATGGTTTAGTGGGAATTTGGCAGTGCTTGGTTAACAGTTGGTCTGGATGATCTTAGAGGTCTTTTCCAGCCTAAATGAACCCATGATTTTGTGATTCTTGACTGATAAGTCACAGAAAAGCAGTGCTATCCATCATGAAGTTAATGAATAATATCATCTCAAACCAGCATAGAAAGAGACTTCTATTGCAAGGTTGTATTGTATATTGTATACTTTCACAGTATTTTCCATCAAGAAATTTGTTCTGGACTTTGCTTTAAAGATTTAAAAGGGTTCTCTTTTGACTCAAAAATTGTTGATTCAGTTCATTAATCAATTAATCCATTATTAGTATGCAAGACTGAAGCAAAAATTCTATGAAGATAGGATATGTGTCCAAAATATTGTGGGGAAGGACTGCAAAAGATTTGTTAGACTAAATTATTATGTAAAATTAGTTCCTGCTGTGAAATGGGATAAAAAGCTAGTGGTTGGAACTGGTCTTTCAGAAAATATTCCTAATTAGAAATACCTCAGATTTTGTATCAGATTCATAGTATAATTTAAAGTGGAACAATGTAAGAAAATAAAAATTAATTGCTGTTCATGAAGTAGATGTTCCTTACTCTCCCCTTTGGTGCAGTTTAGCATGACTGATTTTTCTGTGAAATTACATTGTCACACTTGGTACAACAATCACTGTCCCAGTCTCGGTCACTATATAAACACCTACATTTAAATATACACATAGTGCATATAGTGCAGGGGACTGATCCTAGAAAGTATTTTGGCACCAAATTCCTTGTGTCCTCCCGTATCTTTCCTAATCAAGTCACATTAATCTATCAAACACTTCCAATACTAAGATAGGAATCTACTTTGCAAATATTATTTATTGAATTCTCAGGGCCCTGTGAGTTTGGCAGACTTTAGGCAGCTATTTTAAAGACCAGTACATGCAAGTTCAAAGGTGATAAATTGATGATGAGGCACATCAGTGGAAGATGTGCGTACCTATCAGACTTTAATTCTTGTCCTCCTCATTCAACATTTCTTTATGGAGTTGCCTGTATATCCTATAAAGCCCCAAAAATGTGCACTTTAATAAAATTTCTTGTACTCACTAATCTCTAGTATATTTCCCTATAGTATTCTCTTGTACTTGAGATTCAATACATAGATGGTTTCCTAGAAATCAAAGCAAATGAAATATAAATGTGAGTTTCAGTATGAGTTCCTAAGGCATAAGTAAATGGGATTTTTCCAAAGTTCATCTTGCCGCCAAAGTTTATTGTGATTTTTTAGTTATTGGAGGTATTCGTCAGTCTTCTGTGCAATGATTTGTTAATCCTTATTGCCAGAGAATATGGAGCTGTCCCATGCAGCTTTCCTTGCTTTATGGATGACAACAGGAAGACACTCACAAAGGTTAAGTGTGGCAAAATTTACTTTATCTGATACAAAATAAAATAGGAAAGATACAAAATTCTGTTTTTTCACTCCATAAGAAATACTACTAATTAGCTAAATTGCAGAGTACCCTATCATTGAATGCTAATTGGCATTCTGACCTGTATAAATTATACAAGATGCATAAGACAATTTCACATATAGAGCATTTTTATTTGGACTTTCTGTATAGGCAAAGAAAAGCCATACACAGTTTGTAGAAGAAGTTCATACATATTGCTCAGCTGTAATAGCTTGCATTCCAGTGAGTGATATCTAAGTCACCTTAGAGCTTTCACTACATATCCACTCAAGGGAGGCAGAAATCCTGCAGCACTGGCAAGCCACAAAATTGTGAAAGACTCTATGTAAAGGCTTTTCCAGCTGTATTGTTCCAACTAAAGAAAAGTTTTGCCATTATTTACGGACTTTTCCATGCCTGTCTTCTCAGGCAGCTATGATTACATTGCTGCTGGACGATTTTCTGTGGCCCTTTGATACAGCATGCCTCAGATGTAAGGAAAATAATGAGGCCCTGAGTCTGAAAAATGTCTTGAGCCTTATTTTAAACCTTGCAGCATCCATCTCCAAATTGAACCACTTTACAAGCCTAAGTGTAAGCACCCACTTAATTATTTTGTGGAATGGGAATGCTGATGAGCCACAGAAGTAGTAGAAAGGGAAATCTTACTGAAAGCTTTTAATAGAGTGTTGCTCTCTGTCCCAGCTTCTCAGCATATTGTAACACCAAGGGTGTAGACCAACAGACCCCTCCACGCCACCAAAAAAACCAAAAACAAACAAAAAAAACCCCACTCAGAAAATAATTGGGTGGGAAATAAATAAAAAAAATTTGCACAATTTCTACTAAGGGAAAGGTTAAAAATATATATAAATAAATATTTATTATTTTTCAGATATATGTTATGTGAAACGTAAGTATCTTAAGGAATACAAAGGTATTAAAAATGTATTTCAAGTGCTATTAAAAAAAAGGTGTAGTGGCTAAAAATGGATTATTGTCAAAGAGCTAAGCTAATTCCAAATTCCTCTGAAAATCTACCAGGTGCTCTTTTAGATGTGCCAAGTGTATCTCTCTGCTATTTTTCATTTTCGTCTTCCTATAGATTTTTTACAAAATCTGCTATGTGATAAAAAGTGATAACTTCCATTTTTTTTTGTGGTTGATTGATACCCCTGTCAAGATCCAAGTTTTTGGGCTGCCTCACTGCTATGAGAGGGAAAAATCCATCTCTGTTATCAGTTTTTATGAATTCCATCAGGTCAGTACTGTACCTCGTGTACAGCTTTGAAACATAGGGGTTCTAAGTGAAGAACCTGAGTGTTTTTCAGGTGGAACTGATATCTGGAAATATTAGTGATCAAATTATGGAAGTCTTGGACACCTTCCCAGGGCTGCATGAAATTTAAACATTCCAGTGCAGAAATGCAGGTACTAATCCCATCTCTCTAACAGTAAGGTTCAGCAGATGCTTTGTGTTCTTGTCCTGGGCAAGAGAAGATGTGTCAGTCTTTGATGGGGGCTGAAATGTTTGGCTCCTGACTCAGTAAGAAGCCCTTTCCAGAGAGCAGGAATTCCCACAGTCCGTATTTGTAAGCAGCTCAGATCATTAGGAGAGCCTTTAACTTCTCTTAGGAGTATCTACAGAATCAGCACAGCATCAAAACAAATGATCTCTGTGTTCACACAACAAGACTAGAGAATATTTAATCTACTGACTTAGTGGTATTTAAAAAGATACACTCTACCCTCTAAAATAAAAACATAAGACAGATCTTATAAAACAAAGAGGTTGAGGGTTTAATTACTTGACCAATTCTGAATTATCATCCATTACAAGCAAAAGAACAAGATTTCTTAGTAAAGAAGGAGTTATCAAGTAAAGCGCAAACCAGAAGTTTTTTAAGTACTGGAAACTGTTTTACAGAACAACTTCATTGATGCTAATGTGGAAAGGGATAACCAGAATATGTACAGAATTTGAATGATCTCCCTTCTCATGAGACACCACCTGAAGTAATGTGTCCAGGGATTACTCAGCCTGGAGAAGGCTTCAGGAAGAATTTCATTGTGGCCCTTCAATATGTATAGGAGTCTTATAAGAAAAATGGAGACTTTTTAACAGGGCCTGTAGTGACAGGAAAAGGGGCAATGGTTTTAAAACAAAAGAAGGGTAGTCCAGAATGGATGTAAGGAAGATTTTTTTTTTAATCATGAGGGTGGTGAGACACTGGAACAGTTTGCTGAGAGACTTTGTGGATGCCTCATCCCTGGGAATGTTAAAAGTGAGGTTGTATGAAGCTTTGAGCAGCATGATCCAGTGAAACCTGTCCCTGCTTCTGGCAGGTGTGTTGGACTAGGTGTTCACTAAGGTTCTTTCCAACCCAAATCACTCTGTGACTCTGTTACGGAGTGCTTTGTTCAATTCTATGGCTCTCAAATCTGCAACTTGCTCCACTGCCAGAATAATCATTGTTGCATCTCTTCTATATGCCTGTGAGTAGACAGAGATACAGAGGCTGAAGAAGTTTGTTGAAAGTGGTCTGAAGCTCTCCTTAGCACTCAGCTGACCTCATACCTTTAACAGCTTGGCAATACAGAAATGGCAATGATGCAGAAGCTGTTCTGGATGTCACAGCAATTCTTTTTAATTATTTGGAGTATATGTAGTATGATTTAGTTATCTAAAATGTACATAGGATTAGTAATGTTTTAGAGAATTCATTGCAGTTTAGTGGTACCACTCAGGGCTTGTAGAAGTCTGTTCCCTTCTGCAGTAGCATCTGAAGGCCCAACAGGACACAGAAGGCTTTTCAAGTGGCACCAAATAGCTCTAGAAAACAAGCCCCATTGGCTTGAAAATGTGTGGGTGGGAAAAAACCCACGAAGTTCACAGGTTCACTAAAACACCACTCCCACAGGACAGATTTTGGGGCAAAACATCCAATCGGTCATTTTTAAGCAGTTTTAAATCATGAAGTTACTTTAATCACATCTATTCTCATAATAAAAACAAAAATCCTTTAACAATTCTAAGTGGTTACAATATCCGTGTAAATTACTTCCTGGCAAATCACATAGGAGTTTCATTCTGATCATGGTTGCACACTGAGCTTGAATGCTTTCTTTTTTAGACACCAATTTATTCTCATGAAATCACATTTTATTATATATTTTGGATTTAATTTTTATTATCAGTGGCATAACTTGTTGGGATTTACTGTTAGAGGATCTCAGTATTTAAAAGACACTTTTTAGTGTACTTTGGGAATACAGTCCTGAAAAACCAATAGATAAATAAACAAATTCCCTTGTATCCTCTGAACTGCATTTTATTAGTGCGATTTATATGTTTCATAAGAAGCATTTACTTTCTTATACGTCAAACCAAAATTACATTTACTTAGAGGAGCAAGACAGGGTTTTGCTGTCTTTAAGAATGTCTATTTAGGATTCACTGGAAAATGGACACACATTTCAGGAGAGGAATTCACACCCAAAGAAGAAGGAAAAAGGCAACACTACCCACTATTGAATCATATCCTAGGTAGCCTGGCTTCTACAGAGTGGGTGGAAAAAAAGACTATTTGAAACAATATTTGAATTTGACCACTGCCTGTGACAGTTGGCAGCCTTTCCCAAAGCATAAGTAACAGTACCATGATCTTTGTACCATTGGTTTTCTGATCCAGTGCAGAAAAGAAGCAGAGAAAATGTGTGGGTGGAAAAAAAGGCACAAAGTTCACACATATTAGTTTAGAAGTAGAAAATGGAAAAGTCAGACATCTGAAAAATTGTAAACTGTGAGGAATGGTACAATTTTCCCAGGAAAGCAACATAATCTAAAATGCAGTGTGGAATTTGTTCAAGTGCACTTTCTGTTGTATTATTACAGACATTAAAAAATAACATGAGGCTCATAAATGTCACCTGGGAATAACACATAATCAAACTATAACAAATGATTTTCTGAACAGCTGGAGTCTACCAGTGTTCTTTTATGTGGCTGGGTTTTTATTTCCCTAGTGTTTGATAACTGTGCTGGAGAATCGATTCCTATATGGGATCTTCTTCATTAGATGACCTTACTAAGCTTTAACAGTAAGAAAGAATGGATTAGGCAATAAAAAGGAGTTTTCCACTGAAATAAATAGAGCTATGGTAATTTACCTAGACTGGTTCTAGCTCTGGAAAGCCAATAATGCACATAGGAAAAAAGGCTCTGGTTTGGCAATGCCTAGACCTGCAAGTAAAGTGGAATCACTGAAAAGTAGTGCAGTGATAAGTGTGACACAGAAAGCCCTTGGATGCCCTGAAGCATTAAGCACACAGCTTTGATCATGTGCAGGATTACTTTATGGAATAATAATAAAAAAAAGCCATCATGATGATCTAGCACAGTAGATATTACATACATTAAAACCCACAACCAAAAGCTAGAACTGAAAAGTTGCTGCAGGTACAAATAAGAGCAATGAAAAATGTGGTCAGTTGTCTTTGTGTGAAAAAAACATTACCTTTGGCACCACAAAGATTTATTTAGTGACAAATTATTCATTATTCATGACCAGCATAAAATAGAAAGGAGCAAAATAATTGTTTATGCTGGATGCATAATATTTATTAATCCATGTCTGTGATTAAACCAAATCAATTTATTCCCAAATGGCACTTTTCAGTGGAATTCTAAATACAAGGACAAAATTGTGCATATTTCCATTATATTAATACAAATACCAAAATCCCTTAGGATTAAAGTTTTTGCAGGAGAAGTACATCATATAACACATGAGTTAATGGACTAATTATAAAATTATGAAAATTTACCAAAGAATTTAAAGCTGCAATGATTAAGTAGCTTGGTGGAACAAGTTTTTCAGATGAGATCATCTGGAAAGATACTGCACTGTTGGTTCTGGGACTGTTGGGTACAAACTGACCCATCAGGAAGATGATTATTTAGGTCTAAAAAATAGTGAAATATTAAGGAACAATATAATATGAAGCTCTGAGTTATTGTTTTATTTGTTATTTGTTAGTGTTTATGTTTTATTGTTTATTTGTTAGTGTGATAAGTCATCACACTAAGACCAACAACTGTATCTTGCCTTCTGCTCAGAAGATGAAAATACTGGATCCTGAGTTGAGAGCAGAATAAAATCCCACTAATGATTGCTTTGCTATATCCAAGATATTTTTGACTTGGAGTATACCAGAGAGTTAACACTGTACATAAAATTATTCTTAGATATTAAAATTCTGGTATGAAGGATCATTCTACTTAAATGGAACTATTTACCAAATAAGTAATTGAAATAGAGAGCTTCATGCAATTGTGATAAGATGACTTTGCAGTTTGGCCACAGAGATGTAGAAATAAGGATCTGTGAACACCCTGACACATTATAAAGCATGTGGATCCATTAAGATTATAAATAGATAAAATTATATTTTAAAGATTATAAATAATTGACAGAAGACTCACAACCAGCACCATGAATGATTTCAAGCATCAGCACTTTATTAGGCTCCAGTACAACCTTTCTATACCCTTTTCCCTTATGCTTAACACCTGTGTGCCCTTTTACTCCTTTGTGATTGGTCAATACAAATTAGCATTCTCTGCTCCTTTTCCTTCAATGAAGTTCACCTAAGCTATTTTACACAGCTACCCCTTATCAGGGGTGAGATTGCCTGCAGCACTATCTCTTCTTTTACAATCCATGCTCTCACATATAATTTTTGTTGTATTTGTATATATATTCTGAACTCCTCTCCATTAGTTCAAACACAGTTACTCCTATGTCTGAAGCTGAGCCTCTATCTTTGTCTATTTTAAAGGCCTAAGCATGACAAAGGCAATATCAGCTACAAACCAGCTTGTATAACACGAATGTAACTTGTTTCAGTGAGATCATTGTTGTATAAAAATACCAACTCACAACCAAAATATATGAAGTAATACAGTCCATTTGACCCAACAGTCCATTATTTCACTTCAAGCATCAATATTAGTTTTGACTGGATTTTGTCTTGTTTGAACTTCCAGTCATTGAGTTTCTCTCTTTTTTTTTTTTTCCCCAGGTTCCACTTATTGTAATTTTCAGATTTTTTTCCCTTAAATACTGAGTTTTTTCTTTTAGTATAATGCAGGATTGCCCAAAGTTCTAGTAATCTATGATACCTTTCACTTTTCAGCATATGTTTTTAAATTAAATTAATTAATAACCAGACAGAGAAGGAAAACCACCTTCTTTGTTACTGTCTTACTTAGAAAGACAAAGTTTCTATTTGCCCAGTTAGATGCTGAAGCTTTGTTTTGGGATTCAGTTTTGTTTGGGATTCAGTTCATGGTTGATGTTCTTACAAAGACATTTTATCTCCCATTTTATTTCTCCTCTCCCTTTTAAAATAATATATCCAATAATTTATCCAATAGTAACTCCATTCCAATATGATATATGCTCCTTGCTTCCATATTTGACTTAAAGCAATGGGATACCAGAATAAAAACACCAAACCCAAGATAATTCTCAATGAAAACAGTTCAAAAAATGGAGAAGTCTACTTTCAAACAAATATCTGATATGATATGGCAATGTATATGGCTATGGTCTTTTGTATGGTGGTCAGAGTATCTTCCTCACTCCAACAAATTATAACTACATGTGGGGGTTGAGCACCCAGCACTTAAAAAAGCTGTATATAGTTATCATAGTGCACAATCCTTCCCATGTTATCTGGGAATTACTACTTCCTTACTTCCTCTGATGGGTCTGAGTGGAAAACCTTTGTGTTGTCTATATCACTGCAGCCTAAGCACCCGTCTCCATAGGGAACATCCAAATGACAATTTCGCAATCTTCCAACCATTGGCATGCAAAAGTCACTTCTACAAAATTTCCAGGTGGATACTTTTGTACCAAAGTCAAAATGTTGAAGGTTCACAGTGCTTTCCACTGAGAACTCTTCTCTGTACAGCACACATTTGTTCTTCAGACAACCTATTCATAAATGAGCTGAAGAGCATGAGCTCTGAGGTCACAGAGTCTGCTGATGATATGAATCTATTCAAAATAAAAAAGACAGGAGGTCACTATGAAGAACTATATAGGGAGCTTATGAGATTGAGTGACTGGGCAGTAAAATGAAAGATGAAATTTGGTGTAGATTAATGTGAAGTGATGCATGTGAGGAGAAAGTCACTCAGTTTCCTGTATAAAATGACGGACTCTGAGGTGACCAACAATGCTGTAAAAGTAAATCTTGAAGTTATGACAGACAGATCAGTGGAAAAATGCACTCAGTATATGACAGAACAGCCAACCAGCAGAAACAAAAAAAAAACCCACCAAACCAAAATCAATCACATCCCAGAACTTACAAGAAAATTATTTGGGATAAACTAAAAAACAAAACTATATCAATGTATAAATCAGTGAATCACCCTCGTGCTGAATCCACAGAGTATTCAGAGCAACAGCATTCCTGTCTACACCAAGCAGTGTCCATTTTGTGCAGAAAACAGCACTCCAAAGGAAACAAAATTACAGTCAGATGCAGGGTCAGTTTGAAAATGAATCAAGCTTGACAACCATGATCTGAAATGGTCATTGAGTAGTGTAATAAAGCCTTTGTTTCATTTGTCTAGCAAAAAGACAGACAAGCACTTAGTAAAAAGTTTGTGGGAATGAGTAATATTAGTATTTGTCTAGCTTTTGTTTATATACATATATATCTACATATATGTATCTAAAGGAAGACAAACTTTCAGAGGAACAAGCTTTTCACTAGGAGAAACACAGTAAGTATCAAACTAAATTGCAACTGTGATCAATTGAGATGAATGTAATTTTTATACTGGAGAAAAAAACAGGCTATTGCCATCTGTGGGCAGAGGGAAGAAGTGACTGGAAAATTGTCAATAGTTGTGAACCCATGTCCCTATTCAGTCTATGACTCCACTACTTACGAATTTTAGTTGCCAAGATCGTAGATGACCACTGAAGAAGAATACACAGATGTAGTAATTGGTGGAAAAGAAAAGGGTTGGAAAAAGCCCATATATGATCAGCAACTTCCCTATGGAAAGCAAGAATGTGATTTTCTTCCCTAAAGAGACGAGTTTGCCTTAAACTGTACTCTTCTTCCCCAAGGATGTAGGAAACCTCCTTCACTCAGAAGAACGAGACTTATGATCTTGAAAAATTTCATCAAATGAAATGTTTCACTCAAATTTATTTCACAAAACTATAAATTGGCGTATCCGTGGCGGTGCTTTTACTGGCTAGCAGTCCCCCAGGCCAATTTATAGCAGTTTGTGGGTCCTCCAATTAGCTGGTTGAAGCATGGATAGGCTTGGAAATGAAGCGGAGCGGGCTCTGGC
>JBBMKD010000001.1:40846108-40884915 GCA_037834095.1 Argya squamiceps
AGGGACATACCATTACAAACAAATAACAAAATACAAATACAAATTCAAAAACCTAAAACATGCACTGCAACACAAAACATGGCTAAAGAACTACTCAACATACTTTATTCAAAGATGCTTAGATTATTGTACACCTCCAACATGTGTTGGACTTACAGCTTCAGTTTATTCCTCCATGTGAGGGAATTGTAACAGTGTCTTACCTATGTAAAATAGAGATATTCCTGAATGGGGTACTCAGCCAGATACTTTAGTGAAGCTGCTTCTTGTAGTCTGAGATAGGCAGGTAGATTCTGGGCAGGACTTGAAATATCCAAATATCCATAGTGGTAACAAAGGCCAAATATAAATAGAAGAGTCAGAGTGTTATTTTTTACTGAAAGAGATATTACAGTGTGAACAGTTTTCCTGATCTTTATGTTAGGTACAGATCTAATCTTTCCCTTAAATATTCTGGGGCTTTTTTTAAATTTGTGTGAAATTTAGTTCAGAATGTGTCCTCAAGACCTCCCACTTCTGCCAGTTCAAACCCTCACAGTGCGATAAGCAGAACTAGTTTGAGAATCTGATAAAGCACAGGCTTTCTCCAAAAAGTTCTTCAGTGCTTTCAGGACTAAATTTATGCTGGCCGTGGCAGTAGTGACATTTACATCCTCTGAGGGGAAGCTAAACAGCATTATGCACAATTTTTGTACTAAAATTTATAAATAGGTCTCCAGATGAGATGTGCTCAAAACCAGCCAAAGTTTGCACTGATACACTGTACTCTGCCTTACACAGGTGCATCCATAAAATATGTGACGGAGTCCTAGATTTCATGCTTTAACACTAATAGAATAGTTTGGATTGGAGGGGGCTATCACAGATAACTTAGTCCAACCCCCTTGACATAGTTCAGGTTTCTCAAAGCCCCATCCAACCTGACTTCTAATGTTTGCAATGATGAGGCATCCACAACTTCTCTCAGCAGCCTGTTCCAGTGTCTCACCACTGTCATCATAGGAAATTTCTTCCTTATCTCCAATATAAACCTACCTTCTTTAAAACCAGCCCTTTGTCGTGTCACCCTGTTAAAAAGTCTCTTCCATCTTTCTTGTAAGTCCCCTTTACATTTTGAAAGGCCACAATAAGGTCACCCTGGAGACTTCTCCAGGCTGAACAACCCCATCTCTCTCAGCCTGCTTTTTAGGGCACTATTTCTATTAAAGCCAGGAGAAAAACTTCCAGAAATATTCCAGGGAGGGGCACAGACTAATTGTTAAAGATGAAATTATTTTTGGATTACACTAATGCAATGAAATAGCATTGAGTTTTTCCTGGTTTTCCCCTTAATAAGTCCAAATCTTCCATCAGGAAAGAGCAAGAAACTGAATGAAAGAAAACATAAGTATGCCTAAAGAATTTAAATAGAGGAAGAACACAATCTTTCTGATTTCCCATATATTTCTGTCCTGCAGTGATGTGCAAGCTCACTAGGGAGCGGGGAGGAATAGTGAATAAGAAGAATTTATATACTAGGGAAGTAGAAATTATTAATTATTTCTGTAGCTAGAAGCTTTTCATGGACTGTGTTATATTGGTCTACAAAGAAGGAAATGCATCTGAGGGGCAAGGGTATGAAAAAAGAATGATCCTAACTTCCTGTAATAGGTAAGGAGCTGGCACATGGATCAGGCACAAAAAGTTACAGTAAATGGGGTGACATCAAGCTGGCATCCAGTCACTAGTGGGATTCTGCAGAGCTTCATTCTCAGCCCAGTTCTCTTCAACATTTTCATAAACAACTTGAATGCAGGACTTGAAGGAATACTAAGTTTGTCAGTGACACTAAATAGGGGAGAGCTGTTGACTGCCTCAAAGGAAGAAAGGCCATGCAGAGAGACCTCAAAAAATTAGAAAGATGGACAATCACCAACTGTATGAAGTTCAGCAAGGAAAGTGCTGGCTTCTGCACCTGGGACAGAGCAACTCTGAATGTGTGTATAGACTGGGGAGTGAAAAGCTAGAGAAAAGTGCCATGGAAAGGGACCTGGGGCAAGCTGAACAAGAGGTAGCAGTGCCCTGGCAGGGGCAACCCTGTCCTGGGGGCATCAGGCACAGCATCACCAGCTGGGCAAGGGAGAGGATTGTCCTGCTCTGCTCTGAGCTGGGGCAGCCTCACCTCCAGTGCTGGGGGAGTTTTGGGTGCCACAATCTAAGAAAGACATTGAACTATTGGAGAGTGTCCAATGGAGGGCAATGATGATGGTCAAGGGCCTTGAGGGGAAGCTGTATGAGGAGTGGCTGAGGTCACTTGGTGTGTTCAGCCTGGAAGTGACTGATGAGAGACCTCATTGCAGTTACAGCTTCCTGGTGAGGGGAAGAAGAGGGGTATAGGCACTGATCTCTTCTGTGTCATGACCAGTGACAGGACCTGAGGAAATGGCACGAAGCTGGGTCAGAGGAGGTATACATTGGATGTTGGGAAAAAGTTTTTCACCCAGAGGGCAGCTGAGCACTGGAACAGGCTCCCCAGGGAAGTGGTCATAGCAGCCAGCCTGTCTGAGTGTTTGGACAATGCTCTCAGGCACATGATGTCATAGTACCACATTCTTGGGGTATTCTGTGCAGGGTCAAGTCCTCCATATTGAGGACGACTACCAAAATATGTATGACAACATCCTCTCATAAGCTTGCCTGAAATAAGTTGCAAGTAACTAGTCACAACATTTGTAATTATGGTGAAGAGGACTGTTTTGTTCTGCTAATGTTGTATATTAATTAAATGGCAAGATCTGAATTGGAAGTGCTGGGAAAGGGCTTACTCCAGGTCAGAAGGCTATGACACCTATTGGGTTTCACATACTTTTTCTGTTTCCTACCACATGGTGTTTTTCCTGAAGGGAAGGAAAAACTACAGGGAGTGAGAGGACAATAAATTTTTGTGACCAATGTAGAACTGCAGCCAAATAGGGTACACTAGAAAAGTGGACTGCTGTAAAGTGAGAGTGATATCATTTCCCACACACCATCTCTTAATGTCCTTTGTATTTAGCTTCAAAGCTGTTTGGGATCAGAGACCCTTTTGACAGGGGTTACAGACAATGACTGCTAGGCTGATGTTCTTGTGCAAGGGGATGGATGCCAGCAGCAGAGAAGCAGAATCTGCAGGGACCTCTCTGCCAAGATTTGCAAAGGTGGGGGAACAGGTAAGACCAGCACCACACACAGTAATACACTTTGTGCCATGCAAAGGGTAAAAGGGATGCTGAATTGCCTGGTGCCTGGGGAATGGCACACTGTACATACTTGGGGAAAAAAACCACCACTTTTTGTTGACATGTTGACAACCTTAAGACATAATTTTGTTGACAATCTGAGAAACTTGGATTTGGACAATCTAAATGATGGTGTTTGAAAAGAGATAACAGGAAGATAAAAGTGAAATTTTCTGGGACCAAAACTACTAGAACAAAAATACCAACACACATCTTTTCTGTTAAATCTATGTGAAATTTGGCTTCAAAAACATGGAATAGGTTCTCTTGCTTTTAAGGTAAGGGGAGAACAGTAGATTTGGCAAGTCTGAGAAGCAATCTATTGCTTATTTTTTTGACCTTTGCATTCACCTTTCTGCTGAAAGAATATTTCTTTCAGAATTATGCAGAGAGGAAATCTGTTCATAATAAAGTCCTGACTTTTTCCCTTCCTGCTCAGATTTTATCCCTAATAAAGGATGTTGCTACATGGTGCAAGTACCCATGGGAGCTATAAACATAGTACTGAAATATTTTTTACTGTTTGGGACCCTGAATCATGTTAGGGAAGAATTAGAAGAAAAAAAGGCTTTTGATGCTACTGTTTATATGTATTAATCAATAAATGTCCCATGCAGACTGCATAAATAGCCCTGGTGACACCCAGAACTTCCCCTCTTGTGTGAGTATTTAAAATATTAGTGTACAGAATCAAGGCTTTGGGAAGCAGAAATCTTCATGCAGTTAGAGGACTTGCTCCACCACCACCAGTCTGTGATGCTGAAGAGGCATCCTTTGTCCTTAGGACTGATTGTGTTAGATTCTTGTTACAGTCAGTGGAGAGAAACAGGAACATTTAATGTTGCTATTCATCTTAATCAAAGGGGTCATCTGCTGTAGAAGTACTGATCACTCTCCATTGACTCAATTGCCTATGTATCTATAGAGACAGACATCTCTATATATATGTCAGTAATGTATTTTCCTGTAGTCAAAGGAGAGAAATACCAATCCCCTGGGATTTTGGTGGTACACAGATGTTACAAAAACAAAGTCAGTATGAGATGAATGATAAATATTGTGCTACAAGACCTGCAAAACCAGGTCTCAAGTTTTTGAGGCTGGGCATCCTGAATTTGCAGACACTTTCAACCTTCTGTTCCTAAAGATGTTCTCTATCCCTGTGAATAAAATTAGTGCTGATTTACCTTGGAAGGTGGTTATAAAGTCTCTAAATCTGTATAATTTTGACAATCATCACAGGTAGACTAGAGAAGTAATAATGTGCATTAGCTTTGGATCAGGACAAAAGCACCTTGCCAAGAAGCAACTTATAGGGCTGTGAACCAAATAACATTTTGTCATCATTCTTCAACTGAGTATAATTCATCCTGAGCAGTAACGTCCAGCATTCCATTTCCAAGATTTACTAAAAGATAGGAATTCTGTAATAAATGACTGAACACATTCATAAACTATGACTTGCGAGATGAAATGCTCTATTTAGAGAATAAAGGGTCATCACTAGTGCTGAACTAGTGCTGAACTAGTGCTGAAGTGAGGTGACCACAGCACTGGCTCAAGAGGCTGTGCACGGAGACAGGACTGACAGCAGATGTGGCACATACTGATCCTAAGCCACACAGACAGAAAATCTCGGGGACACAAGATGAGAAGAAAAAAACACCTTGCTTTCACGTGTTAACAGCTCCGTAATGTGCCTGAAAATAAGTGACATGGTAAAATAAGATCATTCCTTTGAGGAACAGAAATGAAACCTTGAAATCAGAGAATCAAGTGGAAAAAAACACTCTTGAAAGGAGATATGATCAAAGAAAAATGCAATTGAAAAAAACCCAGAAAATTTGAAATGCAGTGACCACAAACAATGTACTGAGATGAAATGAAGTGCAATGAAAAGGACCAAAACTGCCAAAATTATTCCCACTGAAATCCCAAAATCACAGAAGAAAGGTAAATAAAGAGACAGAGAGGAAACTGAAGAAATGAAATTCCACCAAAAAAAAAATATTGAAAGGAAGTGAAAACAAGAAAAGCAAATGGGATGACAAGAAGTGCAGGGAAAGGGACTGAAGCTTGCCCAATTGATCCTAATTGAAATCACAAGATTTCATTCCCTTTCCTGAAAGGAAATTCTTCAAATGAATTTTTAATTTTTTGTGGATATTGGATTTTTCTACAAGTTATTGATATGACACACATGATATGTATTTCATGCAAATTAATCCCATAAACCATATAAGGTAATTATTGTCAGCAGCCTGAGTTAGTTTATCTTCTAGCTACATACATTAAGAAAAAAATAAGAAACCACCATCAGGTGTATTACTTTAGTTAAGAGTAGTTACATTACACAGGCAATGTGGTACTCTTAAACATGGAATATACTGATATTGAAGCAAATACTTGGAAATAGATGGTCTCAGTAGACCACTGCAGAAGAAAATTAGTGGGCAGAAATAGAAACATGGGAGGTTGAATTTAGGAGAAAGAAAATTATTATAATGGTGAAGGAGCCTGAAATAGATTGTTTGGGGATACTGTGAAATCAGCATAACTAGGATATTTAAGAATAGGGTAAATAAACATAGATCAGGAGTGATTTAGGCAGAAATAATTGTGCCAAGGGACTAGATGTTCTACACGACTTCCCTTTGTGAATTATGTCATTATATGTCTCTTTACTGATGACCTTTGAGGAGTTCAGGAATCATGTGAGTATGGAGAATGACTGCTCCTATTGACAGTCTTACCAGTATAGTTGCAGTTTATTTTAACTGTGCCTTTCTTTGGAACATGTCTACAGAAGACTCTGACAGAATTTCATGATTTTTATGAGCACTTTTGAAAGGGAACACTAATTTTTACAAGAGAGTAATCAGAAACATTGGCAAGAAATTTGAAGAGCTTATGCTTTTTTATATATGTTTTTAAAAACTACAGTCGTGCTCTTCATGTAAGAATTTCAGGGATGAGTCTCATCAAGGACTTCAAAAGCACTTTAGGTGAGATCTGAAACTTGTTTATGACAGCAGAAATTTTCATATTACTTCTTAATGGGCTTCATGTCGGGCTTTTTGTATGCTGTTCACGTAGGAACTGCTATTTTCCTACTAGGAATGAACACGCAGAATGACAAATAATCCTTTTACCTTGGTTAAAGGAAGTTTTTTCCATGTCCACAGTCAGGTGCATGTGTCCAACACCATGTTCTTGGGATGTACTGAAGAAAGTTGTGATAAATCTCTTGGATCAAATCAGCCTGCCTCAGTGACTGCAAGAGACTTTGACTATTTTTGGCTGTTAAGACATCATGATACATCTTATGAAAAGACAAGCTTTGTTATTAAAATACTGCTAGCCACACAGAAAATAATCAAAGCCTCTTACCTTGTTTCTTTAAATGTATCTCAGACTGAATTTAATGGTGCTGCTATTTTTTCTCAGACATATTTCAGACTACACCCACTCTGCCTGACATAGACAACCCCCTTAAAAAACACAAAAAGAATTTTAAAAATTGTCTGCAATTGAGCCCGTTAACATTTGTTATCTTAACATGTCAAGACTAGAAGTCTGAAAACATGTAAGTGCTGTTTAAGATTGCTACACAAATGAACATTTTTCCCCCTTCCCTACGACTTTAGGTGGGTTTTTCCTTGGCTTCCCTCCCCCTACCAAAACCAACTATTTGCTGAATTTTTTAAACTAGAAACATCTGTTCTTAATACATTTTAAGAAAATAGTTATTATTAAAAAAAAAAAAAAAAAAGCATAGAAGTAAGAATTACAGCAAGATGAAGTACCTGGAGTGCCTAGAATAAAAAGCAGTGTAACTTAAAGGTGCTTTAGGAGAAATATTAGAGAACTATGGGAATAATTATTATTGAAGAAGGTATAAACACCATGAATTTGAAAGTAGATGGGTTCAGCATCTATACAGCATTTTCAAAGTTTCTCTGCAGTCCAGTAGAGTTGCTGTTATCTCTTCAGATACTTTGTTGGTATCTTTTCCATGAGAGGAAGAAAATTTGATAAAATACATACTTCCAAGTAGCAGCGTTGCCCAAAGGTGCATTTATCTTGTACTGTTTCTGATAGTGAGCCTGAGTAATCATGCCTTGAAACTTGGATGGCTGTTCTTCAACAAAATCCAGAGGTCTATGGGAAGGAACCCCAGGGTGTACACAGCCTATTGGTTGCCGAAGGCACAGCCTGTGACACTGGGGATCACAGCTTGAGGGTTTCAGAGTTCCTGTCCTCAGAGATGCCTGATGGTTTGTGCAGCCAGAGCTTTGAATGCCTGCCTGCCTCCCTGTGGCTTCTTCTTGAGTAACACCCAACACCTCTGCCTACTGTGAAATCACAATTTCAGTCAGGTTGCAGGAGCTAAGCAGGTGATGACAGAATGTTACTTTGGTTTTGAAGCAGTGACAGGGAGACACCTTTAATGTGTGTCAGTGATGCAGGGGAGAGGTAAAAGCCAAAGACTGTGAGAGAAAGACAGCTTTGTTCAAAAGTTTTTTCTCACAGAAAAACTGAGGAGTGTGGGTTCTTCATCTTTTTGGATATTGAGAGTCTGTATACTTTATGTCAGGTAAATAACAGCAAGCAGAATTATAGGAAGTGCTATAGAAAAGGTTGGAATATAGGATCATAGATCTTGTTCTGGCTTTACTTAATTCCCATGTAACAACTGCTCACTTACTGCATGCCTCTCAAGTCTGCTTGTCACATGCTTCTGATAAACAGCTAATGACTTTTTGTAAACTGGAGTATTTTCTGCCAATATGTGAAATACAGATAGAGACTCTTCTGAAATAGTCCCAATAAATGAGCTGTGTTAGTAAATCGAGTGTATGGGCTTGAAACAGCCATGAGTCTTCTTAAGTACATTTGCTGGAATCACAGAAAGACTACTACAGGCATTCTAAACCATATCAAATGTAATATAAACACCAGGATTTTTTTCTTCATGGGGAGAGAGTTTTGATGCTCGTATTTCAGTGAAAGCTACTCTTGTTCCATTGTAGTCTTGATAGCTAAAGTTTCTTAGCTGCAGTATGAACATAGTGCATATAGATTTACACTTGACTAGTGCCACTCTTATACCATCTTCATGCCAACTGTTTATGGAGTTGCACTATAAACTGCTACTAGCTCGCTGCATGTGTCTGTATTATAGATATTCTAGACAGATTACACTTAGGTTGCCTTTACCCCTGCCCCCCCTCCACCTTCTCCATACTCTACTCTTCAAGATTTTTTGGCTTACTTTTCCTAGAATAGCATTTGAACATTTACGTAATAAGGAGCAAATAGTTTAATAATTTATCATTGTTTCAGTCATACTGAAGTTCAGAGTCTTTCAACAGTAATGCCAGTTAGAGTGAACTTAAATAATCATTTGATTCTTATCAATAGATACTGAGGAAGCTTGTAACTCAATAACTAATAGAGTGTGTGTCAAACAAAACAGGCAGTTGGTTTGACAAAATTAGCTACAGTATTAAACTACAGCCAGTTATCTCTCCTTGCATGCTTCTCCTTAGATTTATAATCTCTTAGACATGCAGTTGCAAGTGATTTTTTAAATAATTTTTTCACTGAAGTCTACAATATGATGTAGGGTATTTTTAAAACAGGTTTTCTTCAAACGATTTAGTCAGCTCCAGTTACTGACAAGAAATGGTTGAAACTCCTGCTTGCTTTGTGGAAAATATTTCTGAAGAAACAGAAACAGATGTTTCTGCCTACAAAGTAGTCTTGTTTACCTGTTATAAAATAAATATATAAAAATATATCCTTGTCACCTACTCAGTGTTGAGGGTTTATTTCAGTGGTGCTTTTTAAAAATTCTTTTCATTGTTTTAGACATCTCTCAAAGATTCAATAGAGCTGTTTAACAGCAAAATAATGCCACCAAAGCAACTGGGCAACTACTGGACAGGGCCTAGTCTGGACATTAATATGTATTCATTCCATTGCCCTTTGCTAGGACACGTGCAGAAATAGTGACGTAGTCTTACTTGGAGGCAAAGGCAAGACCAGGATGCTGTTGCTCTGTCCTGCACATGGACCGAAAGGGGCTTCTGAAGCCCTGGTTTGTTCTCTCAGGTGACACAGAGCACAACAATGAAAGACTTAGTCTTCACAGATTTGTTTGTAAATGAGAAAGTGTAATCCACCTTATCTTAACCCACTTTGATTGATTATAACATCCCTTGTTTCATTTTTCCTCTCAGATAAGTCTGCTCATCCTTCTTCATGAGTTTCTGGGACTTTCAGTCCATTTGCTGTTCTTGTGTTTTGCCTCTCCTTACTTTCAGAAACCAAGAGACTGCAGAACAGAGGATTTTTTCTACCACACTGTTCACTGCCACATCCATACGGGAAGTGCATAGAGCAGCTTTTGAACTGATGCTTTTTTCTCTCTATGCTGCAACATAAAGAGATTTGGGTTTCTTCTGCATAAATTAGGCTGTGTGTCTTGGGGATGTTTATTATCCCATCCCATTTTTGGGGTCTTTGATCTGTTTTCTTCTGTTGCGTGTTTGGGGTGGCGGCTGTCCCTGTCCCACCCCCCATCCTCCCTGGCTCCAGGACTGTCGTGATGAAAGGAAGCTGAGCCGGGGTTTCTGGGGAGAGTTGGCGGCAAGGTGAGAGGCACTCTCCTCTCTTCCAGCGGGTGGTTTGACTGGACATGCAAGGCCAGTATCTCTGACCAGGGATCCTGCTGTTTCTGTGGGTTTTGCCTGCTTCTTTTTGTTTTCCTTTTTTGCTTAGGCACTGTGACTGAGCTTGGTGGCTGGGTTTCTTTTGCTGCTCTGCTGTGTGGGAGCCCAGAGCCAGTGGATGCCCCACCAGGACCCGGGACCACCCACATTTCCTCCTGGGGGGCTGCCCCCACCTCGTAGAGCCTGGATCCAAAGGACCAGCCAGCATCGGTGAGAAAAGCCCAAGGAGCCTTTTATTCCATTCTGGAGCTGGACTGCTACTGCCCAGCCCCCACAGCTCCCAGCCACCATGGCTCCTGGTTTGTGCTACGCAGTAGCTTTTCACTCCCTGCCTGCCAGAGGTCCTGCCATTCCAGCTTGCTTCTCTGGAGGTTTCCTGCTACAGCTCCTTTTGCTATCCAGAGGGGGCAGCGGGATTGGCCACCCCTGGAGGTTTGCAGGAGAAGACTCTTCTCCAGCCCTTCCTGCCAGCTGCTTCCACCATCAACGTGTGCTCCCCTAGCCCGCGCCACAGCGCCCCCTGCAGCCGTGGGGGAATCACTGCACCCGCCCTGCCTGCCGGGAGCCACCAGGCGCCCCTGCTGGCTGTGACCGGAACTGCACCAAAGGGAAAAGTGCCTGCAGTCAGGGAAGCTGTCGCTGGGCTCCTGATGGTGTTTGCTGTTAATGCCAGAGTTGTTGGTGTTGTTTACTTGCCTTGTTATACATACCAGAAAAGAACTGTTATTTCTTTTCATGTATCTTTGCCTGAAAGCCCCTTGATTTCAAAATTATAATAAATCTGAGGGAAGGGGCTCATATTTTTCCATTCCAATGGGGATTCCTGCCTTCTTTAGCAGACACCTGTCTTTCAAACCAAGACACTGTGTCATAAAAGTTTTGAGAAGTTAAAGATCCATACTTTTCCTACTGAGTGCCTGCAATGAGTTGAATTCAGGTTGTTTGGGAACTGAAACAGTGTTCTCACCACCCAGCCAAAATCATTCCTATTTTGAGCACTCCTAATTTACATTCAGAATAGATTATTTGGAATGATATAACAAAGAACTTTGAGTAGTGACTTGACCACTGAAAATACTCCATGATCTTCTAAGGCATAATTTGTGAGATTATAGTATAAAATAAAGCAATCTCCATAACAGCCACAGTCAGTTTTCCTATTTGGTGTGTGTTTTGTTATGTTGCTACATATGTTATGAGGAGCCACTGAAACAGCCAAGTTAGAACAGCAGTAGCAGGATATGTACAGATGCTTCTGTTTAGCATAATTCTGCAAAGCTCACCAAATTGTGCATCAGCTACAGGCAGCAGGAGAGCACTCAATTTTTTTTTCAGTGTTTTTCCAAATGTCTCAGAAAGAGGCTGCTAATATTTTGCACATTCCTTAGAGAATTCATCTCTGACGTCTAGGTAGCTCCTCTGGTACCACAAAGGAAATACTGTATTATTAGGTCCCAAAAGTGCAGAGAGCAGCCAGCATCCCATCATTTCCTGTTGCTGTCATTTGCTGCAGAGAAGTGGCGCTGGCAGGTTACTGTAGAGAGCAGAGAGCTGTTGGTAAGCCTATTTGTTTTTCAATTTTCTTATACTACGTGCAGCATAGCTGGGTACCCTGCAGTCTCTTCTGTGAATAATTCCAATGAGTTTCATAGACGAATTAGAACGTAAAGATCCATTTCAAAAGATGAGACATAACTGAAAAAGGAATGATTGCATTTGAGAAAGGAGGTTTTAGTGCATATGACTGTGGGATGCTGTGACCTGGAGGCTGTTTTTTTTTTCACTGGCTGTTGATAAATATGTCTGCTGAGGGCACCAGGGGCACAAAGAAGTACTAACACAAGGAGAGGGCAGGAGACCAAACCACCCCTTTTTCTCCTGGTGAAAACAAGGGCACATTCCACCTTTATCTCTGCAGAGGATTTGATTTCAGAACTGCATACTGTTATAACTGCTGAGAGCATATGCATTCTGCTTGCTGCACTGTATGAGCCCTCTGAGCTTCTTGTGTGCACTAGAGATCTTTTTCTTCCTGGTGGCTAAAAGTCAGGTTACAGAGTTTGAGCACCAGCTTCACCTCCTATGTCTACCATGCATCACTTGGTGACCTGGGCTTTTGGTGAAGCCCCTATTCTTGGGGGCCTCTTGGTGACCCCCATTGTGCCAAATGGGGGTCACCTCTTACGAGGTGATGTTATGATAAGCCATTGCTATTAACATTTACTTCTCTGCCCCATCTTTGACCCTGCACTACTGTGCATTTTTAAGACTATAATCATGTCAGAAACTGATGTCATTGCAGGACAAAACTGGGAAAAATGGGGTCAGAGTGAAAGCTTTTATTCCAGTATAAATATCTGAAATAACACGGGCACTCCTAAGTCTTGACAATGCATTTCTCTTTCCATGTGCTTCCTTTTCTTTTATTAAAACATGCTCTGTTCCCAAATTCCTGCTTCTGTGATCAAAGTATTAGAATTGGATAAGCTACACGTTAACCTCCTGAAAGATTAATGATCCTCTAACACAGATTTTAATGGCTCATTAGTGTAAAAGGAAGGGTTGCTAGTCTGGTGGGACATAAACATTATTCATACTCAAAAATAATATCTTGCTCTGAGTTCACTTGCTAACTCCCTCTTGGCAAAAAGGGCAAAGTGCAGCCATTAAAAGGTAGAAACCAAGAAAACACAGACAAGTGCTTCTGACCTGAGTGATACACAGGCAAACTCATCACTGAAGGAGGTTAGATTGTTTTACAGGTCTGAGTGGGTGCAACTCTCTGGAATTAAGTAGAACTACTTATCTTTACAGCAGGAGAGAATGTAACATCAAATGTTTAATAGTCTGATACACAGTTCAGAGAAAACAAGTCTACATCCATCACTTAATTTTATTGAACATTTGAACCATACACATGTTTTCTGATGTCTCCAGCTTACATTGGAACAGCAAAGAAAAACACCTGGAACAGAAGCAATGAGATCTAGTCTCAAAATGAAGCATTGGAGATGGTTTGAATTTGAACTGTTTGCTTTGTCTGTTTCTTCTATGGGCATCTGCTGTGTACATATGACTCAAGTCCTTTTGGCAGAGGTATGGCTGTTTTAAAGCCTACATTGCTTGTAACCACTGATGAGCTAATCACCACTGCCTATACACCAGGAGCTGGTGTAAAAGAGTGTTTGGCATTGCTCTCTGCTGAGAGCTGCCTGAGTTAACCTAGTTGCTTCCCTGATATCACTGTTCAACTCTAGAAACATCCTTGCAACATTTCATCTGGCACTTTGGACGAGGTACTTATATGTTTGACACCTCAAACATATATGTTTGACATTTCAAGGCAACTGGGGAAAAAAGATGCCCTGCAGAGCTGAGCTGTAAGTGCCCCTGAAGTGGGAATAGAGTCGTGGTATCGCTGTGCTAGCAAGATGTACTTAAGAATGTTCATGTTTTGCAGGTACTCAGTAGCATGACTTCAAGCTGTAATTCTTTAAGGAGTAATTAATTTTTTGGCTTACCAGTATGATTCAGTTTAGAAATTACTAATTTGTGTTTTACCTGCATTTGGACCAGCGATCTTGATTAAATAGTTCTTTTCTGATTTCTAGTGCAGTGATTCATTCAGGAAGAGTTTTGCTAATACCAGTAAGTATCTTAAAATGCCATAATTCATTTTTAGTACAGTCAATAATGGCAGATCATGATGAAGGTTCAACAATTCTTTTTCTCTACCTCCCCCAGTGAATCTACATTTATGTACATATTCTCTTTAACAGCTGGGGCAGTATGCCTTAGTCATGTGAATATTTACACTGAAAGGACTTTCCATTGGAAAATTACTTCTAATTGACAGTACTGTCCCTTTTACGTACTTACATTATCTGTCTTTTTTTTCTTTCTGCTGGTCTTCTGCTACAAATTTCAAGTATTTGTAGCTCTGGTTCATGTTTCTTCCTCAAGGTAGATAATAGATGCAGACAATAAGTTACGGTGGGTTAAAAATTTTTCTTTAATTTCTAATGACTGATATAATTGATGTGTCTGAGGCAGTTTCAAAACAAATACATTTAACTCATGCAAAAAAGTCTTTCTGATTTTTTTTTCTATCCTGTTCATTTCAAGGATCAGTAATAGCAGAGACTGCAGGTAAATAACTGGTTCTTTAAAAAAAAAAGAGTGCATGATAGGGAAGAATGCTTTTTTAAGAAGTTACAATAGGATACAGGATGACACATGGAGAGCCAGTGAAAGGCAGTACATTTCTCTGGCCAGATTCGTATTTCTTGTAGTTTCTTATACCTAAGTTGGTGGTTGAACCTTGTTTTGTAGTCAGTGGAGAGAAACAGAAGCTTCTGAGATTTAGCTTGTAGACAGCTAAAATAGATCAGATGAACCAAACCTTTAAAAAAAAAATTCTCTGTGTTCACAAGGAGATCTTTGAGGGACTAGATTCAGAGTAGACATTTACTAAGGTTTCCCACCACATGAGTCTTGATGGTACCCATCTTAGTTTTAGAGCACTGATAAAGGGAAGATGCTCTGTTCCAAATTCACCCAAGTGGATGTGGCTCTATCTAGCACAAGTCTCTCTTGCACAGAGCTGATGCCATGAGGGCTGATTCATGGCTGTGCAGGACGGCAATGCTGTGTCCCATGGTGGTACTGGAACCTCAGTGGTACTTCTTGATCAGGTAGCTCAGGTGGCTGGCTGAAATTAAGTGGATAAATCTCAGTCCAACACGGTCAGTGTGTCTGTTCAGCTACTCCTGTTTCATGAGGAAAACTGAGAAGACATGGTTCTGATGAGGAACAAGAAAAGAAATGTTTGAACTACTCATGTGAGCAACTCATGGTAAAACTTGAAAGCATTAGGAGAGAATTGACAAAGTCTGACTTTTTAAAATGAGAGATGAATTTTCAACTACTTGAGGGGATGCCCAGAAGTAAGAATGTCAGTCTTTGGAATATTCCTGTAATTTCAAACAGTTATTGCTTTAGTTCAATTGCATAGTGTTGTTTTTTTTTCTTTTAATCATCGCCATTATTAATTTAATATGCACACTCTGTCTGTATCTGTTTCTTAAAAAAAATATCCTGTTCTTGGAAGACCTTAATTATCTGTCTCCTCTCCTTTTGTTTTTTTTACTATCATCCCCTGTGCTATCAATCCTTGCATGCTTTTTTTGGTGTTTTTTTCATTTTTGAGAATACTGAATCTATTTGTGTCTCTCAAAGTCTACTGATTTTTGTCTGGAGACCTGACAAAGCTGGTCTCCAAATGGAATTTCCACATATATTAAAATAATGATGGTATAGTGTCTAAATGCATTTTCCCAAGATTTGTGTTCCCTTCAAAATGCAAGCCATAGATAAATCTGTAGATAGACAGAGCTTATGGCAGTTACCTGAAATTAAATTTTTCTCTAAGAAGTTCAGAATCAGCTAAGGAAATGTAGTTCTTAACAGAATGGTGGAGACACTGCTGCAATTGATCGCTATGATGTTAGCCTAGGAGATCAAGCTGATTGCACTGTGTAATTAATACATTGCGATAAATGCAGTGGATGATATCACTTAATAGAAGGAACTTGTGCGAACCACGATTATCAATGTTGCTTTTTCAATTTCAGATTGTGGTTAACTGATTTGACATTAAATTCCCCTTTACTTTTGTCCTGCGCTGCAGAGATTAATTGTTTTGTGGCCAGAGATCAACCAAATATTGATTCACAAGTCAAATCTGTCTAGCCACTTTTTACACGCTTTTTGCTTACTACATGGCGGAGTAAATTAAACTGATCTGCTACTGTAAGCTGCCATTTAAATATAAATCTCTCTTTTTATCTTAAGCTCTCTATCACAGTTTTAACGGTGAATTCTGCTCACTCAGTTACTCCTGTCTGTTCAGATTCACCAGTCTTAGGATCCTTCATGCCAGACAGAATCTGCTTCAGTAAGATTTGAATAATTTAGCAGCTTTGAAAATGCTACTGTCATTTACTCTAGGAATCAGCTGTCTTGGAAGGACCCAGGAAAGGCCAAAGTAGTTTGCATTTATTGGCAAACTATTGCTTGTGTTAGTACTGACTTTTAATTTAGCTGCAAAGATGAAAAAGTAAACATTATTTTGGAAACTTCAGTCAATAGAGATTGTTGAGGAATTTTTTTCCTTTTTTTAAAAAGAATAAACAAAATTTTAATTCTGGAATTCCTAATTAATAATAATTTTTTAAAAAAGTCAATGCTCTAAAAGGCTGGAATGTCCTCAAAATGCTTTGAAGACAAAGCTGGTCACTGTATGCACATATTTACCTAATTGAAAGAGACTATTTCATGAGCAGAGGAAGATGCATTAAAAAAATGTCAGAAAAAAAACTATTCAACATGATACATCTTGGGAAAAAAAAAGGATCCATCTTTAAGTCAGAACAGTAACAATTCAAGAAAATTCAAGCATGAATCCAGATCAAACCAGTCTGTGTGTCTTATGTTTTGCCAAGGAGGTTTGTGAAACCAGGCCTGCCCCTACTTAGAGAGGAACTTGTGAATAAATCCAAAACACACTTTTACCAATGAAAAATGTCATCAGAAAGAATCAACATAATTCTGTGAGTTGTGCACTCATATTCCTTTGCAATTACCGCAAGAAAGGATTGGAAATAAAAATTACTATTTTGTTGAGAACTCCAAAGTCTTTATATATAAATTATGGGAAAGTCCAAATTTGGTCACTAAATAAACACCACCACTCATCTAGGAAGATGCAGGCAAAATGAAGACAGTTTCTGCTGTAGATTATAGACAATGTATAGTGGAAGAGAACGAAACACTTGTGCCCACTAGTTTTAGTAGAAAAGTACCTGACTTGCCCTTCTAGAAAAATGAGCTGCAGCCCTATAATAATAATTAATATAATTGTGAATTATATGAATATAATATATATTATATAATACATATTTTATATTATATATTATATATTATTATATATAATATATTATTATATAATTGTAATTATTATATTTAATTATCATAATTATTATTTTTATAATTATAGAAATAATATATTATATATTATATTATATATATATATTAAAAAATCAGTGATATAAAAGGGGACTTGGTTCTTTAGAAGTGTATCAATTAAAGCTATCATAAAATTTAGAAGTTTCTAAACTCTGAAGCACGAGGTGTATTTTAAGAGCTTGACCTTTCATGATATATCAACATGACCTGTAGTATGGCAGATAACCCTCACTATTTATTCAGCTTTTGGTAAACATTGACTCTTTATATAAAGTGTGATGGAGGGATAGTGGTGTTGCTTTTCAGTGCTCAGTCTTCGCAAGACTTTGCAGATGTTACACCAATTAATTTGTATTAGATTTGTAAAAATGGTTTTGCTGCTGATTTTGACTGCAGACACTATTAATAAAGCCTTTTTAAAAAAATTAGCAGCACAGATTAGAGATGAAAATCCTGGGTTTATAATGGTTTCTGGATTCCATAATTCTGCATTAAGTGTTTTGCATATATACTTTCAGCCAGGTTGGTCAAAATATTCCACCAGTATTGAAGTACTCTGGAGTTAATATAAGAAAACAACTAGTAAGCAAAAAAGATTTGACCAATGTTTGAATACAGTAACATTTTGAAATTTGTTAATGGTTTTAGAAATCTTGAACAATTATTATTTTGATATTGTTTCTAGCCGTGCCTGTGCCTTTATGAGTAGGGACAATGAGTAATTATTCTGCCTCATTTAGATCGTAAGCATCAGTAGCTGTCTCTGCCTTCACTCTGAATCAGTTTTCTTGCAGGTAGAAGAGAAAGAGCTTATTCCCCTGCAAAAATAAGAAAAGTTTTTAAGCTCTCTAGTGCACATCTCTTATGGACAAAAGTTCTAAATTTTTCAGTATTGTCAAGGCTTATGATTTTTGTAAATTATTGGGGAGGAGGTTAATCAGCATAAGCTTTAATATTCTCTTTGGATTTTGAGATCTGGGGCTTTGGGACTTACATGAAAATCCGGGCATGTACCAAAGAATTTTTTTTCCTTTTTTTTCTGGGGGTTTAAAGTGTGATCCCCAGCAACTCCATGTTGCTCAAAAAAAAATTAAAAGCACTCTCTTCACCTTTATTTCATGTTGCTTTGTCACAAGAGAGGAAGAACAGAAAGCAGAGCCAAGTTTGATCATTTAAGAACAAATGCTAACTTTCAACGCATTCAGTCAGAAAACAACTCTTTCACTCACTCTGACTTCTCTGTGTCATCTCTCTGGTGGACAACACAGGTATCTTCTAGAGGAGACAAAAATAACACCACAGGAAAAGTCTAATCTTGAGGTCTGAGATTGTTACCTGCATCAGGGAAACTCACTGGGGAAGGATATGGGAATGTGAAACCACTGAATACCAGAAAGGCTATCTCACACTTCCTGGAGGATGAGTAAAGAGGGCACTGACCAGAGTAGACAGATCTATGCTGACTGTTAGTGATGCATTAAGTTTTAGCTTTCATGTTTTTTCAGATTCTGTGCTGCGTAGGGGTGTAGTTCTAAGGCTCATATTAAGTGTTAGCAAGCTCTCTTCACAGACTAGGTAGACAAAACAAATCCCTTTCCTTCTGAAGACCAAGGACAACAACTACAAGTTTCAGTACCAAAAGCATAAACAACAGCGAAATGAAGAAAGAAACAAGGATGGGACCTCACAACCTGAAGCTGTAATTGGACAACTAAATCCCAATATGCAAATGGCACAAACTTAAAGAAGTGTGAGACCTTGTGACCAGTTGTGCATTTTGTAACCATTCTTAGTCCACCTTGGGTGTAGCCCTGGTCAGGCTCTTGTCCTGTCCAAGGTGTACCCTCAAAGGCCCTTCAGTAAATATCTACTTTATCCTCTAGCTCTGTCCAGTCCCTGTTTAAGGTCAGCCTTCCTAAGGCATCATTAGCAATACCTTAAGATAGTGTCTTTTTTAAAAAGTCAGTTTACACATGTAAGATGGTTGCTGTAGTGTTGTACTTCCCCAGCATGAACAAGTGCTACTTCCAGTAACTTTGTTTTCCTACAAAACTGTCGGCAGCAGAAAGGGGCACTATGTCATCTCAGTGACATTTTTATAATCCTTAACATTTCAACTTGAAATTCTCAGTAGCTGAAGAGAGGCTCGGTTGCTGAAATAAAAGTGTCCACAACACTGATTAGAAGCTGAAAGGATTAGCTAGGTGTCTCTGATGTTAATGCTTGCTGGAATGAAAAGGAAAAAATTGTTCAAAGACCCAGACGTTATGTACCTGACTTCCTCAGACCTATCAAAGGGTTAGCATCAATAACCAAGTAATGGCTGCTTTATAGTTTGAATTTTCTGACCTAATGTTTTCAAAAGGCTAATAAAAAGCCACACTGCTGAGACAAAATTTTAGCTTGGAATGACTATAAAAATAAAATAGTAATGATAGAGCAATTTGTCTCGGTCTAAGAGTAAAAGTTAAACCTGCAACTGTGCCAGTCTTAAAGAGGAAGCTGGAAAAAAAAAAAGCTGCATGTTTTCATGTGCATAGCTAAGCATGCTAAAAAGCAAGGATTGCATAGGAATGAAATTTTTAAAAATGCTTATGTTAAATCTCTGCTTCTCCTGGAAAATGCCCCTTTTTGCTCTACAAGAGGTTCTTAAACACTATCAAAGTCTAGCTTGTTGAAAACAGGTATTTTAAAGGTGTTGACTGCAATGTCAAATTTCATGTAGGCTACATTTTAGGCTTTAGTCATGCAAATAATTGTTCAACTAATTTTTTTTAATGTATGCATCAGCCTTCATAGAACTGGAAGTAGAATTCAGAAAATTTAAACTGTTTAAAAAGAGGAGAGTTTGGGCTTATAAGAATGTGGTAACTCACTCACTTGAGCCATAGAATTGTTGTTAAAATTAACTTCATTTCTGTACCTGTTTCAAGTTTCTGTAGTATTGAAAATAACTCTTAGGGAAGGGAAACAAATTGTAACAGTTATACAGCAGCTTAAATTATTTGTATTTTCCCACTTTAATTTTTGAGCAATATGTGCATACAAGTATAAAGGTCATCTAATAGAAAAGGGTTTTTCTCTCTCATATGTAATAAACACTTTTGTTCTCTTTCTGTCTGAAGCTTGAAAAATCTTCCATCCAGAAAAAAGAGTACAGGAAAATAGTTGGTTAAATTATGCACAGTTTTTGGAAAACAAGCTTCTGCAGCTTGTATGTCAGATACTGCCATCAGCACCTCTGGAGATTGCACCTACCTTTCAGGTTATAAAATATCACAGTGGAACTCCTTTGGATCTCCCTGGACACAGAGAAGATGTACCAAAATTTGAATTATCAGAAATCATATCTTCAGCTATAACAATGTGGGTTTTGAAGACTGTAGTGTCTCTGAGTTATTGTCCCCCATTCTGCACTCTGAAGCCAGGTCACATGCTGCCAGTTGTACCTTCTTTTTTCCTTCTCTATTTGGGGTTACATCCAAAAGATTGATTTTCCCTTCAGAAATGTAGTCCAAGGAATACTCAAGTGCACTTCTTCACACAGGACAAATAATACGAAGTAATGGGAAGAGAAATCCCTTAACCCTTCCTTTCACAAAGCAGATTATTTTCCCTCTTGTTGAATAATTTTTTATATGTATAAACCACTTTTATCTAGTTGTGTACTGTGGAGTTTATTGTGGTGGAACTGAGAAGTGCTATCTGCCTTTTCAAGGCCAGAATTTTTGGTGCAGCCAAGTTTCTTCTGCTAGTCCATTTTCCACACCATCTTTCTATGTGGCTTCTCTAAATTATTGCCAAGAGTTACATTCTTCATTTTCTTAGCTTGTCTAGCTTTTAAATTTCCATTATGTTAATTGGCTGTTTTGTCCTTTTTTTTCCTAGCTTGTAATCCCAATGTATAAGGGCAACTTCCTCTAGATTTATACACTTCATCTTAACAAAAGAGGCTTTGCAGGCCACTTTTTTGTGACACTATAGGAGAAACAAATCCCCCCAGTTATAATGAAAGATTACAGAACACAAATGCTCTTTCCTAAAGTATTGCAATGTGGGATTTAGTCATAGTTAGTAAGTATTATGTATATTCCACCGTCTTTTATGTGCCTTTTGTCGGCTCTTATTAAGTAGACAAGGTCCCTTGTTAACTGGTAGCCAAGGTCATCCTGTATTGAATGACAACATAAACTTGAGTGTCAAATAGGCTGGAAACATTGGAAAATTCCCCTTGAGAATGATAAGATCTGTTACAATAGGCTAATTTTCTGGTTTGATTTTATTTCAGTGAAGTTATATCTAATCAGTTGCACAGCACATAAAATAAAAACTGACTAAGATGCTAATTGTAACATATTTAGAAATATTTAGAAATAATTTAGCCCAAATACTTATTGTTCAACCTAAATCTCTCAATAAAACTTCCCTTCCATTTTTTTGTTTGTTTTGGTTTCCCCTCTAGTGGGAAAACTCACGTTTTCAATGCCCCTTCTTCACCCCATGCAGAAAATCTGAAAATGGCTGTTGGGTGAGTTATGGGCTTCTGGCATGAAAAAAATTGGTCTCTGATATCAGTATGCACAGGAAGGAAGACATGCTGAGAAGCTGTGTTTGAGCTACAAGACCAGTGGTAGTTTTCAGTCATTCTGTGATGCCCATAAAGGGGTTGCTTGTCCACAAATTCAGCTGAGTTCACCTGACTCTTGGCTCCAGTAAGCCATCAGCAGCTCTAATGTTTTTTCTCCCCTGCTCCACCCCTAAGAAAAAAAAAAAACAAAGAAAAAAAAAAGAAAAAAAAAGACTAAAAACATGGTAGAGCAGTAAGAACATATTTAAAACTGAAAATTCAAACACTATATATTCAACTGTCCAAAAAATGTGGTTTTCAGTGAGGTCACTGCTCACATGATTTGTTTTACAGTTAAACTGTACTAGAGAAAGGACTCAGTCAACTTTTACACGGGTTGACACTTTTACCAAGCTTGACCTTATCTAGCTGTGGAATTGTAAAGACTTATTCTTTGCTTTGTTTTCCTAAGAACTTGGAAAAAGCTTTGTGCTTGGTCAAAAAAAACCCAATAGACTCTCAAAAAACAAAAAAACCCCACAAAACAAAACCAAACCAAACCAAACCAAACCAAAACAAAACAAACAAAAGCAAACAAAAAAAACCCCAAAAAGCAAAAAAAAAACCCAAAACCAAAAACAAAGAAAGAAAACCCACTTGTACTCCCTTCTAATTATTTGACAATAAAATCCAGAATTTATTCTCATCTTTTCTCTGTATGACCACATAGGATCTGGACGCTTCAGAGTAGTCTGTTCTTTCTGCTGCCCTTATGAATTACATTAGTAACTCATTAGTAACTCATAAGTAACATTCTTATGTTATTTTAGATGGAGAGCTTAAATGACCTCAGCGTTGTACAGATGATCTCAAGAAGGAGCTGGGCTTTCCCAGCAATGTTAGCTTGAGGGCTCTTCCCTTGGCCAAGCTTTACTTTGTGGCCCCTAAACTGGAGCATAAATAGGGTTGAAACTTTCCACATTATGTTCATGAGTATGAAATCCTCCTGTTTCGCCTTTTGTTTCATTTTGTGTTTACTGAGTTTAGCTTTGGAACAATATATGGATGAAGGATGCCTGATACAGAAAACAGGCATCTTTTTATTCTGCAGCTGTGGCTGCAAATTGGTATTTATATCGCCTGTAAATTGATAAAGGAGATATGGAAACCAGATTTCTCTCTATTATTTCCATCTTCTCAGTAGGCCACTTAGTTATCAAAGGCTGGTAGAACTGCAGTCTTTTCTTCTAGGAAATATAGTAGGCCTAACTCCTTTAGAAGAAGACTTGGGGAAAACAAACATTTTTTTCACTAGTAACCCAACATTAAGGAGTAGTACTTCATCATACATTGTTCTTGCTGGTTTGCAAGAACCGGTGGTTCTCAGTATGCATGCTGAAAAAAGCATGACTCCTCTGTTTCCAGCCTCTCCTAATAATCAATGGACTGTATGATCTCTCAATTTTGCTCTCATTGTAGAAAGTTAGGGGATAGAGCAAAGTGTTGCGGCAGTGGGTCTGTCAAGGTCCCACTTGTTTTGTTTTGTGGGGGGTTTTTTTTGTTGTTTTTTGAGAGTCTTTTGGGGTTTTTTTGACCAAGGACTTAAATACCAAGCCAGAAAATTATGTGAAGCACTGGGACATTGATCATCTTTACTGCTCAATTGTTTTCTCTTTCCATGGTCCAGTTTGGTGGTATTTCTACTACTTTGCTCCTGGGTAAATAGAGAGGGCTGGTGCTAACCCTAAGGTGTTAAGTTGAGCTGCTTGGACTTGCTGGCTTACAGCCTGAGCCAATGCCCAGAACTTTTCAGATGGGCACTAGATACAGCTGGCCTGTGACCTCTGAGAGTAGCACGCCAATAAGCAAGCCACCGGCTTTCCTCAACCCCCTGCAGGAGCATCCTGAGTGATCACTGCATTATGCACTAATGAGTCTGCCTGGTCCTTCACAGTAACAGGAATAACTACACCAGAGCCATGTAATTCAGCATCAGAGGAATCTTGTCTTGCTGACTTTTGTAGATTTCTTGTAGGCAGAACCATGTTTTCTTCTGACTTTGGAAGGAAACGTAGCACTGCAGATCTTACTGAAATTGAAATAATTGCAAAAGGAGTTGTATTTTGAATGTTTGGAAGCCTTTGCAAAGATGCATCTTTAAACAAAGCACTACAGGCAAATGGTGCACTGCATGGACAGTATCTCAGCAGGATAAGTAATTCCTCATTTTTTTATCCTACTCCACTTCAATGAAAAGTCAGGCTTCCACACTGGTGTCTTTTAGAAAATTCAATATAGTGAGTTTCAAGGCCTTCTCTCCTGTCTTAGCAGGGGTACAGTGATGAGTTTCTACATGGTACCAATTATTGCATAGGGGTGAAAAAACCCTAAGTGCTGAAAAAACCCCATTATATTGCTTTTCAATAAATATTTATTTTCATGGTTGAGAAAATAAAATTAAGATATTCCATGTGAATCTGAGGCAGAGTACATAATTCCTACAGTCACTCATGAGCAAAGCAAGGCAATGATGGAGCATCATTCTTTACTAAATTTTTGCTTGCCACCACTTAAGGCTGAAAACAAATTTTCAGTTTATTTATAAACAAGCTTGTTAGGGTATACATTGGGTGTATCTGTTGCTTCAGTTTTGCCTTTCATTACTTTATTCATCTGGCCAACCTAAAAAGAAGAGGTTTAGTCAAGCCCCTGGACATTTAGTGATAGCTGCATGACTTTTAGACAGCTCTTTTTCTCTTAGTGTCCTCTCTGTTCATGCTCTATTATACATCTGTACTAAAATAACCAAAATCTATCAATCAAAAGATTTTGTGAACTTGCCATCCCTGGCAGTGTTCAAGGCTGGATGAGGCTCTGAGTAACCTTGTCTTGTGGAAGGTTCCCTGCCCATGGCGAGAGGGTTGGAAAAAGATGAAATTTACTTGGTCCGTTCCAAGCCAAACTGTTCTATTACACTATAATTTTATGCCTCTAACAAACTGAAATGCTACCTCTTTTTTTCTCTGATATTTCGTATGGTGGCTTCTTATATCTTCTTTGTTGTTTTTTTTTTTTTTCTTCTTTCTGGTATTTTTTAAATTTTATTTTTGCTTTGGGAACTAGATAACATTCTTTCAGTTTTTTCTGTCAAAAATCTCATTCTGATCTTGTTCTTAAATTCAGTAATGAGTCTACTTCTTTTTCTTCCAGATGGAAAATCGAAGCTATTGTTATATAAGCTACAACTTTTTTTAACATTTGTTGCTTTCCGATAACCCTGATAATCTCTGGGTCTATAAAACAGCATTTGTCTTTTTAGAACACCTGTTTTTAGTGGCCAGAACACAAAAGTACAAGTGTTGGCCATCATCCTTCCAGCTGTATGCCAGAACATCTTGCTTGACTAGCCTTAAGACAGAAGAAGTAAAAATATTCAGTAAGGCATTTTCAAGTTATTCACTGCAAGTTTGGGAAGTTTTTATGTCTCCTGTGAAAACATGTGGGACTGATTGATTTTGTTCTATCCAAAGGAGTCACTACAGTTAACTGTGAGATAACAGATATAACCATTTACTCTCTTCTAGTGTGAATGTGTGAATATCCTATACAGCCTTAAAGAGTGAAAAATACCTGATGAATTACTTCATTAGTAGGAATCTGGCTGTGAATTGAAAATGTGTCAGCAGAATGAATCGAAACCTTTCCCATAAATTATCTGTTGACAATTAGTCCTTATGTCAACATGATGGCTGCTTCTGATATTCTCGTGTGAAAGTGGTATCAGTGATCCAAGTAGTAGTTTGAGCACAGGAAACTAAAATATCTTGGCTTCATGAAGATTTGTGTCCCATGACTGTTTAATTTTGGTGTGTCTCTCTGTGAGATCCGAGTGAAGCTTTAGTTAGTATGTCAGGGAAAGGAGAGGGAAAAGGAGTAACTTCATCCCCCTTTTGTTTTCTAGCACCAATGACATCTTTAGCTCCTGCATCACCATACTTGGGATGTTTACATGGGATGTTAATAGGTTCTTCCTTCATCATCTGCTTGATGATCTGCTTGATCACTGCTACGAGTGTTGTATATAGACATGTTTTTTGGGTGTTGATCTTTCCGTAAAACAGGTTTTGAAACTAGTCAGTGAACAGAAAAACTAATGGTGAGAAAAAGGGCAAAAATAAAAATAGGGACAATGTAACCTCCTAAGGGCCCCCAAGGGCCTTTCCTGCCACGGCAACCAGGGTGACAGCACAAAGATGTGGTGGTCTGACTTCAAGAATACAATTGAGACAAAGATGAAGGACATTGAATGGGAAAAGGTGGGTGCCGAAAGATGAGATTTGCAGCAGTGTTTAGTAGACTAAGCAGGGAATGGCTAAACCAGCAAAGAGGGAGTGTCAAAGGGGCTGTATCCAGTAAACCACTTTTCTCCTCGATTGCCATGCCACTACAGCCAGGAACATGAGTGTAAAAAGTGTGTAAAAAGCACACTATTGGGAGAAGAAGCCACTGCCTGCTTTTTGCAGCAGAGCTCGTCAATTAGAGCATTCTCTGACAATATGTATATAGGCTTGATTCCTGAATTGCCTGGATGGAATTAAACATCCTACTTCACAGACGAGGGTCAAACTAAAGCATTTTGCTGAAGTGGAGAGTTCTAGGCTAATGTTGGAACCAGATACCTCCATCATTCACCTGAAAAGCTGTCTCTTGCACTCTAAGCAAAGAATCTGTCAGCTTGCTCGCTGTCAGCTGTTTTCTGTCTTCAGCAACACAACTTCAAGCACCTTCAGAAAGCTTAGTTTCCTGATAAGCCATAAACAACTAAACTGTATGTAGGAGACGTGGGAAAAGTTGTCAGGTTCTTTTGCACATAAGCCCTTAATGCCTGAGTTTAGGACAACTTAGTGCTTCTTCAGATTTCATGCAAGTTTTCTGCAAAACAATTTATCTAGTGAGTGAGACTGAAGGAAGGAAAAAGTGACTATTTTTAGTTTTTTGAAGAACAAAAAGCATATCAAGCAAATTTTCATATATAAAACTGAAAAGTTTCCAGAAGAAATATAAATAGTTTTTAAGAAGCTAAAGATAATAGAATATGCACTAAAATGATTAAATTAGATTAAATAATATATCTTTTAAGGATACAATTATTGATAAAAAATTAAAAATTTTAAGTGTCCTGCCTCTATGTTTACCAGTCCCCTTTGTTTATGCTATTCTTCTTGGAGCGTTAGGCAATTAAATTTTTCTTACTTATTACTTTAACGCTAATGGGATACAGTGAGTTTTTGGGGCAACATGATTCCACCTCAGGGAACATCTGTGACCAGAAGAACTTGCAACCAGCTGTCTCCACTAACCTTTAAAGTTAAGGCCTATATAGATAGTTATAAATCTGTAATTATGTTACTCAGGAAGACTAAATATTAAGAAGCATTGTCCAGAAGCACAGAATCAAGAGCAGTCAGGAGCAAAACCAATGTTTCCTAGCTTTAAGTGCTATTTATTAATTGTATTGCAAGTCGACATTCAGTATGCTGCATATCAGGTTTAATTAACCTGGTTGGTATTTATAGTTAACATAAAGTATTTTTGGCGCAGCTCACTGAAGGACCCTACAAGCACTGAATACTGCACAACAAATGTTTAGCAGGTGCACCCACAATGCCATCTGTAACATGCAATACTGTAGACATCAAGCACATACAGTCCACATATTCAGTGTGTTACATACCTAGTTAGTCACGGAAATGATATCTGATTATTGGTATGGCCGTATAAAAACATAAAAAATTCTACCTCTATGCATACAAATAACATCAGTATTAAAAACATTAATATAACACTTGCTTTAGCATCTTATCTTTGAAAATTGCATCTCCTGAAGAAAACCTGTTTGAAGGAGCATGTCTTCATAACACTTCCATGAAGCCTGAATTATTTATTCTGTCAAATCCATAGAACTGGTGTGGTATGCCTGTGACTTGGAATCATACGAAGACTATCTAAGGAATATAATTTTGCTAGCCCAGTCTAATCTTTGAGTTTTTAGTGTCTTTTGTAATAGTTCTTGCTGAGAACAGTGGTCTACTGAAACCATCAACTCATTTTTATGAACTTTTGTATCCCAGACAAGTGGTCATAACTTAGTGATATTTCTATCTTGACTGAGTTTGCACTGTCATTGGAAAAAAGTTATTATTCACATAGCTATAAATTACTGGGAAAGATATGATGTTTCAAACTCTACTGTATGATAAATTGAGCCTGAAAAATCCCTGGATTCCATTTTATGAGCAGGCTTACAAAGATTCATGGAGACAACTGAATAAATGAAAGACTTAATGGTGAGGATGAGGATGGATTGACAGGGCAATAAAAGAATACTGCACTGTTATCATATGATCTTGCAGCTCCCAGCAGTATTTCAGAAGTTTGGTAGAGTATTCATTTAAGGGAGTTAAGATATCTTTAACACATTATAATACAGTTTATATTGTTTCCATGTGGCTATTATGAATTTGCATTTCAGAGTTACTGCTGTAATCTTTAAACTTCATCTTGCAAGAACGAAACCAAAAAGCTGCTGGTACTGCACCCAGGCCTATTTTCAAACATGGTGGTAAAAAGACATATAAAGCCAGGCAGAAGTAAATCTGCTCTACAAGGCTGTTTCATGCCATATCAAATTGACATTGTGCATTGAATTATTGCTGTCTGTTGTATTTTTAGAGCCTTATGCATTCTAAATGAGGCCTTCATTCCTTGAATAAATCTATACCTAGGTAATTGTGTGATTTCTTCAAATATGATCATATGGCACTCTGATTCATGGTCTTTCTGAAGAAATGGAAACAAGGCTTGCAGCAATGTTGGGGACAGGAAGAACATGAATGGATATTGTCAGGTTATCAGTTTCTCCTAAATATTTTTATGATCTGAATGAACACTCAGAAAGCTAAAAGATGAATTGCCAGTGTGACAATCTTTTCTGGAAAAAAAGTCAGCCCCAATATGTACACTGCTACCTAATAGAACCTTGTACAGACAGATTTTTCAATTCTTATTGACAGCAATTCCATGGCATCTTGTAACAGCACAAGCTAACTGAAGACAATAAATAAGTAAATGAAATAAAATTTGATTTTTTCTCTGTAATCCTTCAGAAGCCTAATTAATTGAGATTAAGAGATTATTTCTACTGTATATTACATTCATTTTTCATGCTGAAGTACTTTTCCTTGTGCATACCTGTGGGTAATGCAGTCTTAAAGGATTGCACAGTATGCTTTAATATCACCTGTATATGAGTGTTGACTAAAGGAGAGGCATACAAAAAAGGCCAGATTTAAAAGATTTTTTTCATTATGGAAACAAAATGATGGCAGGATTTTTGTGGATTATTAGCAGTTGGGTGGTGAAATGTGATATTTATTCATCAATATGTAAAGTAAGATTGGAATGGGAAGAGTGAGGTTTGCAGTACTGAAGCAGTACTAGGAAGTGCTCAGAAAGGGCTCTTCATTTCCCAAGTGCTGAAGGTTATCAGGAAAACTTCTGTGAAATGAGTTGGGAAAAGTCACAGTACTTTGGGGGGAAACTGGAACTATGGCGTCGATGCAGGGGTTTCACACTGATTCAGAACAGGTTGTATCTCTTTTCTTAGTGTTTCTTTGGGTCCATAACAGATCTGCCAAGGATGTCAGAGGAGGTTTGTACAGGGAGACTGTAGGTAGAACAAGGCCTTAATGTAGTAGTTAAATTTATTTGTTTTGTTAGATGTAACTGGATAGATGTAACCTTATATTGTCATATAAAAGCTACATGAAATTTTTTAGTCTCCTTCTGTAATTATTGCAAACAGGGAAGGACATCCAGGGAAATTTATTCAACTTTCTCAGATATCTTCTGTTCAGTTTGCATCATAGAATCATAGAATGATTTGGGTGGGAAGGGAACTTAAAGATCATTTAGTTCCAACCTCTCTCCCATGGGCAGGGACACCTTCTACTAGATCAGTTTTCTCAAAGTCCTATAAAACCTGGCCTGGAATACTTTCAGGAACTGGGTACCCACAATTTCTCTGGGCAACCTGTTTCAGTGTCACAACACTCCCACAGGAAAGAACTCATAACTCCAGTGTAATCCTGAAAGCAAATTCTCCTCTCTTGCTTCAGTACTACGGAATAACTGTTCTTCTATAATTTGTCTAAGGCAAGACCTAAACTGTTTTCTCAAGCACCTCTGACTTGGGTACTGCATTGCAAGATGATATAGAGGTTCTATGAAACAATCCTAAGCTTCATTTGCAGTCAGTGGTGAACATCAGAGGTTTTCAGAGGAGCCCCATATGTGTTTTGGGGCTTTCTTCAGGTAAATAAAAGGAAGTTGTGGCACTGCAGTGGTGTCTGGAATTCTGTTCTGGAGCATAATGTGACTGCAAATGGCTGTACATAAGGCATCTCTGTCCATTTCCTGGTTTTCAGGGAGTGCCTCAGTTAAACTAGATTCAGTCTAGAGATAGAAATCAGACACCAAGTCCAGTCCTGACTGATGCCACAGGAGATGGGGTAAAAACTGCATAAGTAAGCGAGCTACCAGTGCCAGAGCAGGGCACTGTTCCAAGTCTGTCAGTCTGGACTCCATTATAGGCTGGGCCTAGGCCTAATAGAAATCTTCCAGACAGAAGGCAGGAATGGTTTTGGAGTTTACAAGAGCTGGAGATCACCCTCAATAAGCACTTGCTTAATTGGCTCTGGCCACCCCATTTTGTGGAGTAAATAGTGAAGATTAATTCTACAATTTTTCCACCTCAAGAGAGCCTTCAGAAGGGAGTGTAATGTTGCATGTGATAAGTGATGCAACCACAAAAAGTAGACTTTTGGGTTATCTAAGTGCCAGTCATGCCTACATTTTACTTGCTGGACTACAGACTCTACAGCTTTCCCTAGAACCCAGTGCTTAGCTCTTTTTAAAGTTATTACAGCAATGTCTTTATAGGCATAAATAACTGATGGCATCATTGCCTTTCTGCACCGCTTTGTGATTGTACCAATAAAATAGACAACTGATATTGAAAGTAGTGATCTGCACAAGAAGCAATACTGTATCTCTTATTATTCTAAATCACAGTCTCTTGCTCAAATGGGAGGTTTGGTTTTAAAATTCTTCTTTGAGGTAGGTATTTTTCCAGTTTGGCATTTCCATTGCACAATATGAACTACATTTAGTAGTTTACTGTTTGCTTTCAGGTCATAAAATACTTTGTTAGAGTTACCCCTATAAATGATAACAGAGAATATATTTTGCAAATTATTAGGAATCTTGGAACTGATGATAATAATTTATTCCTTTTATATCAATGATGTGGCCTGCTAGAAATTATTGTTTCATCCATGCAGCAGTGTAAGGCATTGATATTTTAATACTCATCTGTAGTATTATTTATTTAGTTAAATGGATAATGATGATAGGCTGAAAGGATGAATCACCATTTATCAAATAAAAACTGTCAAATCCCAACACAGCAATAAACAGCTCAGCAGTGCTCAAATGCAGGATAGTTAACTGCAAAGCTGAAATGTCATATCTCAAAGAAATGGACATTTTATTAACTTTCTAGAAGCTGATACTATTATTGATAACTCATCCTAAGGGATGATTTAATGGGATTCACCTAATATCATAAAACACTTATATAGCAAATGAAAAAATAGTCTAATCCATATCCAGACAAAGGAAATGTAATAGAATGCGGGAAAAGTATAACAGAAAAATAGGACTAGAATATCTTTGGTGGTGGGAGGGGGGGAGGTAGTCCACTGTATCCTTGACAAATTCTCAGTTAGCTTATTCTTAAACAAATTCTCCCTTTCCTCTTTGCAGTTCATTTCACCAGTTCACTATCTTTACCAAAGAAAAATGTCTTTGAAGTCCTCCTTGATCTTTTCTCAGTACAATTTCAGCTTCCTATTTGTTGTACTAGATGTCATTAGCATGGAAGACAGATAATTCTCTCTCTGTTTGGCAGCCATACTGTGTTATCAGCTACCTCCTCAAACTTCTCCTCTTTAGAGAAAACAACTTAATTTTTTTCAGTCTTCCTGATTTTAGCTCACATCATGAGCTAAACAAACGGCAAGTGGATTTGCTGCCCTCTCATCATTCTGCTAATTCTTTCTTGGACTTTCTCAATTAGAAAGTTTAGATTAAAACTGATCCAGCTCCAGCTGCCTCAGCATGAAATTTTTTCAACAATTGCAGATTCCTCTTCTTTCACCATGACTTGGAGATGATGCTACTTTTTTCACAAGTGTGACACTGTTGACTCATATTCAGCTGTCATCTGCTGTAATCTCAGACCCTACTCTGAAGTGTGTTTCCTATACAGTTGTTCTGTATTCTGTTTAAATGGATTGTTCCTGCACAAGTGTACAACTTGCCCCTTATCACCCACTGAATTTCATTTATTGCTTCTACTACCCATGTCCAATTTGTCAAGATTACTTTGAATCCCGTCCTCCACTTCCACTTTCACATTTCTTGCAAATTTCATAAACACAAACTCGATTTCATAATCCATGTCATGAAGGGAAAGACAAACTCAAACCCAGGTGAAACTTTAGACATTTCTCCATTTGATTGATGGTAAAAGATACTATTTTAAAAAAACAACAAGCAGTATGATATTTAAATCTAGATCATATGTTCATAACTTGATTGTGAAAGCATCATTTGAGCTACCTGGAGTCGAAATTCCTAAACTCGTGTCCAGACTTGAGTATTTGCTATCTGTGTACTCTTGCTTGTAGAAGACAATTAGACTGATTTAACACAAGATGTGCTTGAAAAGTACGATAGCCATGGTACATGTCTTTTGCAAGCTGTTTGCCAGTGTCTGGATTATTTATTTATTACAAAATCTGCTGGGAATTTAAGTCGAAATGGTCAGTGTATAGTTCATTATCTCTTATTTTGTTCCTTATTTTAAAAAACAGTACAATATTCAGTCTTTTTTCCACATTCCAAGGGTTTTGCTGCCTTTTAATTTTGTTGTTTCTCAGACAGAAACATTAATGACTCTGATATTGCTTCAGCTATTTCTTTAGGTGCTGTTGAATTAATTTTATTAGATCCAATGAATATGCATTTGATACAATCCTTTAGTAGCAGCTGAGTGGTGTTGGAGTCCATGGATTTCAGAAGCGAAGGCATTACAAAAGTGAAAACACCACAAAAACACAATCATGAATTTAAAACATAGAGGAACAGGTTTGGTTCTGTTGTTTTTGTAAAGACAAGTTAGAATTAGAACTGTGGCTGCCCTCACAGCCCCTGTGCAATAATAACTTACAACCATGGTTATAAGACAGTGCAGAGGTTTTGTGTTTGTAGGTCATCATGGTTATAGCTAATACTCCTCTTAGGATAGCTGGTTTTGATTGGCCAGAAGTGGAAATTTATGCATTTTACCATCTTGATTGATTGAGACTATAGTTTAGACTGATAAAATTGGCTGAACCTGCAAGTTGTACTAAGTCCATCCACACTCCATGAACGAAAAGTAAAAAAAAAAGAAAAGAAGACAGAGAATGAGGTAAAGAGTGGAAGATCATTTGAAGTCAGTTCTTCTTACAAGCACCCAGGATAATTACTGCACGGAGTGTTTACCACGTGTTATAAGATGTGGATGGCCAAAGAGAAGGGCTCATGTATTTTCTGTATTACATAACTGCAAAGCAGATTAATGATTCTTAGAAAAATAATGGTCAGAAAAATTATATATATTTTCTTTCTTATAAAGATAGATACAGACAGTTTAACCTGCTGCAACAGCACTGCCAAACAGACAGGAACATCTGTTTTGCTGGTTTGACAGGTAATGGTTTTAAAGACACCAGGTGCCAGGGTTATGTACCACTAAAAGATTCACTTTTCAAGCCCACAAGTTCTATGCTGGAAAACATCCAGAAGGATCAAACTGAAAGGTAGATTTCCTATTACATAAGTGGCATGCATTTGTTTAAACTAAAGATGTGAGATGTTCCAGCGCTGCTATGACAGCAAAGAATTCTATTTCCTTAATTGTGGACTAAAGTTTTCTCCCCTGAGCAACTCAACACTGCTGTTAAAAGCAACTTACCCTCATTCTGATAAGACTTGTCAAGTTTCACTACTAAATCTCAGAGTAAAGAATAGCCTGCCAAAATTTAGAAAAAATGACTGAATATTTTAAATAGTCATTCGATTTCATTCAGTCTATCTTTATAAATTATTCTCCAAGAATAAGATTATATGCCTGCTAACCAGTAGAAGAACATTTATATACAGTCAGAGCTCATTTGACTAATTTGGGATCAGGAACTTAGATTTTTTTGCAGTGCATATGGCTTGTGAGGAACTGTTTGGATATATTGTCTGTGTTACTGGTGAGTATTGGAAGACCACAATTCCTAGTTTTACAGTGTTTAGGTTCTCCTCAATTTTATTTGCTGTGATATAGCTATGAGCCAGTCAACCAAAATCTCTAGAAAGCAGTGCAGAGCAGCTTACTTACTTGGGAAAAGGACCTTTTTTTCAATCTGCTACTCCTAAAATAATGTCTAGAGGACACTTTGAAGTACTGAAAGTCTCTGTACCAGCAGATTTTTCTCAGATTGGTAGGCCTTTAGTGGAGTTCCACCTAATTGATTGAATGGCTAGGATAAGTGATTTATGAGAAAAGATTAAAATAACTTTATACATATTGCTTGGTTAAATTACAATTACTCTGCCTTTAATAGCGATCTACAGGTATTATTTGAGAAGCATATGTTCCTTGGATGGAGATGAATTGTTCACTGTCATCCAGGGACCTATAACTAGAAATATAGCTGCAAGAATGATACAAAACCAATCACCAAGATAATATTTGTGATCCTTTTAGTCACTTAAAATTAAGATTCATGCAAAACCAATTTCCTTGACAAGCAAGTTCATAGAATATTCATATCAGAGTATTCCTACAAATGGAGCATACCATTTGTGTGCCTAGATGCCCTCCTTGTATTGGCAGCAGCTAAAACTCAGCATAAAAAACCCTTAGAATTTAAATCCGTTCATTGCACAGACAGAAGCAATATCACATGGCTAGGCAGACACAGCAAGTAGCTAGCTATGAGTGGATGATATTCAAAATAGTAATCAATAATCACTTAGGGAAGCATCATCTGCAAATGTTAATATTAGCCAAAGGAACTATAGCTAAGGATGGGGAGAAATACAGCAAGACAGGCTAATCCAGGATGTGGAAAATAATTTCCTGAATTTTCTTGGTTCAGTAACTTCTTTGTTTGTCTCTAAACCCTGGTGGCATTCTCCCCACGCTACTGTTGGACTTTATGAACACCCCACTCCACTGTCTGGAACAGGCTTGTTAAAACCATTCATCGTGCAAGAAATACAAAGACAGAGCTCTCTCTCAAACACTGTAGTAGTGTCAAGGTTCATTCAAATATGACTGCTGCTCAAATTTACATCTGGTTTCTTTCAGTTTTGTTTGATGGTTGTTGGGTTTTCTTCTTGTTGTTGAGGATTCTTGGTTTTGTGTTTATTCGTGGGGTTTTTTTGTTGTTGTTGTGTTTGTTTGTTTGTTTGTGGGGCTTTTTGGGCTTTTTGGGGTTTTTTTTGTGTCTTTTTTTCTGTTTCTTTTTTTTTTTTAATGAATGGATTGATTCTCTGTTTTTGATAAGTGAAGCTAGGAAATTCAAGCTGTTTGGTGTGGGCGGGACTTGCCATGTGGTTTCCTGGTACAATGTTAGGCTGGTGCATTGCAGATTGTTTTCCAAACCAATCTTACTGCTGAAGTACAGCACAAATGAAAATAAACCATTTTTCCCTCCTGATTAATATTTTCATGTTTTAGTGGTGTCTCAGCCATGAATGATCAGGGGTAGAGGGTTACAGTACAACTAGAAAAACTTACTCTGGATGGTAATAGACCTTTAGAAGCAGCTCTGAGCTTTGTGACCTTTACAGGATGATTAAAGAACATAGGCCAAGGAAAGGTCATGAAGGTAAATGAGAGAAGGGTTGGAGCATAGTCAGTCCTGTGATTTTTGCAAGAGCATTTATTTGTGCTTGTACACTCAGAGTGTTTCCAGTGACATCAGTTTTTATTCACCTGTATGCCCAACATAATTTGAAACTGTTTTGACATATATGGGTGTTTGCCTCATATATACATATATATATATCTACAGATATATCCACACATGAACCTCACCAACAACATCTTTTATAGAAAAAGAATCCCTCTACTAATAGTCCTGACTCAGGACTGCTTCATAAGGATTTAATCGCATGTTTCTCCTTAAAACATATACCTGTTTTACTGAAATGGGACAGGAAGATTAAAAATGAGGGTGAAATAGCAGACTCCTTTCCTATTAAAAAGCCTGCCTTTGTATAGTGAAGTGGTCATTATTGCCAGACCCAGGGATAACAATTTGGTACCCTATTGAAATCTAATAGAATCTAATAAGATGCAGGATTTTATATCCTTATCTGAAAACTCTATTATCACTGCTTTTATAGACAGCCAGTTCAGTGTAAAGTGCTAGAGGAGACAAGTTGCAGTTACTTTGATGCAGTTTCTTCAGTTGTAAGTTCCCTGAATTTTACACTGCGATAAACAGCTCCTATGAGTTTGAATGTGTTTTACAATGAGATGGGAAGCTTTTAGATACATGACCATTGTCTTTTTTCAGATATTTCTGACAGATGAAAGGAGCCTTAATAAGAATGCAGAGCAAGAATTTGTACCCACTTCAAAGCTCCTTTATACTGCCAAAGTGGCGATTAGTGGCTTTTGTGCAAATGGCCATGTGATTTTGAACTGGTTTTTGATGTGTGGAGAACAACTTAGTAGCATTATGCTGTGCTGAATGGCTTCTCATAGCTACAACTTCATTATTTTTTTATGGTCAAATATGGAAAGAAGTGGGGGGTTAATTGTAATTTTATTTAGTTTTTCCTACTGGTTGCCAAGTGTGAAAGGGTTTTTGGAGATGAAGAAAAATTATTTCCTTTGGTTAATATTCTAGTTTGGGCTGGAATAGTTATTTTTCTTCATAGTACCTACTACAGGACTGCATTTTTGATTTGTGCTGAAAATAAAGCTGATAACACAGTGATGTTTTCGTTACTGCTGAGCAGGGACTACACAGAGCTGAGGACTCTTCACCCTCTCACCCCACCCTACCAGTGAGGAGGCTGGGGGTGACAAGGAATTTGGAGGGCACACAGCTGGGACAGCAGACCCCAGTTGACCCAAGGGACCAAGTTTACCATCAGGACCATATGATGTTATGCTTAACAATTAAAAAGCAGGATGAAGAAAGAAAGAATGGAAGGATGTTTGGGGTGATGGCATTTGTCTTCCTAATCAACTTTTATGTGTGATGTAGTCCTGCTTTCCAGGGGATGGCTGCACACCATGATTTGCCTGTTTAATAAACTGTCTTTATATCAATCCACCAGTTTTCTCACTTGTATAATTCTGTGCCCCATCCCACTGTGGGAGAATTTAGTCCATGGCCGGTTGGTGCTTAGTTTCCAGCAGGAGGTGAATCATGACAGTTCAAAAAGTAAAGAAAAGGTTGGGTGTGAAATATCCAACAGTATCTTATTTAGCTTCTGACCTGATTTGTCTCTGTGAAGTCTTGTCAACCTTTTAAAATCCGTTGTTCAAAACAGTGGGCAAGGGGGTTTCTCCTAGCATTTTCTTGTTCAATTTGTTCTGCTGCAGCTGGTGTCTTGTCTCTGAAAATTTCCTTGAAAGTTGTTTAGGGCAGCAAGGTGATCTCATTAATTTTATAGTATAGTAAGGACTCAGTGTCTCAATGAAATTTTAAGGTGATGTAGTAAATAAATACTTATGACTACAGTATTCTGATTGCTAAAAGAATAACCATTTTTGGTGATGTTACTGGTGCAATACAAAGGAACAAATTAGTAATTGTACTGGAAAGAAAGTCATAGTTCAGCTCATAAGGAGTCAACTTGAAGGCTTGTTAGGCCACATGAGAATGAGGAATCATTTGTTATTCTAGGGGAAATGAGATATGAAGTTGTAATTACTGATGATTTATCTGTTGTTGCATTTCAACCTCCTGTAGTTTATTCTGACTAAACCAGGATTCTTTTCCTAATACATTAAGTACACAGAGTAAATCATGTATTCAGACCAAGGTAAACTCAGAGAGATACAGGAAGCAGAATGCGTGTTTGCCCTGAGTAGGATTGGCAGTTAAGTTAAATTTTCAACGACATTTCTGTGCCCGTAAAAGCTTAGAGAACGCTAATTTCTGTGAGCCTTAGAAACTCCACCACAATGGTTCAGCACAGTGATATTTTTGCTGGTGGTATTACCTAAAAACCTGCTGATGGTTCTAAATTCCACCTGCAGTGCCAGCACAGCAGGGCTCCTGCTCCAAAGAGCTCTATCTCATAATACTATAATACACAGTCAAAGTGCAAGGGTGCAAGAAAACAGTGATATTTTACAATGATAGAGCCAGGAGATACCTAGGCATGATTTTGAGACTTTGAAGGATAAGAAAGTAGCTTTGACAATCACAGGAAACCCTTTCTAAAATGAGGAGCAGTCATGGAGAAGGCACAAAAATCTTTCTCTGAAAATAAAGTGAGAAATAGTCTTGGACCATCAGGTAAAGGAAACAGAACTGTTTGATGCAATACAGAGAGAAAGGGCTGGGACACTTCATCAGGCCAGGTTGCTTAGAGTCCCTCCAACCTCACCCTGAGCATTTCCAGGGATGGGGCATCCACAACTTTTTCCAGTGCCTCACCACTCTCACACTAAAATATTTCTTCCTGATATCTTATCTAACCTACGCTCTTTTTCAGTTTGAATCCATTCCCCCTTGTCCTGTCACTGCATTCCCCTGTAAATAATCTCTCTCCATCTTTCTTGTAGTTTCCTTAAGGTACTGGAAGACTACAACTATGTCACCCCAGAGCCTCCTCTTTTCTAGACTGAACAATCCCAATTCTCTCAGCTTTCCTTATAGGAGAGATGTTCCATCCCTCTAATCAACTTGGTGTCCCTCCTCTGGACTCACTCCAACAGGTCCCTGTCCTCCCTGTGCTGGGAGCCCAGAGCTGGACACAGCACTGCAGGTGGGGTCTCAGCAGAGCAGAGCAGAGGGGCAGAATCCC
>JBBMKD010000001.1:40896313-40917356 GCA_037834095.1 Argya squamiceps
GCAGTGATCTGACAGCCAGGCATGACCAAACACATTGCTGCAAAAAGCAGAGAGGGTGGAATGAAACTGTGGAATACCTGGATTACTGTACCTCAAGGTCACACAACTTCTTTTAAGCAACTGACATATTGAAGGTAATTATCCAAGGCATCTCAAGAGAAGGGTAAGTGAATTGAATTATTTGATGTTTGCTATAAAAATATCAGCATATTCCGGACACTTTCTCTATCTGGCCACCTTTTTATTGTCATTGTTCCATATGTGAACTGTAAATCAGTTCTATTAAGTATAACTCAAGAGAGGATTATCTAGCAAGAGAATCTTAAAAATTGGCGGTCAAGTGACCTTTCGACATGATTCTGCAACATAGAACACAACTTGGATTGTGCGTGTATTCCGCTGTGACAAACTCAGGTTTCCCCTTGTCTCCTCCTCTCCTGGCTGGATAGACCAAGTGACCTCAGCCACTGGTCATATGATTTCTCTTCATGGCTTTTTGCCATCTTTACTGCCCTCCTCTAGTAGTTTTATGTCTTTCTTACACCATGGCACCCAAAACTGCCCCAGGCAATCGAGGTGAGGCTGCCCCAGCTCAGACCAGAGGGGACAATCCCCTCCCTTGCCTGGCTGGTGATGCTGTGCCTGATGCCCCCCAGGACAGGGTTGGCCCTCCTGGCTGCCAGGGCACTGCTGCCTCATGTCCAACTTGCCACAGACCAGGACCTCGAGTTTCTTTATGCAGCACTGCTCTGCAGCACCTCATTCTCCAGTTTATACACACAACCTGTCAACAACAGTTGCCCTGTCCCTGGTGCAGAATCTGGCTCTTGTCTTTGTGAAGCTTATGGTTGGTGATTGCCCAGCTCCCTAATTTGTCAAGGTGTCTCTTCAGGGCCTCTTAACCTTCAAGAGAGTCAACAGCTCCTCTCAATTTAGTATCTAAATGCTTCAGCTTCCTTTCCGAGATTAGAAATTCTTCAGAGCAACCCTACCCCAACATTAATTCCTCCTTATTTTCCATGAACGTTCTATACATCAGAGTGGCTGTACAGGTTAGGGAGCACAGGTAAATCTAGGAATATGAAACCAATTAAGATATTTTTATGTCAGTCCTTCAATTCTTTTCATATTCTACCACCATATTTTCAAGGATATCTTCATTGTGTGCATAACTGTAACAATGAGCTCAGTTATGACAGTGAGTGACATCTAAACTGGGGGTGAGGGAGGTGTGTAATTCCCCTGTATGTGCTTCTGGGGACTTCCAATTAACATTTTCAATTTTGGGGTGAATTTGTCAATTTCATTCAAGAAACGACATTTCTTTTCATGTGAAATGGAGCAGAGCCTGTCTGAGGTTGCCCTTAGCTAGTGTGCCGGGGAATGATCTAGAAACTGAATGCAGCAAGAGAAGCCTGGATTCCAGAAGGGCAGGGACTGGAAAAAAGCCTGGCATTCATTCTGTGGGATCATGGATGGAAGTCCAACTTTACTTCATCACCCCAGGAAAATGAGAATCTTTACAGACAGGTAATTTTAGTTGTGTGGAGTCCTTCCATGTAATTATCCAATAGACAAATTTGAAAATCTGTGCTAGCAGTTAGCCTGCTAAGGGTCAGCATGGGAGAGTGTGTTTTGCAGGCAAACACAGCAGCAGGCAGCCAGGAAGGGCTCAGTGGAGAGGGAGAGCTGGATGACTTGAAAAAAATGTATCCCAGCCTGAAAACGAGAAGTGTGCTCATCTGGGGTCAGGAAAGAAAGTCAGAAAAATCAGAAGAATGGGTCTAATTCTCTGTTGCTGTTGCACTGCTGTAGTGTTCAGGAAAAGAGTAAAAACAGGAAACTGGTGGGAAGGAGTAGGAACAGAATCCATGTGGCCCAGAGGCTGGGCTTCAGATTAGATATTAGAAAACCAGATTCTGCTCTTGTGCTTTCTGCTGATCTAATACTTGGCTTTTGGATTCATGATGTCTTAGTGCCTCTACATCTTCTTTATTGCCTGCTTTGTTTGGTTAGACAGTGTCAAAATACAACAACAGCCACAACAGCACCCAATAGAAATGCATTCAAAAATGTTTCTTTTACATTTTGTAGGAAAATTTCCAAAGGCCAGTAGTATGACATGGGCTCAGGTCTGACTGCCATCGTATGATGCATGAAAACTCTGTTACAAGGCTTGGAGTTAAGCTGAAGAAGCCCTGTGTATTTTACTTGCTCTCCTTTCCTGACAGCTGGGATTTATCTCACTTTTCTATAGGGTCCAGATGCAGTTTTGTGACCAGCATCATCTAAGTCTATTTGAAGCTGTTGTACACTGTCATGAAATCCTAAATAATGATGGTATGTTTCAGTCAAGAGTTCCAATAGATCTGCTCCTCTCTGAAAAGACTTTGTGAGGCACCAGGAGATGCATCACAGCACCTAACATGACATGAGACATCTATACTTAGATAACTGAAGTTGTTCACTGGGGATCTGTATCTGAAGTAATCATCCTGTTCTGCTTTATAGTGAAGGTCTAATCAAACAAACTGATATTGACTACCTCGGCAGGCAATGAATTGCATTTATACTCCACTGGTTGCATTAACTCAATTTCTATTGACAGTAAAAAATCCATAATTTCCGTTCAGATGTGCACGCCTGCACCATGGACATCCAGAGTGAGTTAGGCAAATCAAGGCTGCTCTCAGTGCATGTGCTAGAGGAGGGGAAGCCAGACATGTAAATGTTGTTCACATGAAAAATGAAAATGTGTAGCACCAAAAAAGTTGGAAAAACTGATGGAAAACAATGGGGTGGGTGTGCCAACATTTTTGAACAGTAGGGTTTTATATTATTTTTTCTCCTCATTTGATTTGCTTATTTGCTCTGGCAGCCTACATTGTAAGATGAAACTTTTCAACAGTTGACTCGTTAAGGATTTCAGTTCAAAGCATGTATAGGATGAAGTAAAAATGAAGGGAAAAATGAAATCAATTTTTATGAGATCACATTTAACTTTTGTTATGAATACTGAAGCACAGAAAATTAGTCTAGAATTCTTGTATCATGATATGCCAGCAATCACATGGAAACAAATAGGAAATCCAATCCCACCATTAGGCAAACTACAAATTTTCAAAAGACATATGCAAACTTTTCCCTCCCTTTGAAACACACGTATAGTTACACATCTTACCTATAAAACTTTTTGAGTGTAAGCTCTCTTGAAAATTCGTACCCTTGATCTCAAAGATGAAGTTTGACAAACTTTGATCAGTTATTACAGCATATCTATGTCTCAGAGTATTAGTAATTTAAAGGAAGTAATGCTGAAAATTCTTTGGGCCCCATTCTGTACTCACTTTTATTTCACAAGATGCTGAGCTTTGATTTTGATGGTCATAGAGGTGAAATCTGGTAGTCATCTGTGACAGAGGGCTAGTACATGTTTATGATTGTTGGTCTGAATCTCCAGTACAGTCTGAAAGTGTTAGGGAAAAAATATACAAGAATACAGTAATTTTTGCTAGAAAACCTTTTGCTCCTCTTTGCTAGAAAACTAACGGCTAATCATCACACCTACTTTTTTTGCTAAATAGTGTTGTGTAGGTCATTTGTGCTTCTCTTTCATAACCAAACACATTAAGAAGAAAAAAATTATGCCTGCAAGAGCTTTCCACTACAATTCTGCCCTCTTTTCTCATTCATGTGTACCTGAAGTGATAATTGAAATCTGAAGTTCTAATATGCAGAACTGTGAAACGTATGTCAGCCCACCAAGTCCTCTCCTCACCAGTACAGAACAGAAGGCAGCTTCCTGGCTATGTGAAGCATTATGTTACCAACAAGATTCCCAGTCTTACAGCAGAGACTGTCATCTGTTCTCACCAAATACAGAATTAAACTGTATATTTCAGGGTAGGGAGTAGGATGTATAAGCTTGAGGCATAAGAAGAAATATCTGTTGGCATTTAGTTCCCATACCTTTTGCCTGGTTAATCAGATAAGTGGTTTGTTGCAGATTTCTCTAGACACACACCTCATTAAGCAGAGAGAGAACTTCCATTGAGAAAGGGCAGGATCACAGGTTAAAACTAGTTTAATGTGCTTTCTCACATGTAATGGTGGTATCTGCAATTGTTACAGGTCCATGCCAATGCCAATTACTTTTATTTACCCGTCAGACAAACACAAGGGCATCCACACAGCAAGGTGCTGGGTGAGATTGGCAAAAGTTAAACTACCAAAAAAACACCTGAGGAAATTTTTTTATTACCTCAAATAATTTTTTGCATCTTCCACCCTTTTTGTTTTGCTGTGCTGGCAGGATTACTCCCTTTCATCCTTTTCTCAGCAACACAGAGATGTTTCCCTGAAGTCTGCACATGTGCTGGAGACCACTGATGGGTGGGTGCCCAAACAACTTGAGCCTTGCTAGTGCCCTCAGTAGTGCTTCTCCAGTAATGGAGACAGCCTGCTGGGGACAGGGACAGGGATACTGGGACCAGAACTGCCTGGATTGGTGGGAAGGGTGGGGGCATGGGGCTTCTGCATGCCTTACACCAGTCTTAGTGGGAGTAGAGCAGTACTAGGAGGTGTCTGAAAAGGAAAGCTCGGCATATCTGCAGAGAGAGACAGAAAATACTGAGGCAGAGGAAGATCAGACTCCAAAATCCATAATGAAAAGTAAAGACTGGTCAGTCCTAATTGGAAACTGATTGTCATGGGGAAGGACGGTAGAGAAAGTTTCTTTTGAAAAACATTTTTCAACCCGCATTTATTTGCGTTTCATTTTGAACCATATTGTACTTGCAGAACAGAATATGTGTTTAAACTCTGTTGAAAGCCTGCAGCCAACAAAGGAGATAAAGGCCTTCTGTTCCTCACATTACACAATAATAGGGAAGGAATTAATAATGCTGCACTGAAAAAAACCCTCCTCTATTTAGATAGCTTTATGCAACAATAACAGGAGCCTGCCCATGAGCTCAGTGTACTCTCTATTTACTATGTATACTATGAACAAATTACAAACATTCTCGAGTCTTTGGAATTGCAAAATTCACAAGCTAATTAAACAGAGCCTGACAACAAAGCAGAGTCCATTTCACCTCACATACAGTGTCAGAGGAAAGATAATTTTTTTATTCAGGAACACAAGCCTGTGCTAGAAGACAGATGATTTTGACTCCAAAATTTGTTCACTCAGTTCTGCTCCAATTCTTCTGGGAATAGTATTTGAGATTCACCAAGCTGCCAATGTTAATATTAGAATTTGAAATTGGGGTGTTGAGGGTTGGAAGGAGAAGCATGAGTACCTTTTGAATAGGTGAATACTTAGCTCAATCCAGAATTACTTTTTGGACTTTATCTTTCTGTAATATAAATAATTACACATCACGTACAACACAAGAAATGGATGACTTACAGCTAGTGAAGAGGCAAGATCTTCTATCAGAAAGAAAGTGTCAACCTGTCTTCAGACTTTCTTCTGTAAGGTTTAGAATTTTTTTTTCTTCTTGTAGTTCAAATTATTTGTAAGATCTATGAGATACAGTCCCTGTGTAAGATATTGTGAATTTCTTAGTTGTTCCTGTGTAAGTTTTTCTCTTTATATGCTAACTGGAACAGCAGGAGCATTCTCAGTAAGGAGCTCTCAGCCAGTAGCTACACTAAAAACCAGTTTGTTAGTACTGTAAGTAACGATCAAAGATTGGCAGGCTAAAAAGCAAAACTGTGCATAAAGCTAAAGCTAGGAAATCAATCACTCAAACTCCATGAAGCATATTTATTAAGTTGTGGAAATTCTGAAAAAACCTTAAATCTTCTTTGAGAGCAACAGTTTGGGGTATACTATCTTTCATAAAATTTTGCCATGTTGGCCATTCTAGAGATCTCACAATAGCATTATCCTTAGCTTTAGCTTTAGGCTGCTTTTCCAGTCACTGTGGTACAAATTAACCACAGAAATGTGAAGCATGAGCATTGCTTCATGTTGTGATCACTGTAACAATAGTCAACTTTTGCCTGTATCAGAAATTTTAAAGTAGTTGCTGTTTAATGAGTCATCTCAAAAGCTTCCCAATGCTACAATTATCCCATGAAAGCTTGTAATAAAGGTAAATGCATATATTATTTGGATATCCCAATTTTTGATGGATATTCACAATTTTTAAAGCATATAACTTATATTTTGGTTTTCTCTCTCTGTCTCCCAAAAGTGTATATAGGCAGACTTAGGGTGCAGGTACATCTGTAAATGAATAAGGATATTAAAAAACTTAATAAATGTTTTGAAAGATGACAAATTTTGAAAGTTGGGTTGAAGTTTTTTGTAAATTATATGACCTACATAGAATAAGTCATAGAGAAAGGCAGAAAGAAAGCTTTACTGGCACAACCTTTTTATAATTCTCTAGTGTTATTCGTTTCTATATATCTTTAATGAAAAATGGAATATGAACTGAATTTTATTGCCATTTTGAAAATGCAGCATATGGAATTTTTTCAGCCTTATATTCTCTGAAATGCATGATCAAACTCTCTTTTAGATTTCCTTTCTAAAGATAATTTCAAAAAAGGCTCAGTGGTGGAAAATATCTTTCAAAAAATGTTTTTGTAAAGGGAAAATTTTTGAAGGGTTGGAGTCTTTGTGCATTTTAATATATCCTGTTGTTAATACCACAGCATTTTCATGTTAAATAATAAGGAAAATATTGTCCATTTTTCAGCATTTTCCTTTCCTGTAAGAACAGATTGCTATTCTCCTGTCTGCACAGAACTTGCACCAGCTATATCAGAAATTTAGCACAGGAAAAGGAAAAAGGTCATTTACATTGCAGATCCAACAGCAGAGAGTACTTTTCAAGTTTTTGGCTAGAGATGATCAATATAAAAAAGAGATAGCTTCAGGTTATGTAACATTAGATGATGGGGTCACACATTAGGAACTATTCTAAAAATAAAAAGTTTTATAAAGAAGAAAGAAGAGAATGAGATGTACTTTCCTGGCCCTAAGTTTTGCAAGCTAAGGGTTCTGTTTTTCTTAGTCCAACTTGACAAAATTTTCTAAGCATCATTTTGATGCTTTAGCTTAAACCTTGATGCTTCATATATCTGATTTTCTAGAGGATATCATTTCAGACAATGACTATTTTGCAAATTTCCCCACAAGAATGTAAAATACTATGTTTAACTTCTATGTGGACATATAGTTTCCACATATATTTCTATATATTTCTAAAAGACCCTCAGCTGGAAGTCATAGCAGCTGCTAAAGAAAATTCAAGTTTTCTTGCACAAAAAAAAGAGAAAATTATCAGAAAGTCTTGCTCATCTTCTTCATTTGCAAGGCTCTTTTCCCCTGAGGAATTTGACGAAGGGTAGAAGGCATAAGGTAGGGACACAAAAATATGATGAAACTGTTTATACAGTAAACAGTTTTAGACAGATTTTCCAGAGAAAATATCACAATTTTCCTTTGGGGGAAAAAATCCTTGATAGAAGAGCATACATAATTTGAAATATTTTGTGGCCACAGAATCTCGGGGTAGAGGTTTGGTTATCTTCATCTGCATTCCTTGACAGCCTCACCAGCTCTGAGGCTGTGAGGAACTGTCTTCCCTCACAGTGCTTCATGGAAAGAGTGGTCCTATTTGGAGATCCAGACTGTAGAAGAACATGGGACTGTGACTCATTTTGCTGTAATGGCCTAGAGTAGCTGTAAGAAAACCCCTTATAAATTAATGTGTGTAGTTTGGTTTTCTAACTAACATAATATTTTTTACTTTCGGCTAAAAGAGAAGTTGCATGGAAAAAGTTCTATTTTGTAATTATTAGTCATGTCTCAGTTATTGTTAACTGGGTCTACCTGTGCCATTTTGGGGTTTGACCATCCTGGGTTTTTATGACTTTAGTTTACTGCTGACCACTGACATGGATCCTGCCCAACTCACCCAGAAGCTCTCATCTGTATTAGAAATTAGTCCTTACACTAGTGTCCATGAAGAAAAGAAAAAGCCTAGTTGGGCAATGATTTGAAAAATACTGAAGCAGTATTTCACACACTCTCCAGGTCACAAAAAGGAATGGAGTTTCTGGAGGGAGTAGTAGCCATCTAATTAATTACTTTAAGCAAAAATGCTCACTGTCAAGGTCAGACTAGAAACACAGTGAGGCAGGGTATATTTTATTACAAGGAACCTCTCAGTGTTTTGATTATGTTATTAGTTCCATGTAAGTGTATTAACTGAAAAGGCACAATTAGCTGAATAAATTTTGGGAGGGATGTGAAAGCTGGTATCAGCAGTTAGAATACAGACACCAGTTTTTGCCTAGCAAGGCAAGAAAGCAAAATTTAAGGTGGAACTTGCCAGAAAAGGCACAAGAAAAAAAAAAAAAAAGGAAAGGAAATTTATGTGATTTCTGCTTGTCCAGATAGAGGCAAAGCCTCTTTGATCAAATGACAAGAAAAAGGACAGATAACATAGTCTTTTGAAGGTCAAGTCAACCTTTGAAAATTAATCTGGCGAACGCAGTTCTAAAAAAAATTCAGGAGCACAGTTGTGAGGCCTTGTCTGAAAAATTTTTGTACACTGACCACTAACATTCACTTAAGAAAAAAACCCCCCAGCAAACAACAACAACAACAAACCCTAACAAAACCACACAACATTTATTTTGATACTTTAATAATAAAGAAAGTTAACTTTGCTTCAGGGTATTTTTGAGGACTTGAAAGGTAAGACTGAAATTTCATCAGACCACCGTTATATTCTTCTCAGCACTTTAAAGACAAACGCTTCAACTACGCTGCCTTGAACCCAAACATTCCTCCTTTCTTTTTCCCTCTGCCTCTCCTAATACCTCTGGGTATTCATCTGCTCTTTATGCTCCTCTTAGTATTTGAGGCAACCTTCAGATCTTTAACGTTGTCACTGCAGAAAGAAGAATTTGAGGATGTTAAGAATTAGAGAGACTACATCTGTCTGGACACCAAATGGCAATTACTGTCTGGCATATCAGAAAAAATAGATTTTTTTCAGTGATGCAAAGGAAGAAAAGCCAAATCCATGCAGGAATTCCATATGTGTATAACTAATGTGTTTGTGCTCTCCTAGGGTGAGAAAGGTCTCCTGCTGTGAACAAGGCCTTGATGTTGTCTTTGATTTCCTATTTGCAAGGAGTCAGGACTGCTGTCCTTGGTACTGCTGGCAGAGGCCATGTCCCCATCCACACCTGTGCTCAGAGCTTGCAGAAGGAAAATGCAAGGCAGAATGAGGGGGACATGTTAAGACAATACTGAAAATACCCTCCCTGAACATAGGAGAATTCTCCAAGACAAAGAGGCAAGTGCTCAAGACAAGAAGCTTGGGGGGAAAACTGGTGTACCAGGGCCATCAGAGGTGACAGCAGTTCAGTCCCTCCAGACCAGTGGGCAGTTTCAAGCTGAGATGTGAGCGAATGTGGCCCCAGATTCTTTCTATTGCCCAGGACTTGGCAAAAGATTTTCTGCAAAAGGTTTGGTTCCTGCTTTCTTGAGAGATGAGAGAACATATCACGAGGGATTCTTTGTCTCCTTTAAGTTTGATGTGAGGTGCTATAAGTGGATCAAACACTTCAGAGTCTCTTTTACAACTGCAAAAATTACAAGTTTCTGCCCCTCCAATCCTCTCTTCCCTTCCTGTTTCTTGTGGATGAGTTGGCTTTTTCTTTTCAATGCAAAAAGGATGAAATCTGGGCTATCTGTTTCAGTACTCTGATTTTTTCCCATTTTGACTTGGATTTTCATTCCAATTGCACTGTTTTCAGGAAAAAATAGTACCTTATTTCTTTTACCAATTTTATGGGTGTATGCTTGTAAGAAATCACTAATTTGAACTTTGTTTATTTGATATACGGGACCAACACCTACAAAAGAAGAAATTTTTTAGTTTCCTTTGAACTTGATTGCCTTTGTCCACAAAAAGGTGTTTTGAGAGATAGTGATGCCAAGTTGGTTTTGCATCCATCAGATACGTGGCTTAGCCATTGAAATTTACCTATTGGAAGCCTATGAAAGGCTGGGACTACACAGACAGAGATGAGTGAAAAGCCAAGCTTGAGAAATGGAAAAACATGCACCAATCATACTACTGAGTTAATGCTCAAATGAACAGTGTGTGGATATATTGCATTTTAGAAAAGTTTTTAAAATAGCTCACATGACCATACTTTGCCCTCTGGGGAGGCAAAGAGAAAAGAATTATCTTCCTATCAGCCTATGAATTATTGGGTGGGAAGGCATCAATTGTAGCCAAACTGAAGTCATGGGTTCACCAGTAAGAGATGGTTCTGAAAGCTCTCACTGTTTGATGAAATGCTGTTGAAATACTGGTCATCACTACCACAAGTCCCTGTTTACAGAACTAACTAGACAGTTTGCTACAGCACAGGAAATTCTTTATAGTTTGTATGTTTATTGAGACTTCTACACTGTATATAGATTGAAATAAAAGCACAGTAGTCACTGTTATGAATAGAACACATCAAAATCAGTATGAATTACATTTATGATAAACTTTTCTTTTGTATGGATAAACAAACTACCAAATCCCCTGAGTGAAATTATTTCACGCCCCTTCCTCAGCCAGTGATCCTTTCTATAGATTATTTTAAGGTTAGTTATTAAATTCTAAACAAACACTTGGATGATATTTTTGGATCGTAGGAGAGCAGGCTGTAAGGACTTACAGCTGTGAGCTGTTCCCTAGTTGGCCTCTGTGTTTCAAGCTTACCAACACAGCCAGCAGTCAGCACATCTGATGTCCTCTCCTGACTCTGTTGGAAGTTAGAATGCGACTTTGACAGGTTCAAAACAGTCAAACATTTCATAAAGGGAGGAGGCCAAGATGCTGTTCCAGGGCACTATTCCAAGGTCAAGACAGAAGATAGAAATAGCCACCTCTAGAGTGAAATAAATTAGATCCATACTAAAGACTAAATTCTACCAATTGCTCCCTAAAATTGTTTGTTGGTTTCACTGGTTATAAGCCAAGGCCAGATGCCTAGAAATAGACTGCCTTGGTTAGATTCTCCCTCCACATGCCTCAGGAATGTTCTCTTTGCTGTTGATCAGAGTAATCTAGCATACAGAAGCATAGATGAGTGTGCTCACAGCAGCATTGCTTCTTGGCATTTTATAGATACTGTGAGATCCTAGTCCATTTAGAAGGTACTTAGTAGTAGTAGCAGTATTAATATTGGTATAATTTCTTTTAAGCTTAGTGGGGAAGCTCCTATAATAGGAATATTGTTTTGTTTATCATTTGTAGGCTCACTGAGTTAGGAGTGGTCTGGGGCCTTGCTGACATGGAAGAAAATCTGAATCTCCAAATATGGGAAGTACCAGGCTAGGAGATGTGACGAGGTGGATGATAATGGTATCTCAGCTCAGTGTTCAGCCGGTTCCTATTCTGCAACAGAAAGTTTGGGAATCTATTGTCATTGTCCACTTATCAAGTTCTACTCCTGATGTTTCTTCCTCTCAGGCCTTGGAGAGGTGTGTACCCCAGACACCTCAGGTTTTGAAGTGAGGTTTGTGAGCCCTGGTAGTCACTCCTGCACTACAGAGAGTGCAAACAAATTCAGAAATGCTGTGCTGGTTTACATAAGCTCTACCATAGAAACGACATCAGTAGCATGCTATTAAACCATGAAACAAAGATCATTTTGTCTGCCTAATCAAATTCTGACAAGTTCGGGAAACTGTTCCTTTTTGGACCTCATACTGTGCTCAGGACATTTAGGGTAGGTTTCTTTTAGCAGATAACGTGTTAGGAGCATCTCAGGAAATATTCCATGCAAAAAGTGATCATATTAGTGAAGTAAATGGCATAATCAAGTAGCTTTCCTCTTGTTTTCTTGCTCATGGAGTTTCTGGCTCAGCTGCCAATGCAAAAGTTATTGATATTGTTTGTGCATTACCATTCCTGCACAGACCATTTGCTCTAATTTTTCAAGATTTTGTAGCAGTTAATCTAACAGTTTATACTTTGGCAGAATTCCCATTAAGATGCATGTGCATGGTAAATGATTAAAGGATTGGGCATGCATATTGAGAAAGCTGAAGACTTGCTACTTGTGTTAATGACTCTTGCTGTTCTTTTATCCTCAGCCACATGGTATTAGATGGTGCCTTTACAAAACAGTCTTGTCTTTGTCAAGCAGGAGATAATCTGGAACCTCTTTTTAAACAATCTGTTCTTTGCTGAAGCCTTGTGAGGTGCCCTGGTGTCCTTGTTCTGACTCTCCTCACAACACTCTGAAATCCTCTGGCGTCTTCAGATTTCAAAGAGAAGCACATGGGGCTACATGGTGTACATTTGTCTGCTAGATACAACCCTTTTTTTTAAACTGTGCTTTCTGCTTATGCCTCTGATGTTTCTGTTTGCTTTTCTGTGATGTAAGAGCAGAGGTACCTACAGGGTTATGAACTGCAAGGATATTTAGTCCATTCACATACTTACTATACCTCAGATTTACAGGACATTTCTTCTGGGATTAATTAGATCCTCTGTACATTGGAGAAGCTGTTTGCAGATTGTGGTAATCAAGAACTAGATCAATTCAATTAATGCTCAAAGCAAATTGCTAATATTTCTTCTGTATTATCATTTGTAAGGCCAAAAAGAACTTCCCACTGCTATAATACATTGCTTTGTTAATGTGGGTGAGAGAAACTGCTTTTTCCTATTGCCTATTTTCCCAGCTAATGCCAGCACTTTTAAGAACTGATAGCAGCAGCTGCCAGAAGCAGCCATTTGTAGTACACAATATTGAGTTTTATCAAGCCTGAATAATCAGAAGTTCTGCTGTGTAACAAAACTATTTTTCTCTTGAAAAAACATATCAACTATGATACAAAGCCCATAGCAGCATTATGGCAGGTAGGAGGCCTGTCAGATGGACACTGATTGTAGGAAATGTATAGCACTGGTGCAATTGAGAAATGTAAACTTTATGAATTGGTCCTTGGACTGAATAGCTGCATCCAAGGTTTGAACCACTGGAACAGCCCTGGGTCTTAGCAGTATGGAAAGTCTGGCTCATGACTGTCTGAAATCCCAAAGTAAGGTTTGGAATAAAACTTGTATTTATTTAAGGGTGTATGTCTTGGCATCATGAGCAGGATATTACACCAAATTAATTAATTTCAAGTTCATTTCTACAATGTAACAATAAAAAGTTTTAGGCCAGAGATCACACGGAATGTTTTTCAGGAATTTTTTTATTATTATTATTATTAATACCCATTAAATATTCACAGACATATCTTCTAGAAGATTATATAAAAACCTTTGCCAGGAAGCTTTTATTACTTTTGAAAACTTGAAAGAGTTTAGTGCTAGATCACACATCTGTAAGCAGCACAGACTGTACTGGCAGTGTGGGAGACTGTGCTGTGGAAAGCAGCAGCCTGGAAAGAGTCAGCTGAATTAGGAGCAGTCAGTTATGGCTGAGGGAGTTAACATGCATAGAGAAAGTAGGACTCAGGAGGAGTACAGATCTGGTACTGCTACTCTGTAGGGAAGAAATGAGGAATGGGAGCCCAGGGTTCATTTTGTGGCCAAGAACTGTAAGGCGATGCACTGAGTCAAGGGTTCCCTGAATGACCTACAGGTCAGTGAGGTTCTTCTTACAGAATCATAATACACCCACCCAATTTAGCCAACCTGAGAGAAATTTTAAGAGCAACTTGGTAACAGATTTTAAGTTTTTCCATTGGAAGTGTTTCCATTGGAGTGAGATTATTTAATCCATTCTTAGCAGTAAGGATAAGAGAATATTGGAAGTCAAAGGTACGATGCAAAAGTACCTTTGGAAAATCCTGAGGTATCTATTAGTGCAGGACTGTGCAAAAACAAAGCCTTTTCTGGCCTTAAACATGTGACTATACTCTTCTTTCCACCTCCCCTCACCATTTCAATTAACAGATGTGTCGTTGATCTTTATAGAGAAAAATTATTTGGATTCTTTTTTTCAGACCCGGTACCACTGAGTTGAAATGGAGTCATCATTTATCTTAGACACTGCCATTTTCTGCCTTTCAGATATGTCCATCTTTCAGAGGCTTACATCTCATTTTCATGAAATTCTTGCCTACATGAAGGTACTTGGGAATAAAGTCTCCGTCTGGTGTATTCCCTTCTGAATAAGAATGTTTGCACATTGGGTAAATTATGAATAATAAACTCTATTTGCAGATATATCTGGAAAATGCTTTACTTTAGTTTAATGTTGTGATGTTATCTCTAAATATTGACATATTTTAGCCCCATATTCATATGTTCTGAAGGATTCTCCTTTCAACGAAGAGTAGCCATTATTTAAAAGTATAGTGCAGCCCATCTCTGATCCTCCCTGGCATTTTCAGTCTATTTCAGGTTTCACAGTGCCACTGGGAATATTAGGGTCAAACTGAAAGAGTGCCCCATGGGTCTAGTTCTGACCCGCCACTTGAGACAGTGCCCAGCTGTACCTCTGTAAACCTGGTGAGACGTGGCTGAGCATTGAGCTACAGCAGAGTTTTAGAAACTTATGGAAATACAAAGATAAATCCTAAGGTAAGAAGTTAATTCAAATGTTTTTCTTACAGCCATCTAAAGTGTTTTTCACAAGCAGTTTGGTCCAAAATATCTTTGGGTGGTCATCACAAAGTTTTAAAGGAAATGTTGGTGGTTTTTTATATTTTTGGTTTATATATGCTAGTAAATTTTAAATCTTTTGAAATAATTCTGTTTGCAAACAGGAATATTAAAATTTATTTTTAGTAAAGTAGAACATAAAGAAATAGTAAATTTAGGAAAAATTTCAAAATTTTTGAAACTTCAGTGATAATCCCAAGTGTCATCAATACTGAAATAAATTCAAATCAAGGTTTTCCTCTTTATTTTCCAGAGAATCAGTAATTCCTGTTCTGTTTGTCTTATGAAGTACTATGCCATCCATCTACCTCAGCACCTTATTGTAACCTGCTTAATCACTTAAAGATGAATAGGGAAGGTGTTTTGGTTCCGATGGTGTTACACAAACAAATTATCAGCAGCTTGTGATGTTCACAATAACAGGATTTCCCTACAAGGTTTTGTATGAAAAGCTAATACAGCCCTTTTCATTTTGGAGTAGAATGCCTTCCTCATTTATCTGCCTTCGCTTCATCTTAATAATACTTGGGAGTCACATAATGTTTTGCATCCCCCAAGCACTGTACCTAAATTGAGGATCCTTTTTAGTAGTTAAACACGTATATCTGCTGAGGGAGTGCTATAGAAATCATAAGTGCAAGTGTCTGTAATTTTAAAAAAACTTTTAAGAAATGGAGAGGGGGGAAAAGGGGGAGGGGGGTAAGAAATAGAAAAACTAGTGTCTTAAAATAATACTCATAACATTTTTTTTGTCTTTTACAGTGCTTAGATATCATGTTGATAAATGGCTTGGTATCTCTGAGGAAAAGTAGATCATCAGTATATAGTAGTTTTGCCTGAATATTGAATCTGAAAGACCAACAGGACAATAGTTTTTATGTAGCCATTTCTCTTGTATTTGTCAGGGTCACTTGGTGACTTTTGCCAATTCTATATTGTAATGTGGACAAGTAAGACCTGTAGAAGTAACAGTTGATGTTCAGGGCCTGACATCTGCGATATGCACATTTTCAGCAGGTTTATATTAGGACTAAACTGGTCTCATGGCCTGAGTGTCCTTTACACCTAAAGTGCATTAAGTACTCTCCCAGGAACACATCTTCCAATTTAGTTCCATCCAGAAGGAATCCAGGTCACGCGCTCCGAGACCATTTTGTGGTGCAAATCAAAGCACAACAAAAAGACAATAGGCAATTTGTTTCAAAATCTCACTCTTCCTTTAAATTGAAACACCAAAATAGGCACCCCTTTGAGACTTGGGTGGAAAGGACTGTTTCTTCATCAGAAGATCCTGTACTGGCACACACCGAGGATCTCATGTATCATTTTGAAGCACTGAATGGCTTGTTTTTCACAGCAAGGAATATTCTTATTTCATTATGGTTTGCGAGTAGCAGCTAGAAATAAAGGTGGAAGAGCTGGAATGAAAGACATTGATTTAATAAAGTACCTAAGGTAACACAGTTCCTAGAGCTCACATTATTTAGTTCTTTGCTGAATCTGAGTCCATGAAAGTTCAGACTTTTAAAGGCTGGGGCATCTACAATAAATCTTTTCTGTGGTAGTTCTCACCTCTCTATCCCTACTGTGAATTTGGCCGTATGTTGAGATATGAATACCAACAGGGAGCCTGCTAGGCCCATGTGCTGCCTGCAGTGGTGTTAAGCTTTCCCCAGAGTAAGAGGCACCCCCTGCAGTAGATGCCTGTGTGACAATCTGCCCCCAGCATGAGTTCCCCAGTCCTAATTTAGGTGAGAGAGTTGAGATTTGCAACTAATGCATGACTAACACCTATTCCAGAGGATTAACAATAACAGTTCTACCTTTGGCTACAAGCCGGACTCGAATGGTGTGTTGAAGGCCCCCCCTAGCAACACTGACCAGGGAGCAGTAGACCCTATAAACACATATTTAGACAAGAGTTATCAGTCAGTGACAGGCATATCATGGGTATTGTCCAAACATAGCCAGAAATGTGCAGATAAAAGAGTACATAATTACTGACAATAAATATAGAGAATTACCAAAATCAGAAAGAGTAATTTAATGTTATAATATGATAAAGTTGTCTTGAGTTATATGAGACTGGAAACCTCAAAAAGTGCCCCTAAGAAAAAACGTCTTATTGTCTTGTCAAAAGCGGGGAAATAGCCTGAGGCAGGAGGCTTCTATCCTTTCCAAATGTTTTTGATTTGTTTACAGTTTATAAGCCTGTAACTTTGCATGGCCTCATCCATGCAAATGTTCAATCCCTTTTTCAGTCATGCTGAGCTCCTGGCTGTGTACTGCCTCATGAGCAGGTGTTCTAGAGCCCAAGCAAGTAAAACACTTCCTTTTACTGGTTTTACATCTTCTGCCTTTCCCCAGATGTCTCCCTGTTACAGTGAAGTAATGGGGAAAGTACAAAGCAGTGTTCAATTTACCACCTGAATGCTCCTTATTAGTTTGCATGTCTCTATTTTGCACCTTCTTATTTGTCTTCTTTTTAACTTTCAGTAAAATAGTCACCTTTTTTTTTTTTTTTTTCTTTCTTTGGTCCCTGAAAGCCATTTTCTCTAGAACTACCTTTTTGCTTTTGTACTGTTTTTGCTGAAGGAAAACCAAGACTCAGCACACAACTTGAGATTCAGCACACAATTTGAGATGAGAGATTTGCCATTTGCCTCCACAGAATCTATCATCCTTACAAGCCATCATCATTTAACCCCACAGAAGTTCCTAATCTTTGCATAGGTCTCCTGGTTCAAGAAACTTTCATGTTCCTCTCAGACTGCTCTTGTCAGTGTTTTTACTGATTTTAATGTCTTCTTCCCTGCACACAACCCAAGCCCTATATTTGTCTTACTCCATCACGCTCACTTCATCTTCTCCCTTCTCTTCTTTGTGGCTTTATTGACCTTCTTGGCACTCTCTGACCATTTGCTGTTGTGTTTTATCAGAGGGCATGAACTGCCAGAGATTTTAGCTCCCTACCACGTATGTATCCTGTTACCTTCATCAGCTGCCTGTCGTAGAATCCCTCCAATGTTTTTAGTCCCAGTTTGCATATCCAATATTTATTCTTCCTCCCGATTTCCTCTCCTGTAACTTCTAAAAGTAGGGTTTTTTCTGCCCAAATCTTTTTCTCTTCATGCTTGAATATCGTCCCACTTTCTACATTCTTCCCCATCTCAATTTGCTTCTCTGTATTCTCAAAACCTGCTTCTCCTTCTGAAGAACTCTGCTACCTGAGAGATATTCACAGAAAGGACAAAATACCTCTCAAACTCAGTGCCAATTTCTTTCTGGTACTGCATGTTCTCAGCTGATCTCTGGTCATAGCATTGACATCCTTGTGCCCTATGCTAGTGAGAGGAATGAATATCTATGCTGAGTGGGGAAGTGATGTATGGCTCAGACAACATCAAGAGCTGAAACAGATTCAAGAGTGTGTCTTTTAATGTGTATGAAAAACAATTTTGAAAAAGTTCTTTTGGATTAAATTTTCACTGGGATGTAATCTCTTGCCCCATTGAATGGCTTTACTGTGGCACAAAGAAAATACCACCGTGATCTTTTAACATGGATCACACATTATCATGTATTATTTCTCCCAGCTCAAGCCTCAATGCGGGTCTAACTGTTTATCAAAAAGAGAAAAGGTCAGGATCCATTACTGATAATGAAAAAAGGACTTACAATGATGTCAACCAGTCTGGATAGAGGAAAATATAAAACACAGCCACAATATGAAAGCTGTAAATTAGAATCTGAACTGGAAAAAAAAAATACAAACCCAAGTAAAATACTTCTACATTCTCAGAGAAACATTTATTGAATGCAATTACTCAATTCAATTAAATTACTCAGCTAGTCTCCATGAAACACTTTAACATCACTTAAATTAAACGGAGAGATTTAAAGACTGACTTCTGATACTTGTTTGTTAAAATCAATAAGTTCCTGAGGCAAGTTTAGGTTCTGAAGGAGCTGACTCTTCCAGTGGAAAAATATTATATTAAAGCCAGAACAAAATGACAACTGGCTCATCTGCTCTTCATTTTTTCTCATGATAAAATCTGGCAATAAACCCAGCTCCTTGTTCCTAAGTTTGCGCTACTGTCCAAGTTGATAATAAGGTTTTGTGCAAGGATAAGCTGTTTAAAAAGCTTCAGTTTTTTACACAGTGACCAATGTAGACAGTCCCCTGTGGCCATATCATTAATATATTTGAGGAACAGAAAACTTATGTATGCAGAAATGAGTTATGAGCAGCAACAATCTGTCTTCAGTGCGGTCCTGTTCCTCAGAGACAGTGTACTTCTGCTGTAACATAAAAGGTTGATTTTTTTATGTGAAAAAATGAATAATAAAATTGTATGTTGTAATAAGCAGCTTGACTTCTCAGGATTGCTTGGTGCATTTCATATACAATGCTCCAGTAACATTTTATATTCAGGACTCACATTGCTCGGCAGACTGGTTCAGTAAATATCCATTAGGTGTTTTTAAGTAGGAAGTTGGAAAAGAGGCTGCTCAAGTTTGATTTTGATATCAATTTCACCTTATTTCAGAGGTTTGTATGTGAGATAATTCTCCCGGGACATGTTTATAATGAATGCTTTTACCATTTCAGTAGTCTGTCGTAGACATGCCTGTTTCTTTCTTCAGTACTTTGAATGTTTGGTGACTGCAAGCTCGGATAAAGACATTCATATATAGTCAGATGAATATTTCCTTGCTACTCATCATCTTCAGATGCTCTAGTGTCCCATAATTTCATATACAAATTTGAAAATTTTATTGGAGGTATCTAGCCTCTAAACAAGATGTGCCATTTTAATTTTTGACAACCTGCCCAGTTACAAACATTTTGGGAAAAAATACAATTTACACATGCTGGGACTTGCTATAGCTTCCCAATTAAGTCTTCTGAAAAGTCATATCTGTGTGCAGTCATATACTGAGTATTATTTGGGACTTCCATTTTTTTAATTCAGTTTTTGTTATTGTTCCATTCCTTCTTGAGTCCCTATGCCAAAAATCTCTTGAAGTTCTCTAAATCAATCCCTGGCCAAAAAAAACCCCAAAAAACAACAAAATAAAACTAAAAACAAAGGAAAAATTATATTACTGAAGTTAAAAGATAATGAGGTGTGACTAGGAAGAGCATAACAGTGCAAGCAACCTGTAGTTTGGCAGAGAGATGAAGAAAGGAAATTCTGGACTGGCAAAGCGAAGTCATCAAGTGGAAAATGGTAGGATGGCAAAAGAAGATTTCCAAAGAGCCATCATATTAGATTAGGAAAATTAGAGTCAACAAAGCAGGATGGGGTATCAGGGCAAGAAGTCAGAGAATGGGAGAAGGATGGAAAGGGGGCATAAATTCTGGTTCCTCCAGGGCAAGGATGAAGGGCATGGATAGGCCTGGGGCAAAGCTGCAGGATGGTTACTTCCTGGCAGGGAGAGAAGTAATCCTCAGGATCAGTACAGATCCCCCCAACCTTCTCTATTGTCATCAAGTATCTGTGAAGTTCGTTGGTGAGGTGTGTGTCTTGTTCCCCTCCAGCTGGCAGCTGAAGCCACAGCCTGTTGCTGCCCTCAGTTATCCCAGGTCCCCAAGTGGGCAAGGCTGCAGCATCAGCACTGCAATCCTGCTGGCTGGCCTCTGACATACCTCCTGCATTCCTTTGCTTCCCATTGTCATGTTTTCCATGGAGAGAGGGCTTTTCTTTCTCTGTTCCTATTGATAAATGAAGATCAATTGCACAGAAATAAGAACATGACATCATTAACTTGTATCAATAAACATATTGCCCTTAAACTTATGACCACAGTCCAGTTTTCCTATTTTGTTAATTCTTTCTTGTGTATGTATACTATTATTATTGTCTGGATTATTGCAACCTAATAATACTAGGTTGCAATAACCTATTTCTTTAAAGCACAGTATTAATATGTAATGCACAAAATGAATATATAATGTAGTAGAATTAATATATAATGTAGTAATTTTTACTGACAAGAAAAAATCATTAAAAAATTAAGCAAAGATGATGGTGTTTGTCCCGCAGAGATGTATGGAGATAGATCTTTGCCCTTGGATCTTCCTTAACTTCTTGGAAATATTCTTTCTTTCTTTTTTTCATAATCTTAAGAAGTCACCTTATTGAAGATGGAGACCTGCAAATATGGAGAGAACCACAAAAGGTGCTACATCTGACAGGCTTGTACCTTGCACCAAGATTATTGTGAAAGGTGCTGCCGAATCTGTCAGAATGCTCAGTGCCTGAAAGCTGGGCTGCAGTCCTGGCCACTTCTCCATATAATAATGTGCTCCTTGGAGAGCTTGGGTCTGTGTGGACCTCTGAAAGCACAGTGGGCTGCACCTCTGC
>JBBMKD010000001.1:40925881-40936752 GCA_037834095.1 Argya squamiceps
CAACAATTGGTTTCAACAGTTGATGAAGATGGTGATAGAATACTTTGTGCATATCTTATACTACAACCCAGGACAACCTTACATAGTGCATTTCAGCTATTCTCAGAATGTTCGACAAGTGGAGTCAGCACTGCTGTTCTCTTCATACACACTAGAAGAAACTGAGGCAAAAAACAGAGAGTCACAATATTCAGGATTATTTAATAAGCTGTTATATAAACTAGGAGTGGAATTAGGTCCCCTCTGAGTTAAAGAAAACATCAAACTGCTAATGAAAATTGTTACTATAGGGCATTTTAAAGGGATACTCAGAGATAATTTTAAAGGTGCTCTGCATAGCAGAACCTTATATCTCAATTGTTATATAAACAAGTGTGTGTATATTAATGTATTTCAATGTGTTTCTATTGGATTGAACTGTTGTTCGTAGGGTATGGAACTTACATGTAGGCACTTCAAAGGAAAGATTAACACTATCCAATTTTTATCTTAATGAGTCAGATAATCCCCTAATATAAATAAGCACAAATCTACTGAAGTAAAAATCTCAGCCCCTTTCCCACATCTGACAAGGAGAGTAGTCAAAGCCTAAATCTCAAAAATTGCTAAACTCATATCAATTTGTCTTTATCCAACACATCTTTTAGAGCTGTTTTCTTTGTCAGTGCGAGAATCATCAACCTGCTCATCACCTGGACTCAAAGCTGACGTACTATCACAGACTCTGACTTATCTGCAGGTCTTCAGTGTTCATGCTCATTTATTTCCTGAAATTCTGGTTAAAGTCTCATCATCAAAGCTAAAAATTACTTGGACTAGCAGGATTTTATTACTCAGTTCTTACAATATCCTTTTCTCTTGCCCTAAATAAATGAAGTTTGTCCTCCTGCTATCAATGCAGAATGCCATTGCAGTGACAGCCCAATATTTGGCTAGATGGCCCTTACACTAGCAGCAACTACTGCATTAAACCTAGGTAGCTTATCCTCACATTCACAGTTTTTCACATACTTATTTCTCCCTAATCCTAAGGGCTTTGAGAGACCACATTGTCATTCTCAATCAGTTTATGCTACCATTCTCTTATGCGCTGGTTAATTTCCAAACAACCTTACATATCTTTTCCTCCAACTTTGCCTTTCATACTTGTAAGCAACTTCCTTTAAACAAAGCTGTCTCGCTATCTTTTTTTCCAGTCCCTCCCCAAAATCCTATAGACATGCTAATAAAACCATATTATGATGACTCCCCACCACGCCCACCAGCACTGTCCCATGGCTACTTCATACTCTTTGTGTCATCCTGTTGTCTTCCGTATAAACACTTGCAGCCAGTGTCACCTTGTTCGGTTTTCACTCCACACTTTGGTCCTGGTTTATATGCACAGCTGAGGCACAGCATAGTTGTCTTGGCTTTGTCAATTCTAAGTGAGCCTTCAGGATCCAAACACAGCTGGTATATCTAGCTGCCGTGTCACACTCCCCACCCTCAAAACTTACTAATGGAGGTAAAAACCTTTGGTGTGTAAGTCTCACCTGGGAAATGTACTCTACGTGATGCTAAGGATTCATCTATTTTTACTATTTTCCTGGTGCTTAAGCAATGCCAAGAGAACATGAAATGTACAGACCTTTTGCAAAAGTTTTGACGGTTCAAGGGATTCTAGTCTGGGCATTTGCCAAAATCAAGTTAACACTTACAGTACCATAAAGAGCAACTTAGAGATGTGGCCATAGGTAGGTAGTCTCATTATGTTTGATTCACAGAAACGTATTGAGCTTGTTTTTCTAACTAAACTCCATACCTTTTTCTTGAGTCTCTACTAACACCACGACTGTGTTGCCAGAACTAGAGACTTGTAACAAAGGCTTACCTTTGTTGCAAGCATTCTCCGGCAGATGTGACTTCTGTTATCTCCTTTAGGCTGTCACACATATTTTCTAAACAAGCACAAGTATATGACTTCCATTAATTTATAGATAACTGTCAGAGCTGGGAACTCTTCCAGCAGACCTTATTATAGATGTGTTTTATCAGTGGAGTTTAAATTAAAACAGCTGTAAAACCACTAGGATTATTCTCTCTCTTACACAAAGATACAAGCATATTCTGAACCAAGATCAATAAAGACCCTGATTCAGAGGATGTGTTGCGATTTACATTAATGTGTATTATGGGAAAATGATAGTCTTGCTTCTTCCTGATGCAAGAATAAGTTCTATGCCTTCTTTCAAGGATGAAAAATGCTATAAAGATAGAAAATTTATTTGGCAGGTCATATCACTACTTCACAGAACTTTTTTGCTAGATTAAATTGCAAGAATTGGTAACTGAGTAATGTGAAGTCTGTTAAAATAGTCTAGGTTGTTGCACCTGCAGTGTAATTTCTACAGCTAACAAGAAAATTGTGTTGTCATGCAAAATCTATCTCATAATAATGTAATCCAAAAGGTCAACTGAATCAGGAATGCCAGTTCTCTGCTTCAAAGCAGAAGAAAAAAAAAGGGAAAGAAGAAAATGGAAAGACACAAGGGGATTTCTGTAAAACATTTCTTGAACAAAATTTGTGAATTCTGTCCTTTGACAACAAAGAAAGACTAAAAGCTTCTGGAAGCTTCATAGGTTCTCTGTCAAGTTCATGACACTATTTTGTGCCCTGAAGAAAATTGTAGCCATTTGTTCAAGCAATGAAGTTTCCATCTGTTCTATCTTGGTTTAAAGAAGCTGTATATTTTCAAGAACCTCAAGGCGATGTTTACTGAAAGCATAAAATGTCCCTGAAGTGACATCACAGAAACAAAATATAGATGGCAGAATTTTAAAGCTCACAATCAGAGGAAAATGCAGTTACAGTTTCATCCAGACACATACAGATAATTATATCTGTATATATAAATAAAGAATAAACAGGGACAGAAGGAGTGCTGGATTTACTTTAAAAATAAATGACCGATTTCAGCTGACTTAGCTGGTTACAGGGAATCACTCTAAATAAAATAAATGCATTTTTATTTTGTGTGACAAGCAGAAACTAAATTAAACATCAACTTACATGTACTTTATGAAATATTCAAGTTATGTATTACAGTACAAGTTTACTCAACATATACATAATGTGTACTCAGACAATTTTGGAACAATTCAGAATGTCTCAAGAAAAATTCTAAAGCCAGTTAATTGAGACTAATTTTATATGTACTGTATGCCACATACAGAAATGTTACTAAAAAGAATCTAATTGCAGCCCATCAGTGCAAGGCTTCAGATAACTGATAACAAATACCTGGTTAGTCTCCTGAGAATTTGGAATAGATTGGTTGGGCCCAAAGAGTAGTCACTAGAGGGGTTCCCTGGGGCTCTGTATTTGGGCTCTCCCTGTTTAGTATCTTTATCAATGATCTGGATGAGGGAATCAAGTGCACCCTCAGCAAGTTAGCAGACAGCACCAAGTTGGGTGGGAGTGTTGATCTGCTGGAGGGCAGGAAGGCTCTGTAGAGGGATCTGGACAGGCTGGATAGACGGGCCAATGTTCAACAAATTGTATGAGGTTAAACAAGGCCAAGTGCCAAGTGCTGCTCTTGGGGTCATGACAACTCCATGCATCACTGCAGGCTGGGGGCAGTGGCTGGAAAGCTGCCTGGTGGAAAAGGCCCTGGGGGTGCTGGTCAGCAGCAGCTGAACATGATCCACGGTGTGCCCAGGTGGCCGAGAAGGCCGATGGCATCCTGGCCTGGATCAGCCGTGGTGTGGCCAGCAGGACCAGGGCAGTGACCGTCCCCCTGCACTGGGCACTGCTGAGGCCACACCTCAAATCCTGTGTTCAGTTCTGGGCCCCTCCCTGCAAGAAAGACATTGAGGGGCTGGAGCGTGTCCAGAGAAGGGCAATAGAGCTGGGGAAGGGTGTGGGGCACAAGTGCTGTGAGGAGCAGCTGAGGGAGCTGGGAGTATTTATCCTGGAGAAAAGGAGGCTCAGGACGAACCTCATCACTCTGTATAACCACCTGAAAGGAGGGTGTAGCTAGGCAGGGTCAGTCTCATCTCCCAGGTAACAAGTGACAAGACAAGAGGTAATGGCCTCAAGTTGTGCCAGGAGAGGTTTAAATTGGATATTAGGAAAACTTTTTCCACTGAAAGGTTTTCAAAACATTAGAACTGGCTCCCCAGAGAAGTGGTAGAGTCATCATCCCTGAAAATGTTCAGAAACCATGTACATAAGTCACTGAAGACATGGTTTAATGCTGAACATGGTGGTGCTGGGTTGATGGTTGGACTTGAAGATCTTTTCCAGCCTTAACATTTCTAAGATTCTATGATTCTGTGAATGTAGTCTGTCTCTCAAGCTAGCTTTGCTTCCATTATATTAAAAATAAAATAAATTTTCATACTCTGAAGCAACAGAAATATAAGAGCATCCAGTATTTTCCAGAGTCCCAAGCATTTGGGGGATCCATCAGGAGCAATAATTGAGGTATGAATTTGGGGATTTCGTTCATCCTTCTGAAAGGTTTTTCATCAATGTGCCTCATTTACCAGAACACAATAGTCCTCTGTATTCTGAATGCTGAGACAGACTTTCTGCATGTTGACAAGCACACAATTTTCACTAATCAGGGCATGATTCAATCCATCGTATTATTATTGGGATTTCTGAATACTGAGTTCCTGATTCCGTTCTTGCATAAGTATGGTGAGGACTACCAGTATTTAACCATGGCTATGATGACTGAGTCATAAATAAGAGCCCTGATGTAAAATATAGGAGTAATAAAAATCGCTAAGACAGAAAATCAGATTAAGTGGAACATTGCACAGAAGCCAGAGGAAAAGATGAAGAGACTGAATATAAAATTTAAAATTGCACACATTTGGAAGAAGAAGATATTCAGCTACCTTGACAACAACCTATTTCCCACAGCTCCTAATGGGACTATCTATTTAGTGATTTAGGGAGAAAACAGAAGGAGGGAGGAGCAGGATAGAGAGACTGTTTGAAGTAGATAACTCAGTGTTTAAGGTGGCCTGAAAAATGTGTATAAGAACAACTGCCATTACTGCATTTAGATAGCTTGCCAGCATGGAACTGTGTCTTTCCCCATGTCCCCACCAACCTGCTCCCTTCACCCAGTCCTTCGGCACCAACTGAAGTCCTGCCTACTCCTCTTGCTTCCCTTTCTGTCCTCCCCATCCTTCTTTGCTCAGTGCCACTAGGAAAGAGTTAAGTTATTTTGCTAGATGCTTTCTATTTCCTCCCTCTCCTCTTTTTGCCTAAGGAATAGGCTCATGGGAGCAGGGGCTGAAGCTCTCTCCACCTTTTGCAATGGCCCTCCTGTCTCTTTTGCTCCTGGGCAGGCAGCAGCAGGGCAGCCAGCCAGGCGGATGGAAATTCTCTGGAGAGAGAGCTGGAAATATGCAGTGACCCACTTGCTGTTTCCAAGCTATGTTGCCCAGTTCTCTGTTCTGCCACAATCTGGACCATTTTAAACACCACTAAGTACAGTTAGCATACACTGTGTACACACTAGAGGGGTCATTCAGCCCCCTCTTTTATAAAGCTGGCGTGCAGATTTAAGTTTAGTCACTATGCCAGCAAGACTGAAATAGTTATGCTTGTTCTTTATACCTTACATCTGTTTATTGCTGATTTTATGTATCCTATTGATTTATGCATCCAGAGATCAGCCTAACTCCCTAGGCTTACATATTTATAAGTTTTGTGACTGTGTCATACTAAGCCACTACCTGATTTCTCAATGATTTCCATTACATGTGTGCTGTACAGCAAAAGTAGTAGATAAAGCCTAAAGAAAAAGCAGTCAATTCAGTGCTTTAAAACAAATTTAAAATATCAAATCAAGACATTGAAGTTTCAGGTCTTTAAGCCCAAATAACATTGAAATATTTCATAGAAAAAATGGTAACAATGGAGTCATATCCGCATTTAAACTTACTAGTAACTATTCTGTTTCTGCAATTGCTCTGTATTACACATTTTCTGCCATAAAAGTTATATGTTAGCCTGTTTAGGGCTGTTTTGTATGAGGCTGGGGTGTGATTTGTTAAGTGGCAGTAATGTTACAAAGAGTATTGATTTTGCAATGTTTTCCATGCAATGCTTGGCAACAGTTTTTCAGATGAACAATTTAATTTTACTAGTTTAGAGGTCATAACTCATGTTGTGTTACGGCATCATAAATGAAAGGCTTCAGTGAAATTGCATTATATTTAACCCACAGCAGTCAAGAATGACTTTATGTCTGTGTCTTCTCAGACAACTAAATATACTTCATATATTTGGGAGCTTCATAAGTTTGACATAATTTTCAGCCTATCCACTGTACCAGTCACTGCATTTTGTACAGCCCTTCTGGTACTAGCAGCAGTGAGATATATTAGTGTGAGATAACCCACTAATCATATACAATGAATTATTGATAAATAGGATACTGAAGATTTTTTTTCTGTAACAGGAGAAATTGCAAATAACCACCTATGGTTCTATTCTGTGAAAAGAGTTGTGGTCAAGACCTCATTGTCCACATGAACAGTGATATGTGGTGTCCCTCAGGGGTTGATACCTACTTAAGTGGATACTGTTCAACATTCCATCTTTGCTGATGACATGGATGGGGAGGTTGAATGCACTCTCAGCAAATTTGCTAATGACACCAAGCTGTGTGGTGCAATTGACATGATGGAAGAAAAGTTCCCATGCTGGAGGGGAGCCATCCTGAGGGACCTGGAAATGCTTGAGAGGTAGGCCTGTGCAAACCTCATGAAGTTCAACAAAATAAGCTGCAATGTCCTGCACCTGGGTTGTACCAAACCCACATGCCTACAGGTTGGACAGAGAATGGATTGTGAGTAATCCTGCAGAGTAAGAATTGGGGTTAATGGTTTCTGAAAAACTCAACAGGACCCACAAATATCCGCTTGCAGGCCAGAACGCCAATGGCATCCTGGGCTGCGCCCAAAGCAGCATAACCACTCAAGGGAAGTGATCCTGCTCTATGCAGCTCTTGTGGGACCACATTTGGAGTGCCTCATGTAGCTTTGTTGGCACCAACATAAGAAGAACATGGAACTGTTGGAGCAAGTCCAGGGTAAGCCACAAAGTTGGTAAGCAGATTGGAAAACCTTTCCTATGAAGATAGGCTGAGAAAGTTGGGGCTGTTCAGCCTGGAGAAGTGAAGGCTCTGGAGAGACCTTGTATCAACACTTCAGTATCTGAAAAACATCTATGGGGAAGCTGGACAGGGACACTTTGGCAGAAACTGTAGTGACAGGACAAGGAGTAATGGGTACTGAAACAGGGAAAAATTAGTTTAGATACTAGAAAGAAATTCTTTACTGTGAAAGTGGTGAGGTACTGGAGGTTGCCCAGGCTGGTTGTGGATGCCCCAATCCTGGCAGAGTTCGCAGCCAAGTTGGAGAAGGCCTTGAGCAACCTGATCTAGTGGGAGGTGTCCCTGCCCATGGCAGGAGGGATTGGGACTCAAGAACCTCCTAGCATCACTGAGTCCTTTTAAAGATAATCCAGACTGGCCTTGCAATGACATAGTTTAGCAGCATCTGCATTGCTGGGTGCTGACCCATTAAGTCCCTTTGACTTGTATATTTTGAGTTTGTTTGAATGTTCCTTAACCTGATCCTTCTTCACTGAGGGGAAGTAATCTTTGCTACAGAGTTCCCTTCTGTACTCAGGTGTCTTGAGTTATTGATGGCCAGTCTTACCAGTGAAGACAGAGGTGAAGTAGGCACTGAGTACCTTAGCCTTTTTTGTGTCATATGCCCCTCACTCAGCAACAGACCCACAGTCTCCCTTGTCTTCATCTTTTGCTGCTGATGTATTTGTAGAAAACTTTCTTAGTACTCTTCATTCTCCTACCAGATTAAACCGGTAGATATAGATTTTGGTTCTCCAGCATTGCAAAGTTTTTAATAAATTTTACCTGTAAAAGAAGTAATTTTCTTCCTCCTTTTGAAAGCAGGGATTAGAAATTATTCTGCCAGAAGTGGACAGGGAGAGTATGATTGTCTTGACTCTCTGAGGGTACAGTCTTGGTAAACACCACTGCAAAATTTTAATTGTGTGCAGGATGATTTTACTGTTAATAAACACATGAAAAGGAGTTACATTTCTTCTTAAATTAATACTGAAAAATTAATACTCTTTTTTTTGCTGCACTTATTTCAGTCAATTTAGCAAGAATTCTGAAATGTTGTATTTGTCTGCATTTCAAAGCAAGTAATTCTTATGCATTCGCTGTATTGTTTGATGCAAATCTATCATGCATAATAAAAAATGGTGCAGAGGTAACTCAGGTAGTTAAATATATTCAGGCAGCTGAACAACTCTACAAATAGGTGGCAAAAATATCCACAGCTAAATGTACCATGCAAGCTACTATCTCTACATGATACTGTGATGACTAAACACTCATCCGGAATTAGGGTGAGTATCTTTATTAAAGAGCTTTTAAGCAAAGTGTATGTAAAGAGCTGGTTGCTTCATCCTAGGTATTACTTTGCACCTAGGCAGTGAATAAACAGGTTTTTCTTGTCCAGTATCTCAAATATCTAGACTTTTTCTTTCTAAACACTTCAGTTTCTCATGCAACTCCATTTTACCCTCTTGACTTGGCCACTACACATTCTTTTCTCGTTTTGAACTTGATTCACTTTGATGCTGAAAAGAATTTTCTCCATACGCCACTGCTGAAAAAAACCCCTGAAGCCCAAAGTTGTGTGTCCCTCTTCACATATATTTCCCACTGTTAAATAAAATCCATTTATCATTAAAACCTTCCACAGCCTGATGCTGCTCCAGCTATTGTCTTTTGTTGAATCATTGCTCTCATCCTTCCTCCATCTGTGACACTACTACTTATTGATGTCTAATTCAATGCACTGTTATCAATGGCTTATTTTCCTGGGAAGTCTTGGTTTCTTCCAGAAGAATTTGTGCTGGGATTACTCCCCCTCAATATTTCAAGGGATTACATATTCAGTGATTTGCATTAATGTCTGTATGATATCAGTCTGAACGGGTGGGATGCTTTTGAAGAGTAGTGTCAAAATCCAAATAATATAAACTGGAGAATACATAAAAGTCAACACAATGACATTTGTTAAGGGCAAATAGAAAGCACTGGCTTTAAGGTAATCAAAACCATCAGCCTAATGCAGGAAATAACAACTCCTGTAAGATTTCAAGAGTGTAGGAATACGAGTAATCAGCATCAGGTGTCACCGTGTGCATTGTGCAAATGTCACCAGGGCTGTGTTAACAGAACTGTTTTATTTAACACACCAGCTGGTTTCTCTCTTCAGAAGGTGTTCACTTGCTCATTCGGCTGGTATTTTCATATCTTATACTGCACAAAAGGCCCACAAAAAAATCTATGAACTGAGTATGGGAGCTTTGAGTCATTGCAGTGGCAAAAGCAATGGTAAAGATGTATGCAGAGTTCATAGCTCAGTGTCTTTTTGTCCCGGGGTCCCATACAAAATCCATTCTGACCTCACTCCTAGAAGACCTCTTATTCCAGGGCTAAGCTTTTTACGAATTCTCAGCTTCCAGATCTGGCTGTGTTCTATGACTGTTTGCCCAGAGCAGATCAGGAGAGGACTGGCTATTCACCAGGTCTTCCCCTGAATCTTGGCTTATTTGAAAAGGCCTTCATGGGGTTTGCAATGGGGGAAGCCGAGGCACATCCCAATGTGAGGCTGGGGCTGCAGTGCACACTGCACAAGAACACCAACACCTGCATTGACTTTCCTCAAAATATCTCCTGGATGGGGTCTCGATGAAATGAAGCGCTTGGATGAAATAGAAGTATGTAGGGACAGCTGTAAGAAGTCAGACCCAATGACTAGGGAAGGATATATAGAAAATTCTTGAAGAACAGTTACAACCCAGTAAAAAATTTCAAAGCATATCACCCAGAATGATGAAAACCAGAAAAATAATGATTTTTCAGTAATAAGATCTCCAGCAAACACAAGCAAAGAAAAAGGAACTGTGGTTTAATGATCTCACCTGTTGGATTTTAGGATAACCATTTCTGTCTGTAAATAAACTAATACTGGTTTTATAGGAGTTCCACACATATATCATCCATTAGCTGTAATAGAATTAAGCATACTACTGAAAAAAGTGTACCTACCCTCTGGATAAGAATTGGCTTTTTTCCCCTCTCAGCTCTTCATTCTGTATTCTTCAGTTCAGAATTCCCCTGGGAGATGAGTCAACAATTTTTATCCTTCAGTGGGTTCCTTACATGAATCTATGAGTTTCTTCTCAAGGTTTTTCCAGAGTCTAGAACAGGCACCTTCGTTAAACTACTAAAATACTTATTACAGAGGTGAAAAGGCATTAAAATAAAAAAGAATATACTGAATTTATAACCTTCCTCATAGAGCCAGAAACTTATTATGCAAACTCAGAGTAAATTCAGTGGATATTAGCAAAGAAGCACTGTATTTAAATATCAAATGAACTTATTGGTTTAGAATATTTAAATATACATAAATAAGAAGGTAGACAAAACATAAAACACATTATTTTTTCTCACTGTCTCCTTATCTGGAACTCTGGAAAACTGACTGCAGTTCTCTAGCTTGAACTCCCAAAGCGATTCAAGTACAACTCTCTATCATTGAACACACACTTGAATCCTAAATTTTAACTTTCTTTGCTTCTGCGGGGATTGAACCCACCAGCCTTTTGTTACAGTGTAGTGGTTTGAAAGCAAAACAAGTCAGAAATACAATTTAATAAGAAAAAAATAAAAGGGTAAAATAAAATAAATGCAATAATACAAAAGACCACTGACAGAGTCAGAATACAACCTGAGTGGGATGATGGAAGC
>JBBMKD010000001.1:40936852-40951303 GCA_037834095.1 Argya squamiceps
AGAAAAGGGAGGGGGAACCTGGAAGAACACTGCTTCAACAATTAGTTTCAACAGTTGATGAAGATGGTGATAGAATAATTTGTGCATATCTTATTCTACAACCCAGGACATACAGTCAGTCTGTGAATGTAGAAGACATTCTAACACTATGAGCCAAAGAGAATTTTATGGTGTGAATATTTAATATTCCTGATTAAACTGAACTCTGGTGCCACTACTATAGTGCTGTGTTTGCCCACTATTGTTATATAGGTATTCTTTCAGGATTTTTAGCTCTAGAGATTTTGAAATTCCAGGATCCTCACTGTCAGCCATACTGTCACTGCCCAGATCATAGTCTGATCACAAATACTGAAATATTCCTGTAAATGAATCTATTTCCTTCATCATCATCCAAAACATGAAATATTAAGTCCATTCCTGGTGTAACTTTGGTGAAAGATGCACTGGTGCTGTAGTTCAGCCATAGATACTTGATTCTCTCTTGCAATGCAGAGAAGTCGACAAAACCAGTAGAAATATGCTCAAACTCCTGGACAGCCTTTATTTGAACTAAACCCAGGAAACGCTTGGTATCTTCTTCGTATGGTAGCTCATTTACCAGTGAAGCACATGAAGACACTGGTATAGAAGGAGGGGCAGGGCATCTACCATTCAGCACAATGATAAGAGGGAATTGGACATTGTACATACAATGACAGTCTACTTTCCAATTTTAACTGCTCCACCCAGACTGACTAAAGAAAGAAGCTTCTTTTTCCTGCACATTACTTTGTGGTGTTCCAGGAGAATTTGTAGAATCATAGAATAGTATGTGTGGGAAAGGACCTTTAAAAATCATCTAGTTCACCCCCCTGCAATGAGCAGGGACACCTTCAGCTCAAGCGAGTTGCTTGGAGACCTGACCAACCTCACTTGAATTTTTCCAGGGATGGGGCATCCACCATGTGTCTGGGCAACCTCTTCCAGTGTTTTACCACCATCATTGTAAAGACATCTTCCTTATATCTCTAATAATGTGGTAACTTACGCTTTGATGCCTGAACCTCTGCTGAGAGCACATCTGCTGTGGAAGAGTACCAAGAGGATGCTTTCTTGGTGTCATGCCAGCTAGATAGAATGCTGCCCCAGTCTTTCTGTAAGAGGAAAGAGATATTATCAAATCTTACACATTGAAATAAATGGTCAATTCATTGAAATACTGTTTTTACTAAGTATTTACAATGTAAAAGGCCTGGTGCTAAATCATACATTAAAATAAACTTGCACAGAGTTCCCATTTGTTATGGCAAATTTTGTGACAGATGGAAAAAACATTTGATCAGAGATTGCATTAATGCAATGTGTATTTTTCCAGTGACACTTTGCTTGTACGCTTACTTGATGGATGGAAGACATTTATTTACAGATGATGCATAACTACCCAACTATCAACATATCTAACTGCCTGTAACATGTCAAAATACAATTATATTTTTTCATATGTATTTCCACTGCAGTACAAGCAGAATTTTCCACAGGCCTGCAGACATAGTAAAAGGCCTATAATAAAAACACAACCCTTCATTTTACTTACAAATGTTAATTCTCCTAAAAGCCTCTCAGAAGTCTCTTTCAAAGCCTAAGGTGGGATTCAATTCTGATGCTGCTGGAATGGTCTGGGGAACGATATGCTTCAATCCATGTGGAGGGATATTTCCTCTGCCCAGTAAATAACCCAGAGACAGTTTCCAGTTTCTCAGGACAGTTTTGCACATTGGGCCAAAAATCTCTGGTGTTCTGGTGGTGAAAAAAAGAAACAAGGCCATTAGGAAAAAGAAGACAATGCTTTCAATACCTCCACCAATTACCTCTCTTAACTGATATCCATACAGAATTAATCACTTAAATCAGTTGTCCTCACGACCTCAAAGTTCATAATCAGCCACTCAAACTGCACCTATTAAAAAAGAAGGGGCTTTGTCTGCCAAGAACACAGTACTGCTTCACACAGTGATGTGAGGAATGCCACAGGATTGCTGCATCGCTCCCACCTGGCCAATACTCTCTTTTGAGCAGCTCTAAATGTTGCTGTAGATAAAAACTACTGTATTGGCTTGATGTAATGTAGATTCACAGACGTAGTCAATGTAATTCTTGCCTTTACCTGGTAATTGGTGCACTGCATTTAAGGAAAAAAAAATCTTGGCAAGAAATAGGAAAGTATTTTAATTAATTAAGTTGTATGTTCATCAAAAACACCAGGGAACTTAGCTGTATCCTTGAAGGGGGAATTCAAGTGTTGAATTTTGGGTGACATTTTTAAATGGCAGGCACAACAGCTTGCAAATCCTGTAGTCTCTTATTTACATGAATAATTGGTGCTTAATTAATAATTTTCTGAGAACACTGATCATGCCCAGATGCAGTCACATGTACACCACCAATATTTTAAACAGTTGAAAAACCATGAGAAGCACTGTTCCTGGCTGAAATATTTGAGCTATTTCTGTCTGAGGTTTGAGTTATCACAGGCATCAGCATGACCTGTGATCAGACAAATCTGTGGCCAGTGTAGCCCCATCCACTCCCCTTTCCCGGACCTCTGTTGTCTCACAGAAGACATGAAAGGAAAACTGAAGAGGCACAGCAGCATCTGACGACACAGAGAGGGTGGTGTGGGGCAGGTGGGAAGTGAGATTGGTTATGAATACCCATCTGTGAAACAGGCTTGACTTGCACTCAGATGTGGCACATGTGTCCCCTGTGCCACATCTGAGTGCAAGTACTGTGTACACCCCCACCATCTGTCATGGCAGATGACATGGGGTACCAGATGATTGATTTTTCCAATTCATACCACAAATCCCTCCTCCTCTTGACCAAGAGAAAGATGGATTTAAGTCAAAGAGGATGTCCTTTTGAAACTCTAATGATGTCTTCCCAAATTCTGTGTGAATACAAGATTTCTCTAAGCTATATCTGAAAAAAAAAAAAAAAAAAAGAAGAAAATTCATATGGATAAAACCCCATAGAAACTCACTGAAAAGAGAAGTTGAAACACACACCCACAGCATCTCCTTACCTTTCTAAAGTATTCTCTAATGTCCAGGTTTCCATGTTTTGTGCCATTTTAATTACACATCTAAAGCCTTGATGTTTCTTATTTTCCACAAAGAAGCAAAGATTTTAACTTCCAAAAGGGCTTCCTACACATATAATTTGTCTTCATTAGATTTCAACCTTCTTTCCTTGTGGCAGTGTGCATTTTGTGATTTCCAATAATTCTGTATGTTTTTGTTGTTTATTTGTAGTGGTTTGTCCCTACATCACTATCCCCAAACCCCTGTGGTCCTTCCCTGGTAGTGGACCTTGTCAATCACCTTGCAAAAACTAGGAAGATTCTAATGAAGGTCCTAAGTGATTTGGCAAGACCCTTGGGTCCCCACCTTTCTTCATCGTATCCCTGTTCTGGGTCACATCCCCCCTCCTGGATTGGTTCTGGGTTTCCCCTGCTCGGTGTATGCCCCGGGGTACTTAAGGTGAGGACGAAAGGCCAGTCGTTGCTCTTGCTTGTGGGCAGCTCCAAGGACATAATAAAGCCTAGTGAGAAGCATGTGAGAATCCACTCTTTTTCTTCCATGCCATCGACCACGCTTCAGCCTGAGATTCAGATTCACCAGATCTTCCATATATGCCGAGGGGAGAGCAAGCTAGCCGGTAAAGCAGCTCAAGACCCCACAATATTTCCTCATATCAGGTATTTCTTCTGTTGCCCAAGTTTCAGGACTGTTCTCATCTACCCTTTCTCTTAGTCAACTCACTGTTAAGTTATTTATACTTGCTGTTTTTAATCCTTCTTTGGATGCATTTTCTGGGGCTTGGTGAAAGTGTTCAGACAAATGGGTGAAAAGACATTTTTCAAAATATGTATTTCACTGTGCTCTGACTAGGTTGTCTTCTGTTTTTAATGTTGAGGGGATGGGATGATCTACTGCAAACTAGCTTGGCTTCTGAAAGTACTGCCATTGCCTAGTTATAAAGCCAAACAGTCAGCACCATAAATGTTTTAGAAGAGTAACACAGGAAGCACAAGCAAGCAAACAGCTCTGTTGTATTTACTCCTGGCTCCTGTCCACCAGCCATCCTTCCTTCAGCTGTCCTTCCCTGCCCTGCCAGCTTGACAGAGGCACCATTTACAAAATGCACACTCAGTAGTTGGCTTGCAGTACCCATCTATTGATTATCTGGCTGCTGCCAGGAAGGTCTAATCGAACTTAATTGCAAAGAGGATGTCAGAGAGGGCATTAATTTCAAGGTCTCTCTTCTGCTCTGCTGCTGGTTTTATCAAAATATGTAAGAAATTATTTATTAATTGCTGGGAGGCACAGGCAGGAATGAGCCCTCTAACGTTCCTGCAGTAGTAGGCTATGGGACGGGTAGATGTGCTACTGCAGTGAGTTGAGAGGGATTTCTTATGTTCTTAAATGTGAGACATCTGTTCCTGTCAAATGTGGTTGAAGTTGCCTGACAGCTTCAGAAGTTATGGGGACTGTGGGGGAACTAATAGAAATAGGGACTGTAAAAGCTTCATTTCCTTAGAAACCAGGCAAAAATATTCCAACCCATTATCTCTTTATGAATTATTTCTGTAAAGATTGGCCTTTACAAGCTTTAAATATCTGAGCTACACCAGTAGAAATCTAGCAGTGAACAGGCTTTTCATAAGTATTCTGATATTATGTCTTGATTTGCCTGAAAAAACAGAAGAAGGTACAGATAAATGCATCAGTTATTTTTTACCTGTCTAAATCTAAAAAGTGCATTTCCCTGTGTGGCAAGCCAGCTTTGCCTGCCATGAAGGCAGAGCACAATTTGCAGCTGCTCTGCTCTCCCTCCAGGTCACCACATCTTCACAAGAAAGCAGGATTAAAAGGGGTCACCTCTGAGGTTTCATCCCCCAGCAGACCTTTCATATGGCACCATCAATTGTGGCCAGAAATTGTAGCAGTCTTCACAGTGAATCAACTCTATAATGTATAGTTTCTTCTCATGTGGCAATCCCAGAGTGTTTATTTACTTCTGAAAGGAATATTACTGCTGCAAGCAGACCATAGGAACTGGCTTTTAACCAGAAATCATGTGCGGCCTCCCTCTGCAGCTTGTGGTGTGTCTGTGGAGACATGCTGCGCATTTAATAAAAACTCAGAATTCCTTTGTTTATCCTTTGTTTATCCTTTGTTTATCTGACAGGACTTGAACAAGCTTTGCGGTGTATACCAGTCTGATATTTTCGTAATATGTTTTTCTAGGTGCTTGTGAGACTTCGCTCAGGTCAATCAGGGAATCTATCAAATACATCAAGATTAACACTGATAAATCCAGACATTTAATAGTTTTATACAATTAGCTTTAGTACAATTTCTTCTTTTTATCTTATGACTTTGGGACTTCATATGAAATACAGTAGGGGAAATATAATTAAACCAGAACTCTATTAACCTATTTTTAGGTCTGTATCCGCTTGCTTCTTTTAAAAATTACTAAATGTTCAATATTAAAATAATGCTTGAAGTCTGGGTGATTCTGTGAACTAAAACCTGAGAGACAGGCAATACTAATTTTTGAAAGAGAAAACAGATGTATAAAGATTCAGTGGTGAAAGTGAGACTCTGGGAAAACCTGGAAACAAACAGCACTGAAAAGTGATCAGTCTCTGCTGAGAATTTTATAATGCTCATCCTTGTATTTTTTCTGTCCGAAAGTATCACTGGCTTTATTTCATCTTTGAAATGTGTTTCAGAAACATTTGTAGCTGATGTAATATCAAGCCCTCAGAGCAGAGGAAGTATGGGTAGCTCAAGCCGGTAATTAATGCTGGTTGCTGCCCTTATGGGCTGAGTAGCTCAGATTCTCATGTGCTATCCTGTGATTTGTCACTACATGCAAATACTACTTCAATAACAGCCAAGATTTATCCTTGTTTATAGGGTCATTGAGGCTTATGCTTTCCAAGAATATTCATGTTAACAAAGTCCAAATTTATTTGGTACAAACTGTCACAATAACAGAAATGAAGACATTTCAGTCTTCTTCTTCTTCATTTCTCTTCTGTACCTGTAGATTAAGATTAGATCTCTGATTTAGAAGATATGTTGTATCTTAAATTTAATGTAAAAACCTGAAGGAAAATATTAGTGGGTGAGGTTCTTCAGCATGAGCTTTTTACCTGGGTAGACTGGTAGTGTCCAATAACATTTCTGGACTACTGCAAAGTTCTGTTATAACTTTAATACTTCTTGTGAGTGCATGTGGAGTCATAAAATATACTGAATTTGAAAGGATCTACAAGGATCATCAAGTTCAACTCCTATTTTGGTCCAGCAGGGTATAAGTGTGTGCAGTAGGCAGTTTGCCTGAGGTACTGGCGTTTCAAATAACTATATGAGGTTTTTCTCTTCATTATATTTTTGATTAAATGTACAGCCTGTCACTGCAAAATTAACACAAAATTTTATATTTTAAATTCAAGTATCCCACACCAGTCTGGTTACTGAACTTGTTTAACAATCATAAAAAGAATTTGAGGCACTAAGAATTAAATATATAGCATGCATATTAAATCTTTATGATTCCTGCCTAATGTTTTAACTGGTCTTAAAGCAGGATGAAGAGCATTTATTTATTCATTTAAAATAGGTTTTTAAAATTGTGTAATAATTACATTAAGTACACTTTCATTTATTATTTAAAGAAAATAATTAATATTTAAATGCAGAAATGTATTTCTTAATTTAAGAAAAAAGAACTATACTAAAACAAACTAAAAGAAAAATAGATAACATAAATCAATGAGTAACCCCTATTCTAAATAACCCACCATTGATAAATATTTAAAGATTAAACCCATTAGAATTATGTTACATTAAAATTAACTTGTGATTAATTATGAAGTAATTATTAATATTTTTTGGACATTGATTCTTTTGTAGCTCAGCTTTGTAATGGCTGTGGTTACTGCTTCTCCTCAGTTTGAAAACTACAGAAATATCTCACTGGCAAGAGAAGTTATTTGGCTCTTGCACAATGCACAAGAAATGCTTTTGTAAATTTCTCATTTTATTATGATTTTTGAAAAAGTGTTGTTCAAAAATAAAAGTTAGTTTTCTGGCACACATACTTTGATTTGATCCCTTTTCTGCAATTGTTTCTGCTTCTAGTTGTTAAGAGAGCCAAAGTCTTTTGGATCTGCAGAACTCAAGCTAGAAATTGTAATGAGAATATTTAGTATGAGAAAGTCAACATGCTGTTCTTTCTTTCTTCCTTTCTTTCTCTCATTGGTAGATATTTTCTGAAGTATAGGAGCATATTTTTTTATGTCTTACAGCTCATGGGTAGAACAGCCAAAACACACAGGATAGAAAAATTTAAACTAATATACTTTAAAAAAACCAAAAAACATGCATATGAACGAAGTCATAATATTCTGGAATATTTTTATTGACTTCAAACAAATTTGACAAGAACTGCCAGAGGCTGGGTATGAATTCATGCACCTTTATTACACAATTGGTCCTTATTTGCTGTCAAATTCCTTGAAACCCTTCAGCATAATTACAGGTTTTTAGTACACAACATAATGCATAAATGTAGAAGGGCATTGGAAATTCTCCTTTCTTCATGTTCCACCTACTGGGGCACCAAATCTTGGAATCATTCCTACTGAAATTAGGGGAAAATCCCCATGGTGAAGACTGCAGAGAGTGTGGCATTGTAGGAGCAAAGTCTTGCTTTTGGAAACGTGGTGCTGCTCTGGTGGATCCCAGAAGGATGTCCGAGGCTCTGGCAGATGCAGGTGTTGGTGGAGAGCTAAGGAGCTGTTTCAGAGCTGAGCTCCACCAGATCCTCTGTCGTCCAGAGGTGCTGGGTCTCATGCCAGACCCCAGCCTGACCACCCTGGCAGGGGTACTTGGCTCTGCATGGAGGTCAAGTCACTCTTGATGGACCAAGGGTGCAAAGCTGCTGGAGATATAGGGTGTGGGATCTTTTTCTCACCACATTCAGGCAATGGATAAGGGTCCTGCCAACATGAATCTTCCTTGATTGTATGTGTGAATGGTGTCCCCTGGATTATACTGTAATACTCTCTGAGGTATACAGGAACAAGTTCTCATTGCTTACTGACCAGGAGAACGCAGTGTACCCAAGCACTGTATGGGAATTGGTATCTTTTCCAAGTGATCACTCCGGAAGAAGAGGATGGGAAATTAAACATATTTTTCTCCCAAGGAGAAAGGAAATATGTTTTCAGGATAAAAAGAAAATAGTAACACATATATAGTTAATAAGAACAACAAAGTTAACATAAAGAGTGATAAAATAAATGTAACCTTTTGATCTTTTAACAGACTGATTTTTTAATTCAGTAAAATTTGAATATTTAAAAGATAATATTTCCTAATTAGCTCTTTCTTTAGCCCTTGGTATGAATATGTAACATTTTCATGCTGGGGAATATAATCCAGTGAGATTCACGTGGTTGATAGCCCTCTGTGTTCCCAAGTGCCTTCAACTATGTGTGACATTGGGGTGAAGTTTGTGCAGTCTGACTCCACCTGGAAACCAGATGTAGCAAATGCCAGAGAAAACTCTCTATGGTGTTTTAAAGCTGGGCATTTTGCCTCAGCAGAGAAAGAATGAAGAAGATATAAAGCAAAGGTTGGTATTCACAAATCCTACAGAATGATAGCCTATGCCGAAAACGGACTATGCCACATTTCTCCACTCAGCCTGAGGTGTCCAGACAGAAATGGTCTGCAGAGACAGAAGAAGATCCAGGGGCTCTGAGGAAGACTTTTAAGATCTTTGTCTTTTCTTCCCCTAGACAAAAGAACTGCTGTTCTATGGTGGTTATGAAAACATATGAAAAATGGCAGCATATATCACTGAGTGTCACCATTCTCTATAAGAAGCAAATGTAATTTTTGCATCAGTTTATCACTGGAGAGAAAGTCAGTGTTCTTAACTATAAAATGCTTTGGAAAGCAATGTTGTATGGGATCCATTAATGCAGGAACAGTGTTTGAGCTACATGCTCAGGTTGCTCCTTTGACCCAGAGTGGTAGATCTTTCCAGAAATGGACTCCCCCCCCAGCCCACCCACAACCAGAGGACCCCTTACTCTTCACTGAATTCAAGGGGAACTCAGCCTGCCATCTCAGACCAGATGCTGAACTTCTTGGCAGTTAAAGGGAAGCAAGATAGTCCCACAGATAATGGGTGGAATAAAAATGCCTGTGACAGAGATACTGAAGTTTTACAAGGAGACAGAAGCAAGCAGAGTGGGCTTGTGTAGGCAAGCATATAGTTTATTCCAGATGGTGTTTTGCTTCAGTAAAAGCTGCAAATTCTCTTAAAGACACTTCTGTGCCCCTCAATGTAGCATTTGAACAATTTGCAACTGATGTATTCATAAAATTTATAAAAGACATTGCTCATAAAAAACTGTCATGAAGCACTGGTCTTGGCAGGACAGGAGGAGAATTGTTGTAGCTGCATTAATAGTGAGAGGACTTGGGAACACTCAGGAAGTGGTGCTGAGGGACTGCAGCTGGGTGTCCCTAAAGGAAGAAGTTAAATGTGCTCACTGGCCACAAATGCAGCTGCTTCTGGGACCAGCCGACATTCAGGAAAAACCACCACTGAACATAAAAGACATTCTGGAAAAAATTCTTGGTATTTTGTATTTCCACAGATTTCTCTGGGAATTACTGCTGATGTCTACATTCATTCCTGTCTCGAAAGTGTGTGCATTTGTAGCAAGCACCTGGAAAGTTTTTGTTTGTTTTCTCGTTTGTTTGTTTTTTCTCTTTTTAACAAACTTCCGTACCAGAACTATAAACAATGAGTTTAAGAAGGCAAATAACAGAACATTCATACAGATACTCATGCACATTCTTACTCCAAAAAACATTTGGCCAGCTAACAGGTGATGTGCCTTTGAAGTATTTGGTTCCCAGAAAATCTGATATCTTGAAAACCATGATATCTTATTCAATTCTAATCCTGTGTTTCAAATGTGGCAAGTGACTGTGGAAAATACCAAAATATATCCTTCTCCCCTCTTATTCTTTTAAACAATCCTTCATTTATTCAAGCTTTGCAACTCCTTGCATGTAAAAACACCATACGGAAGAGAACTCCAGCACAGACATGGCAATCCTTCTGTCCTTTCTATCTGAATTAAAGAAGACTAAAACAAGAGCCCTTCTTCATAACTGAAAAACCTAGGTAAGCATCTTAAAAAATTATTAGTTACATAGTTAAGAATCCACATTTGCAGCCAAAAAAAACCAACTAGTGGTTGTAGAGTCACATCTGAGATTTTCTGTTAATAAAGTTAAAGAACCTGCTCACAAAAATATTGTAATTCTAAATAGAAACTTTGGATACAAAAATAAAAAATAAACTAAAAATTAGATGAGTTTTAAATTGAAACCTCCAAATAGGGATTAGGGCTGCACACTCACAATCCCTGCACACAGTATGCAGAAAAATCACATACATTGGAGATATACAGCTTTTGACTTCATGGCTTTGGCAGTCTTAGCTATGACAATAAATTGTCAGGCTGTGATATGAGTATTTCTGCTAAAATCAGAGGTGCTCATTGACCTGTGTGTTATGAGTCACTTCACTTTTGCTTAATTTTTTCTTCTCATTCTTTGTCTGTCTTCTTGTATACTCCAGACTAACCTTGGATTAGTCTTTATCTTGATTGCACATTAGTGCAATAAAGAATATAAATAGTAAAACAATGTGATTTTTACAGAAAATTGCATGGTATCAGACCAATATGATACATGTGTGCTTCAGCTGTTTATTTTTAAAAACGTGAATAAAACTTTAGTCATCATGTTGTCACAGTTTGTCTTTTAGAAGAATCAATAGTGAAGTTTCTTTCTGTTATTTCTGGCAAATATGGAGCAAGTGTGACTTGGCTCCCTCAGCCACAAAAGCATAACATGAAGAAAACTCTCCTCGAGGCAACATTCCTAACGAGTTACATGTGTCTTTGTCTGACTGCCAGCACTGGGACATGTCCTTCTTCTGGTTCATCCAAAAGAAAACAAAACAGATCATTAAAGGTCCATGGTGATGTAGTATGGTTTTATTTGTCCTAGGAAGTGTTTATCAAGTACTGCTGCGAAGAAATATGTTCTCTTTAAAGACAAAAAAAGCAGAGATGACTCTGCTCTATGACTAATAACAGAGTTATTAGAAGATACTTCAAACCCAATTTATAAAAGCCTTGCAGCTCAAAAGGTGACATGAAAGTTGAGAAGGATAAAAGAACTGGCATTTTAAAAGGAAATAAGAAAAAGTGCTTTTGATAAAAAAAACAGAATAGCAGCAATTTCTGAAACACAGTAATTCTATCAAAGTAAAAATATTGTAATGGTTATGGATAATAACAGGTTTCAACCACAGAGTCAGTCAGGTGCATATTAAATTGCTCAAAATAAACCTTTAATAGTCACCTCTGTATGTGACAACTATTTAAAATTCTATTTAAAAATAAATAGAATTAAAATAAAGAAGGAGATTCAAATAAGGTTAAAAAAGTAGAGAAGGCAGAAGAGCATTAATTATGAAGTAAAATAGCAAAACCTAAATAAACTGAGTATAAGGGTTGTGTGGGCTCTCATTTTACATATTGCCCTCCTTTGTAAGAAAGAAAAAAAAAAGGGAAATAATGCAGTAATAAGATTTGCTAGACTTATCTCACAGGCAAGTTGTAAGGATTTGTTAAGCAATATTGCTGTGGTAGTTAAGGATTCAAAACACCACATAAGCATGAATTATAGCCCGCTAATCGAGTGGCCAAAATCAAGCTTTTATATCTAGGCAGAAAACTAACATGCCACTTCAGAAAGGGGAGAAATTATGTTTAAGACAAGAGAAAAGCTAGATAAAGGCAAAGGAGATGTCAAGGAGTATGATTTTAAAAAAAAGCTTTCAGTAGAAAATGAAGAAAAAATTCTTTGACATACAAGATATAATGGAGGAAAAGAATGAGTGATACTAATGTCACAGTCTGCTTACAGCTGAGATTTACTCACTGAACAGAGGTGGCCCAGTCAGGGTCATAAGCTGGTTTCCATTCAGCTGAGCTGGCAGCTTTAACTTCTCAGTTACCCATTGAAACCATCCTTCTGAAATATACACCTGAGCTATCTGACTGTGAGGAGGCAGGAGTGTGCGCTGCTTCCAGAGGGAGAGCCAACGTGCCAGGGTCCATTTAAAATTTCAGATGAAGATGCATGTTGGAGGTGGGGGGCTGCTTTCCTTAGTCCTTTCCTTATTTAGCATGTTAATGAGGTGTCTATGTCCTAAAGGCCCCAAGTCTGATGCCCGCAATTAAATAATACAGTTACTCTCCTCTTAAATTATTACATTAACAAGCTGTGTAGGTGCTGTGTGTAAACAAGGTCACAGTTTTCCTCAGCACTGGTGGCATCTTTCAGAAACACCTATCAGACCTTGAATTTAGGGCTGGCTGACAAATGAATTTTTCCACTTGCAAGTGTCTATGTTGGCAGAGACACACAGCAAAGACACACTTTGGGGATTCCCATGTTCATGTCCATGGGTGACATTGACTGGGATCCTTGGTTCCTAACAGACTTGGATATATCTTTTCTGAATCTCGAGAGTCCTTCACTTTTAATTCATGTTGATGAGTTACACTGAAGACTTACATTATCCTGCTTTAATAAGCAAAACTAACAGAAATATCTTACTTTCCTTCTAATATAAGGTATAAAAATTTTTGACAATTTTAACCTAAGCATTTAATTATTTTCAAAAGACTTATGTTCTCCTGAATGTATTGTGTAAGTGAGGGGAGTTTGCCTCTCTATAAAAGTCAAGATGAGGAAAAAACATTAAATAGTATTAGTGCTTTTTTTTCCAGACCTTGTGGTTGGCAGTGAAACAATAAGGAAAGAAAGGAAAATATAAGAGCTAGAAAAGTACAATATCTGCATTTTTATATTAACTTAAAAGAGAAAGCCAAGGAAGAAGTTCACTGAATAATAATAATAATCTGAATTGATTTACTGAAGTATGCATCACTGCAGGAGGGACATCTTGGTGTAGAAAAGAAAAACCTGCATGAACTCAGATTTGTCAGTAGGGTGATGTGGAGAACAAGTGTGCAAGCTGGCACAGCAAACTCTGCAAATTTCCATACCAAAACACAGAGGTTATATGAGGAACACACTTATACACCAAGACAGAGAGCACAAATGATTGAGCCATCATGGGTTTCCTCATTTCTAAATACTTACTGCTTTTCTTAAATTGGTTAGTCTTGGTATGGACTCACATTGGCAAGGCCCTATTAAAGCTCTATGTACATTACTTAAATCTTCACAGACAATAGAACTGCTTCTGTTTGACTCTTTCTGCAGCATGTTCCCATAAAAAGAATGCACAAGAATGTTAATGTGACAGTCCTTCAAAGCAAAGTCTATTTCATCAGTCGAAAGGAAATCTTTGTGGAATACAACTGGAAGAGATGAATGCATTTTAATTTTACGAGACTTTCATTATGAAAGGAATTTAAATAATTTAATTTGAAAGCATGTTCTCAAGTGATTTTTTTAAAATAGATTTAAGTTTGGGCTTTTTTGTTTTTTATCATTGAATGTGGCCTAAAAGAAGCCTTAAAATAATTTCCCCTTAGAGACTTCTTTCTCTTCTTCCCACATGGTAAATTTTATTATTTTCCTCCTGTTGTTTCAATGAAGTCAAAGTAATTATGATGACTTTTATTTAAACTCAATCTCAAACCTCTGTGCATAGCACCTTATGTGTGCCATAACAATTTTCCTCTGAGAGCAACCAAAATAAAAGAATTATTTTTGTGCTAGATGGTTGCTATGGCTTCTACGTGAGAATCACAAAACCAGTGATGTTTACACTGTTTACATAAATCCACTATTTGTATTGCTTTAGGCCAAAGCACATGAAGAAGAGAGGGGCTTGTCTCCCTTACAGCCTTCTAGAAATGCATTTCTCTGGTTTAATGTGACAGCAACAGCAGGATTTCTGGCTGTGTCACACTACTAACACATGTGCAGTGAGGAACAGATAATGTGATGTTATCATGCTGTTCTTGTTACTTGAGCTCCAGGTTCAGTCAGAATACTGACAGTTTTAATGGTGAATGCTGGCAAAATGGAAGTTATTCACACCAGCTTGGTGTCTGATGACTTTGTGCATCACTGTCCGAGATTCTGGTTTGATACTGCAACATGTTCGGCAGCAACGCTCATCTTTTCCCTTTCCTTCTTTAACTTCTTTTCTTTATTTTCCTGTTTTTAATTTCCTTTCTTCTCTTCTCTTCTCTTCTCTTCTCTTCTCTTCTCTTCTCTTCTCTTCTCTTCTCTTCTCTTCTCTTCTCTT
>JBBMKD010000001.1:40953477-40974318 GCA_037834095.1 Argya squamiceps
AGGGAAGGGAAGGGAAGGGAAGGGAAGGGAAGGGAAGGGAAGGGAAGGGAAGGGAAGGGAAGGGAAGGGAAGGGAATTAGGCCGTAACTAAGCATTACGTGTTGCCCAACCTCCCAAAATATATCTAACTGCTTTTTTATCCCCTTACATCTCTATTCTCTTGCTTTCTAATGTATAAGTTGCTCCCTGATTATAGCAAGACGTAAAATATTTTTGGGTCCCACAGGACATGCTCAATTTGTAAAGTTTCTCCCTTGTGTAAATATTTGTTGGATTTCTTGACTTGGTGTCCAATCTCCATTATTAGAGAAGCAGGTAAAAGGCAATGAAGGTAATTTTGACAGAAAGCCCACGAAGACTTAGTCAGTTAAGTGACAATTTGAAAGACTTGAAAAAATAAAATTGGATGAAGATGAACAGGTTCTGGCAATCTTCTTTTGTACAACTCCTACATTTGTGATTTTAAGTGTCTCTGTGCTCTCCTTGGTTGGCAATTAGAATGATAGTAGGAGAAAATACTACTTAATGTCTTAGCTCCTTTCAGCACAGCTCCTAACACCCATCTTTGGCATTCTAGGACATCACTGCTTACTGTGGAAATAAAGAAAAAAATCAAGAATAATGGAAGAAAACTTATTACCCTCTTGTATCATATCCCCTCTTATTCTGGATTCTCTCCATTTACTTTTTTTCTTTATGTCTATGTCTCTTCTTGCACCTATGCACAGGATTCCCAGAAACAGAAAAAAACAAAAGCCAAAGAAGAAAAAAAATCAAGTGTCTTCTGCTAATACTGTTGCAGAAACACTGTCTACAGGAGGGAAAGGAAAAAAAAATAATGCTGGCAAAGGAATGTATTGGTAGAGGAATCTTCCTGAACTGAACCAAACCTTTCTTTTACTTCAGGCTAAAACCCTTTGACCTGTAAAACTCTCAGCTCTCCAGCCTAGGTTTATGGAATTCAAAATCAAAAGGTTTAAAGGACAAATAGAGGGCATTTTTTCCTCTTGTAGTTATTTCTCCTTCACTGAAAAAATGATAACTTCTTTCTGTCTGAATGAACTGCGGCACTTGAAGATTTGCAGAACTTCTAAAAGCACTTTCCCAAGTATAAGCCAACATCAAGGCATCATGGTTTTGAATTAGTTACAGTAACAAAGAGTTTCTCAACATGACGCTGTTTTCCAGATGGGATTGAGTTCTGTGAAATGTCTGTTCTTTTTGTGCTGCTAATCTTGCTTCATGACTCAGAAGCTGAAAGCCCTAAATAATGTTGATAATCCTCTGCAGTCTCTTTCTGTCTTAGCAATGCCTTCCCTCTAATGAAACATGTTATATGCTTTGCTAGAGAGATCCCATGATTATTTTTGATACTAAGCCTTCAGTCCATGCTTACTGACATTGCAAGGCATTCCTCTGATTTCTAGCATAGAAAAGAATTTGCATATCCAGACTTGGCATACATAGGAACTGTATATAATAAAAAATATAATTTTCAGAATCTACAGAATATTTTTTGTGCAATCCTAGTCGGTTTCTCTGTGAAGGACATAAGGAGCTCACAGCTGGATCACAGACTCTACTTTTAGGTGTCTACATGGGACCATGCAAATAGATAACTAAGCTGTCCCTGAAGTTAGCAAAGAGCTTCCTTAACATAGGGAGTTATTGATACCTAAAGAGAAGCAGGACATCTATAGGCAACTGGCAGATGGGGCACAGGATCTTAGGGAGACACAGCCTCAGAGGCAGCAACTGAAGGCTGGGCAGTATTGGAATTCTGCAAACTGAGAATTTGGGATTTTAGTATACAGTAATAGATGTGAGTCAAGATGGAGGGCTTTGGGTGTTGTCTAGGTCCCTCTTCTTCACCTTCTTCCTTCTTCTTCATGGGTTTATGTGGTTTTCTGTAATTGGTTGGTGGATTCCGCATTGCAGACTTCAAGTAGTTAGTTATTGGGTTTAAAGTAAAAATAATTTAGGTGGCATTTCATGATTGGTTGGATTGTCCTTGAAAAGACCTGGTAGAGATAGAGAAGTACTCCATTTCTCTAACTTGCTAGTTAGAGCTCGGGGCTCCTGAGTCTGTAAATAGACAAGAAATAATAAACATCCAAATCTGAACATGAACTTTGACTCCCATGTATTAATCCCGATCCTGGCAGGGAAAATGAAGCCAGAACCATCGCAGGGCAGCATGCCTGCACTGGCTGAGCTGATCTCAGTGAGACCACAGGAACATGCCCAATATACAGGCACCTACCTTTATACCCTAAATTAACTTATTCTTAAACTGATTCCCATCCCGATCCTCCTTAACTGTGTTCAGTCGTTTCATTGCTTTTTCAGAAGGTGTCTAGCTGCTGCTGAAGCAAGGCATGGATCCTGCTGGTGCTCTGTCAGCCAGCTCTTTGCAGGTGTCTCAGGTGCCCTGAATGTATTTCATACATCTGTGCATGACAAGGAAGGCAAATCCATCCTGTGTGGGTCCATTGGCATTGCTCTAACATCTGCAGAAGATGGAAAGTTGTCTGTTCTATTTAGCTCATGCAGAGAATAATTAGGCAAATGCTCAGCTTTGTGTGTGTTAGTTAAAAATTAAATTCATAATCACCGTGCAGATAGTGTTATGCATTATAGTACAAAGCAGATCTTCTCATTAATATACTGAAAAGGAAATTATGTTCTGTGTTTTTTTCTATGTGACTGTGATCTATAGATCCCAGAGAAAAAGGCAGAACTTTCCCATGCTCTTGTTGAAGTGTGTCAGAAGTAGCTGTTCTCTACGTTTTGATAAGAGCCATGAAAAAAACCCACACTAAGAATGTGCACACACACACACATACTCACATGCATGCACACACACACATATACATGAAAGTGCCTTCTGGCTGGGGATGGATTGGGCTTTATTTTATTTCTCTAATTTAATGAAGTTTTCATCTGTATCTTCTCTTTTGTGACTCAAGTTTTGTAGAAGTGCAAGTGTGCAAACAACAACAGGTGACAGAAGGAGCTTTAATGACACATGGAACATGTTAAAAAGATTTTAAAAGCTTGTGTTAGAGCAGAGAATTTCTTTTGTCTTGATTTTCTCCGCAGTATTATTAAAGGAAAAAATCAGTTCTTTTCTAGAAACTCACTGTAAGAATAACTTTCTTCCTTATCCTTTTCTTAAAATTATTATTATTATTAGAGATTAAGGCAACAAAAACATTAACTTTCTGCACTAGCTGAAGAGATGCTCATAAAAAGTCTAAATATCTATTGACCCTATGATCTCAATTGCAAATAGCCTGTACACAAGAGAATTTCATTATAAAACCTATTTTTGTTATGAAAACTCTCTTTATGGATGCATAAATTATTTATATTAGCAGTTACAGTTCAGGATAATGAAGGTTCATATCTTCAGTAATGCTAAAGGTGGACTAAGTGGAAACATTTATTTGGTTCCATAAAATACACGTTCAAATGACATCTGTCAGATTATATTATCCATAGCACTCATAACTTTATTAAAGTTATGGACGAAGTTCAGCCCTATGAACTTGAACGGGATGGAGTCTCATAAATGGGATCTATATAGGATCTGGAAGGAACCTAAGGAAGAACAGTATCATACGAGAAAGTTGGGTACCCATCTCTTCAGGTACAGTAGCAGGTTTAGGGCTTGGAGTCTATTCTCACGTAATTGTCCGGCTTTACTCTTACAAAGACAAGTTGCTAAGAGGCATGACTGAATTTATGTCTGGAGGTGCCCCACAGATGCCTTGCTTTGGTGCAGACACTGCCATTACAAGGAATTCTGACTTCTAGGGTGTCAGACAACATGATACTCAAGGAACAACAACAAACCCAGAAGGACTGGTTATCAAATCCATATTTAGACTGAATGGCTTTTTAGTGTGCCTCTGAGACATAGTGTCCTCTCTTTACTGTCCCTGTAGGGATCCCAGCTGGTGTGTGGACTCTAAAAAGCCATGACTATTTTGTTCCCAGCCACCTTCCAGCTGAATGAGAGATAGGACTTAGGCGGGGCTCTGCTGCTTCCTGAGCCTGGTCCTTTTGGATCAGACCACTGATCTCCCAGATGTCCCTGGGGCTTTTGCACTTTTACAAGAATAAGCAAGAAATTAAACTTTCCCAAAGGACCAGCATGGCATGATTCACAAGCAGATGGACTCTGTTCTGTAAGGTACCAGATGCCACCATGGAGCAATGAGCACGTCTTTGTGCAGAGAAGAATTACTGACAATGTCCTATACTTTCTGGGAAGATTCATATTTTTAGAATTTCATAAGCACACCCACATTCACTGGGGGGTGTTTCAGTTACAGTTTTATAAGAAACGCCTGTTTCTATTATTTCCTTTAGAAGTAAACAAGTTACTGCTGCCTTGCTTTTAGAAAATGTGGGCAACTAATGCACAAAATAGAGTTAATTTGCTGTATGGGTTATATTGATTCTGCACCATTAACAGACCAGCTTAATTTGGTGAGGGATAAATACTGTAATTAATTAGTGACTGTTTCTGTCCATAAAACTAAACAATTGGTTTCAAACCACCCGAGACTGCAGTGTTTTTGAAGGATCATTGCAGTATTTATGTGCCAGGATGCTGTTTAAACTCCTATAGTTCAGGACTGCCTAAATCCAAGTCTTGAAGTACAGTCATATCTCTAGTTTGTTGAAAATGTTTTCAAGGTGCTTAACCTGAATCTCTCTTGGATGGTGAGAAGTGTTTTGTTCCAACACCTCACCTTTGCAGAAAAACACAAAAGTCAGTCAAAAAAAGGCCCAGACAGACCTCTGGTCCCACTGGCCCCACCCCATAAGTGGGAAGATTAAGGTGCACGCTCCCCTTTCACATGTTTTCTTTCTAGCCTCACTCATTTTTTTTCTGTGTAGATGTCTGGCTTCATCACAGACAGAGATTGGCCCCATGTCCTGTGTTGAGAATGTGACCATTTCAGGTATTTACCTGTGATTCTGCCCTAGACATCAGAAACAATTCTTTGGCAATGTTTAATAAAAAACACAGTATTTCTACAGAAAAAAAAGTTCTGGCTTATATTAACCAGACTTTTCCAGAAAAAAAACCCAAAACAGTTTTGCTAAAAGATTCTAATTTCACTCTTATAGCAATATTATACAAATTATAAAGCTAGAGGCCAAGTGCCTGCCACAGTAGGGTTTATATCTCAGGATACTCACTAGCTCTTTGTCCAATGTAGTCCTGGAAATCAGATTTCCTGCAGTTGTCTTTGAGGTTGCTCCTGCCTTGCAGATCTCACTCATTCTCAGCTCTTTGTTCCATAATTTATCTTTTTTTAATTTCATCCTATTACTTAATTTGTAATCATTACACCAAGTTCATCGCTAATGGTTAGAATGTCAATGCAATATCACACTGATAAGATTGACAGTATCAGGGCACATTACTCCTTTCTGAATATCTTCCTCTACCCTTTGTGAAAATTAATTTATGGCTGACTGGGGATGTCAGGCTCTGCAGCAAAGCCACACAGCAACATCATGTTCTGACTCCTAGCCAGCTTGACTCATTAAAGCATTTAAAAACTTGGCATCAAACTGTACTGGAGCTGTGAATTGCTCTGTTGTAGCAAAACAATCTTTCTGTCAATTCTGTTGGTTTTAAAATGAGGCTGCTCTGATCAGACCTTTCACATATGGAGGTGCACAGCTGATTCTGCTGCTTTCAAGTGCATCCAGAAATATGCCCACTGGGCCTTCATGGGGCTGAAGGGAAAATATTATCTCATGAAAAAATTTTACCTTCTGAGGTGAGATATTTCAGCTGGTAGTGATCTCTGTAGAAACAAGAGATCTAAAACATGCTGCAAAGATTTTTCACCATATTCATATTTATTTAAACTATGGCTTAAATGCTATGTCCTTTGGGAAAAAAAAAAAAAAGAAAACTGAGAAAATAATAACTTCTCCTTGCCTGTGAACACTTAAACGGAAATTGCTGTAGTCTCATGAAAGGAGCTCAATGAGTACTTTAGTTATGGCAAATGTTCTTCCACTTTTAACTCTGCACAGATGACAGATGATGCTGGATCTGCTCCCTGCTGCATTAATTGCAGGGTTACGGCTTAAGCACAGCAGCTTTATTTTCTACTGTTGTGGTCACAGCATAGGCTGAGGTTATTTTCCAAGGGAATAGATTGAGTGTGCATGTATGCACTGGCATGATGTCCATAGTAGGGATGTTAAGGCTGTCTCTTGTACACCTTAATTTACTAAAATCTCTACTTTAGCTAATGTATTTCAGATACTCAGGACAGAATCTTTTTCAGCACTTGGGACCAGAGCAGCTAAATGCTGAATAGATATGAAAAGGATATTAAAAAATAAAGGGAAGGAGGGCGAGGGGGAAGAAAAGAAATGTCCCTAATGTTTCTTGAGTAAGACAATCTGCTGCTGTCCATGATGTGCCTTTATGAAGTGTCTGCTGGTGGTTCCATGTATAGCAAGAGACAGGATTCAGGAGTTTGAGAAATATTTGGACAATACCCTCAGGCACAGGTTGTGACTCTTAGGAACAACCCGGTTCAGGACCAGGGATTGGACTTTGATGATCCTTGTGGGCACCTTCCAACCCAGCATATTCTGTGATTCTTTGGTAAGTGGGGTTTTGCTTACACATAGTTTAAGTGATATCCCCTGAAGGAGGAGACTCTCCTTGTCTAACTCCTACAGGATGAATGGCTTGTTGTGCTGCAGTTTGACAGATCCCTCACTCACAACTGCTTCTCTGTGCCAGTACAAGAAACCTTTTGAAGTCTAACATGGAGGTGACAGGTAGACATTAATGAACTCTCATGGCACTACTTCAGAGAAGCACGACAGCTTGCAGACTACTTGCTTTCCACAGGAAGGTCTGTCTTCTTGATAAAGGCAGAAACAGCCTTACCTTTCTCTGACATAGGTTTCTCTTCCTCACAGGCCTCCCAGAGGCAACTATTTTGTCATCTGATATGGCCAGCTCTTCTGTTACTTTGAGAGGTTTGTGACTGGGAGAGGAAATTCAGACCTTGGAAGAGAACACACCTTGAGTCTGGAGTTTTCATACTCTCTGGGATCAGAGGGTATGAAAACTCTCAGTATACAGTATAGTATACAGAATAGTAAATTTCTTCTTGTTCTTGCAGCACTTATTTTTGGTGTTTCAGGGCAGATTTAAGAGACTAAGGAGTTTCTTTTTCATGTGGATGACAGATGGGTAGCAGCAAACAGGTTGTAATGGAAGAAAGACATGACAAATGAGGCAGCTAACTTTGCTCTCTACAACTCTCCTTAGCATCCAAAAAGCATAGTAATTCAGGGACTGAATGAATGCAGTTCCTAACATATCAGTAAAGAAAATACATTATAAAGCTATGGATCTCACTGGAAAGAGGCATTTCCACTTCATAGCAAGTTCTGAAGAAAAAAAAAGGAATAAAGTTTACAAAGTCAAGATGTCTGTCCTTTTGTTTAACTTCATTTACCTATTTATTTGTTACCTCAATAATTGCTTATGCAGTAATATGACAATTTCAAACAAATTTAACAGAAGATGTAAGGTATCAAAACTGTGGCATTGTATTAGGTTGATGTGGGTAATGGAAAGAGTCCTTACAGGTTACACAGGCTGATACATCACTTTTCATTTACTTTCAATGACCAGAGGTCAAATTGCTTTGGATGTACTGGATGCAGCACTTGTATGCATTTAAACCCTTGAAAATGTCTTTTGACTCCTATTTCATCCCAGAGCAGATGAGAAAAAGGATACAATCTCATAGCAATCCTGGCTGCACCAATTTGCAGTTCATGGATCAGCTTGTTTCTGTGCATTAAAATTTAATTTTGCAGTTTGGAATGCACAAACACATTTAGAACACAACTGCATGTTCCAGGAGTATGAACACAAGGAAAGCTGTACTGGATTAGATCAGATGTCTAGTTAGAACTGTGAAGGCTGGTCCTCTTTTTCCAGCACTGACGAGTGGTAGACGCCTGAGGAAGAACACAGGAAAGGGGCAAGATACAGTGATATTGATACTGATGCCACAGGAATTCATCTGAGCTCTATTCCTTCCTCCAAGGGCTAATGGTTCACAGGTGACATTAGGGAGATGTCATTTATGAAATTTATTTATGCATGAATTTATTTATTAGCATGAATAATGAATTTAGCAGTTCTTGGTGCATTCCTTTCTTGGCTTTCTTTTTTAACTTGCTGGTCTCACACAGAAGTTTAGACCCAGGTCATACAACAAAGAGGCCCATAAGGTAACTATGTACCGTAAAACAAATATGTCTTCTCACTTTATTTGAATCTGTCACCTGTTGGCTTCAACTCATGCCTCTGAATTCTTGTAGTGAGGGTGGTATAATCAACTTGTCCTTAGCTTTCCCAGTCTATGCATTGTTTTCTAGACTTTTTTGCATCACCTGTTGAATGTCCCTCCTCCTTTGGAGTCTTGGTGCTTGAATTGAAGCAGTTTCACATCTTTTGTCACTCTCTGCACTATTATTTACTGGTTTGGAATTATTTGGGATTAAAATACATATTACATTTTTAAAAAAGTCACACCGTGGAAAAAAGAATCCTTTTGTCTTCTGTGTTCCATCTGTTACTCAGTCCTGGGCCAATCTGTAATTTCATTACCTTTATCCTCTCCCCTGACTTGATGTGGATTGCTCATACCCATATATAAACTAGTCTTTCTCACATTAAAGAACCTTTTCCATTAGAAGTAATGTTTAACCAAAACATAATTTGGAAAAAAAGGCCCAATCACTTCTAGTTCCAAGAAATTTTGAAGACCTTTTCTTTATTTAGGAAAGGACATACTTTTTTTTTTTTCTTTAACAGTCCCTATGGCAGAATATTGGCTAACCCAGTATTCAGTGTCCTTAAAATTACTTGGAGATGACTGCAAGTTGGGAAAAATCTGTATACACACCTGTAGCTAAATGTATAGGCTCATCTGTGTTGTTTTTAAATTCCTTTAAGTTCTCTTTCAGTCAGCTGTTAGGAAATGATCCAATATCACGGCTATCTGGTTTAAGTGAACTGAATATCTAAAACAGCAAGCTGCAACACTACAGCCAATGTATACAATTCCACCACATTTTTTTTTAAACTGAACAGAAGAGATACATATATATATTTTAAAACAATTTAAAAATTGCTGACAGAAATATCAATGCTGAGTTTTAATTTCAGTCATAGTCTGGGCATGAAGAGGGGAAGATTAAATTTTTGGACAGTGGATTGCATTTCTAGTTTATTTTGATGGGCAAACAAGACAGAAGAAACTGCTGACTTAAATTTATAAAAGTACCCAACACCACATTAATATTTTAGATGTAGAAACTGGCTTACTGAAGGGTAAACCCTTTTTTACAGGGAATATCATTCCTATTGGTCTCTAAATAACAATTTTATATAGTTCAGTATTGTGCTGTTTCAAAGAATTACTGTTTAAAGCATAAGAAAATGTTTTGCGTTCAGAATGAGGCACATTTGTTTCTACTGTGCTTGTAGAGAACAGCAGATTTTTAAATTAATTATTTACAAAGCATTTATGAGACAGGATTTGTAAGCCTTAAATGGTTAGAAAATACTGTTTGCATCCTTCTGATATATTCCTTGGAAATATAGTACAGGCAGACTGATGCAAGTTGTTTTATTTCTCGTAATGCCTTTCAGTTCTTGTGAATTTGATCTAATTTTAGGATGAGCAGATCAGGGAGACATTGAAAATATGGGGGCTTTTGCCTTTCACATCTTCTTTGTACATTTAATGACTGGCAGAATACATCTGGAAGAATGTTGTTGACAGAAAATACTGTAATCTTTAGGAAATAAATGCTGGTATTAAATTCAGGATGGATTGCATCCTGAAAAATTGTACCAGAATTGTACCTTACTTTTCTTGTTATTTTCTCTTGAGCCGCTCTTGCAATCCAGAAAGCACAAAGTGCATGCAAATAGTTATTATTCTCTGTAGTGAGGAGACAGTCTACAAAATATGTATCACTATCTGAACTCCATTTGCACACTCTGCAAATCTCAAAGTCATTTTTCAGAAGCACCAAGGCAACATGGAGAACATACTTTGACACAACATAAGGAGTTGTGTCTGCTCGTTACTCCTGGACATAGTCATGTGTGTGTTAAAATAAGCAAGCAAACAAACAGACACACACACACACATAATTGTATTCATATCCAAGTTTCCATTGAAAATTTGATCAAAGCTTCATGGAATCATTGAAAAATTTAAACAAGAAAACGTTTTCACCCTCTAAATTCCTGGTCAAAGGCAGTCTTGTTTCAAAATCCTCATCTAGTGTACACTGCCAGAGGAAGGAAATCTTGTTTTATGTAATCTGAAAATATATCAGTTTTACAACCAATCATAATCTACACACACGCAATTCTAGGAATAATCATTCTAATAAATCTAAACTTCATTATTAATTGAGGAAAGCTTTTATACAACATTTCGTATAACTCTTTCCTGAAGTAAAAACAACCTTTCCCATCCCAGTTCTTGTATCTGTATTGCCAGTAAACAGTTCTGAAATGGTTCTGAATGGCTTTTCTGGTACTCTGGTACAAGCAGGATATACAGAATTAATGAAGGAAATTTATAGGTGGTGCATATGAACTTGTGTGCTTACTTTTCTTGTTATTTGATTTTTTAGCATCCATTCACTGGCAATTCCAGGTCCTATGGTCATTTGTAATTTGCATAAAAGTGCTTCACAAGTTCATTAAGAGAAATGCTGAGGAAATAAACTATAATAAAAAAATCCTAGAAGTTCCTGAGTCCAATCCTTATCTATATTTTTCTTTTACTTTTCTTTCTCTTTTTATTTCCCCACATTTTAAGATGTTACCAATGGGGCAGGTATCACAGTTATTTCATAATCTAATATTTCTTGATCAGCAAATTTCTCCTATTTTCCATCCAGCATTTAATTTTCATTGTTTAATTTATTTTTAGTAGGTCTACCTCATAAGAAAACAACTGAGAAAACTGAGCTCTTCCTTAGAAACACACCTACAGAAATGTTTGTATTTCTCAAATATCAATCAGCTGAATTGATGTTACACTGAACATTAGTCCTCCTTTACAAATTCAACCTTTCTCCTACTACTTTTTTCTTCCATTTTATTTCCAAGTGGGTCAAGAGGCATTAAGAGGTATTTAAGCAAGGATACTCAACATTTTCTAGGAGGACAGAAGTTCACAAATCGGGTGAACCATGAAGTTTGTTCAAAGCCTTTGCGTCCTTAGTTCAATGCAGTTCTCTTGAATCATCATAAGCATAACAAAAAGAAAAATTGTCTGCCAACACCCTATCTGCAGGTCTGTGTATCTGCTTTCTACATTTTTCCCGTGGTTTTGGAAAGAATTGTTTTTGACTGCCTACTCATCAAGATGATTAGCAGCACAAAGGAAGCAGTAGCAAAACACAAGCTCTTAACTTTTATTAAGAAAATAAATTACCCTAGGATGTATTTTAGCATAAACTGATAGAAAGCATCAATCACAGTTTCTTTGGGGAGGACAAAGTGCAGATGAGTGAAACAGTAGAGTATTTTGTGATGAGGAGAAATGGAGGTTGATAAGATTTGTTTGGTGCTTCTAGAATGAGAAGAATTCTAGTGTAGAATGGAGTGCAGCTACAGCCAAGACCTATGAGTTATGTGAGCTTCCTACTCTGCCATTTCAAGAGAGAAAATAAAAGACGAACAAAAAATCCAAGGTCCAAAACAACGCTGAAAATAATGTTCACACAATAAACCACTATTAATTTTGTTTGCAGTCTAGGAGTCCAGTACACAGACCAGCTATGTGACTGGTCAGGATAACAGGAAAGAACCAAATAATTCAGATCGGTTCTGCTCTGAGATGCATCTTTGCATGTGCAGTCCATCTGCCTTAACCATACCCATTTTACCTGGCGGAAAAAAATTCTTATTTTACAATTTGTTGTCCCATGTATGTAATGAGGTTGGTAGTTCTCAGTCCTTGCAACACTAACATAGTGGATTTTCATTATCTGTCAAATTGCAGTGAGGACAGCAACTGCATGGGCCAAGAAGACTAGAAGAGCTTGTCTGTTCCCACAGATCAGGCTGAGTCATGGTGATGGGACAGTATCTATAAGTTATCTTTGCTGCTCCATTATAGATAAACTGAATTTAATTTTCCAATTATCACTCTGACACCTCCTTCTACTACTGAAGTCACACAAGACTTCAGAGATAAATGTTATTGCCTCACTCAGTAGAAAATATCATGTGAGACATTCCAAAAAATTGCATAGACATGTTAAAGAGTTCATTGATCCTTGTGGAAAATTCCTAACAAGATCCTCCATTGCTTAAGATTTAATTTTTTCACATATAAGACTGTTTCATTTTTTATCTTGCTAAAAAAGCTATTTTAGAGACAGGAAGGTTTACACATCAAAGCTATGATTCCACCTTTTTTAGTAAGATCCTAAACATCCTCTTTGTTTCCTGTTGCTTTTCACAGTGAACTCTGCTTGCCTAGTAGTTTTAGAATTGGGGGTTGGAAAGATGGTATTCAAGAAATTGTTCAGAGAACGACAGGCTGGCTTTGAATATGTTTTGTTTTATCAACATTTAGGGAGAGAAAGGGGAAGGAGAAATCTTTGTGACACAAAGCAGGAGAATAGATAAAAAGAGAGCAGTAGGAAAAGAAGGCGTTTGTAAGTGCACTGTGAATATAGACAGACACAGCTCACCTTCCTTTCTTGCCAAATAGAGCAGAATAGGAAATAATTGGCTTACTTTGTATGAGAAAAAAAAAGAAAGTTTCAATATTAAGAAATTCTTGCAAGCCTAAGAATGGTTAGATAATGGGGGCAACTGCTGAAGGATGCTGAAGAATCAATATTATTGGAAAAGCGCAAAGTGATATTTAACACTCTTCTGTATTTGATGGGTCATGTGAAGTCTCACTGTCTCTGCCCATGTGGGAATTGAATGCTAATAATGTCATTAGTTTGTGAATGCAAAGGATGAAAACAGGAAAACATAGATGAGCAATGATCTTCCTTCAAGAAAACTCAGATCACCCAATTTGTGCCAAGAAGCCTGACCTAATGCACAGAGCTCCTGCCAAAATGCAGAGAGTTTAGGGAAGAATGATTAAAAAAAGGCTGGAATTGAATGGTCTAACTAGAGGGAACAATGCAGATCAAATGTTTACATGGGATACTAAGAGGAATGAGAGAAAGGAGAACAAGACAGCATGATACAAGACAGTGTTGCTTTACCAGTGTTCGCACTCATCTCTGGAAAATTTGGCTTGTTCTTGAATTTTTTTTCATCATCATGGTATAGATCCCAGCTGAGAAGGGTTTATGCAAGTTCTAGAAGTGGTGAATTCTGAAGAAGATAATGGCATACTGGTGGGGATATGTTCCACACAAATGAGATACAAAATATGAAGTGGGGTTGCCGGAGAGATAACAGAAAATAGTCTAATCCAAGCAAAAGGAGTGAGATGTTCAGGATTTCATTCAACTCTCAAATTCTTATGTCAAAAAATGCTCAAATGTATTTGGGGCCCAACTGTACCACAAATTTATTAATCATTAAACAATATTCTCTGAACAATGTGAAGTTCACAGCATTAAGGAGATACTACACAATTGTCTCATGAAGGAGTTGGAAAATGCACATCTTTCCAAACTGAGATCAGCTGAACTAGAATTCCAGCACAGATTGCTCTTCTTACATTTCACTTTAGCAGAAATGTGCTGGGAATGCTGTCAGATGGTTTGCATCATCCTGGGTGCAGACTGGATAATTCACATCAGAATTACTTGCATGATCTTCTGAAAGAGGCACAGAAAACACAGAAGAAGAGCAAGAAGAGCAAGAGGAAGAAGAAGAAGAAGAGCAAGAGGAAGAAGAAGAAGAAGAGCAAGAGGAAGAAGAAGAAGAAGAACAAGAAGAAGAACAAGAAGAAGAAGAAGAACAAGAACAAGAACAAGAACAAGAACAAGAACAAGAACAAGAACAAGAACAAGAACAAGAACAAGAACAAGAACAAGGCAGGTCTTTGAACTGAGTCAAGCTTGGGACAAAAACAGTTCCAAACCCTTTACAGAGCCTCATATCTCTTCCTTTATTGTTTTTGATTTGTTTAAGTTCTCTGACTTTTGATCCAGGCACAAAGTCTTGGCATTCCATATTGTTTGTTGTAAAGCTAACAGTCCACATCATCAATTTTGATTTGATCATAATTATATGCTGCCACACTTCTTATTTTTCTCAAGGTATAAAACTCAATCACTGACCTCTAACTAATCTCTCTTATTTTTATGAAGTTCTGTTTAAAGCTATTGCTAAGCATTCCAGCATTATGACAACCACAGTGTGAGGAAAATTAAAATAAAATACTGGGAGGGGGAAATTTACTATTAAAGAAAGCAAAAAAACTCAGAATAAACTTTTTTTCCATATATACATTCAAAACACCATTCCAACTTGGCAAATGAGCTCTGCTTGTCATTCACAGGCCAGGGAAGAGAGGAAGCTGTGCCCTTGCCTTGCATCACCCAGAACACTGTCGTCACTTAACTGAGGCATTAAATGCTCCAGGGATTCAGTCATTTCCCCTGCCAACATCAAAAAGGATTGCTTTTCAATATACTGTATGGGCCAAATCCATTATTCCTGTGGTCCTTCAAAGCGCTAAGGACTGGTAGGAGCCAGAAGGAGGGCATTGGAAGGGTACTTACCCGTGCTATGAGGCAGAGCAAATTTTCTTTCATAACTCTGGCTGGACAGCCTGATAAATTTACTGCTGTGCTGATGGCTGGATTTAGGGCCAGGAAGGAGAGGGTTTTTTCTCACGTTAGATCAGAAAATATTACCTATGTATTGTCATCCTCTTCTAAATTGAATGTTGACAACATATGAACTCCTGAGGATACTGTCTGGCTTTTCTGGCGGCATCTCACACTGCCCTGCTGTTTCTATGGGGCAAATTGGTCATCCTAGCAAAATATGTTTTCTTTGTGGGACTCAGGATAGGATAACTGACATAAAAATAGTGTCCTATGACAGCTAAAATGATAGAGTTGGGTGGTTTCCTAGTTCTTTTTGGCCTCTGTGAAAATGTGTCAAACTAATTCTCCATGCAAAACTACTTACAATAAAAATAAGCCATGCCTATTTACTTTGAAGTTTTGATCTTGCTTTCCTTAATTCTGCTCTCCAATGGCAGTGAGCAGAATGACACTGCTGAGATCTGGTTTTAGTAAGTGATGAGTAAAATACTTGTAGTGCACTGCACTGTTCTATACCCACCCTCTCCAAACTCCATAAAAGTGCCAACTCTGTGGTTTTACCACTCCTGATCTATGCAGGTAACATCACAACCCTGGCACCACACATGCTACAGAATTATTCCCTAATGGGAAATTGTACGGGATGGTGATAATTATCTCATCAATTTCATAAACATTAACTGGATTCCTGCTGTTATGATTTAGAAGGCTTTCTATGTCCCTACTGCCCTTCCTGTTATCTGATCTTCAGTGCAGCTCTTTAAATATGAAATAACCTGCTGAAATACATATTGTGATAGAGATTTGAGAAGAATAGAACTGCTATAAATTTCATTTTTGTGTACCAAAATATAGTACCTCCAAATTTTAAAAAACTTTAAGACAGCAAACACTAAATAATTTCAAATAAGAACAAATTGTTGGCCATAAAATATCGGAAATTGCCTAAAAATCGAGAAAATTATCAAATCATCAGTATATTTGTCACTGATGACAGATCCACATGTACGCTTGTGAAAGAAAAACAAATAATAAGCTAATATACACACTGTAAGGAATCTAACTTATCCCTGCTCAGGCTATTTAAAATAATGTATTTTTATTTCATGTTTATTTTGTGAAATCACTTGATTTTATCTTATGACTGCTGTCATAAAAACAGCTTTTCCTGATGAATAACATTTGGAACAAAGCCAAAACCTGTTCTAGCCCTTGTTTTTCTAGGATTAAGCAAAGAAGGCGTAAGCTCTTGGTACTGTGTAACACTAAATGAAAAATCCCCATTTATCACTGGTAATCACTTTGAAAAAGTGACCACCTGAAGGAAATAAATAGCCTGTGTGATTGCAGATACAGCATAATTATGCAAGGACAGGAGAATGAGAGGAGCACTGAACAAGTTAGAGATGCCAAAGGAAGAGATTGGACTGCCTCATCTAAAACCTCCAAGCTGCAGTTAGGGCCCTTAGATGATTTAATATCTTTCCCTAGAGGGAGGGAACTTGTTCTGTCCAGATGCTTTTATCCTCCCTGCATTTCAGACAAACATAGCTTAACAAATAAAACAAAGGAGAGAGTGGGAACAGGAAGCACTGCACTGTTCTGCATTATAGAGGATGCTGGCCACTGAATTGCTGCGTGGGAATAATTTGTTTGGCCCTATAAATTCACTGGCATTAGAAATCTGAAGCATTTGGGTAGAAGAAAAGAAACCAAAAAGAAAGAAGAAGTAATAGACATGAAAGGAGGATAGTATGACTTCAGCAAAAATTTTGGCAGAGGTAAATGGAAGAAAAAATAGTTTTGAAGTGTGGTTAAGCTTAGTGAAAGAGAATAGGCACAGCATATTTCATTAAAGGAAATCTGAACTGGGAATTTATATATATTTGCACATTACTGACTTTTCAGGTTTTTCTCCCCCCATGAATATCCCTTTATATTTTCCCACTTCACCTGCATTGTCCTCACAATGGATTTCACCATGCCATGACCTTCACAAAGCTGTAGATGCTTATTTCTCATTAAAAAAAGTGTGTGCTATCATCTGCAGATTTGCCTGCCTTTTTATTTATGTTCTTTCTCAATATGTTCAGTGAGATATTTAATAAGTCCAAATAGAAAGGTGACCCACATAGCACTTGACATACACCATCTGCCTTCAGAATAGATATTTATCATTATTCATTATGTCTTTTTTTTGCCAAGCAACTGTTTTTCAGCCTACATGTCAATATTACTGTCACTGGCAATATGACTCTATAAAAAAAATTCCATGAGATAGTGCACACAGTAAAACTTCATATATTATACTACCTGGCTTTTGTTTGTCAACAAGTGGTGTCATTACACTGAGGAAACGATCCATTCTGACCAGAAAGTTATATTATTTTATTTCTTGTTTTCCTTTGTCAGTGAAATGAGGGCCAAAGCAAGATCTTCAGAGATAAAACAGCAAGGCTGCAGGAAGAGCCCCAGTCTCCTCACTCCTAGCTGAGTTTCCTCACCAGTGGGCTGCTGCGGCCTGACCCTCTGTGCTTGCTATCCTCCTGATCTGTTAGTCCTGACTTGACAGATTGCCTGCTTTTGACAGGACCTTTTTCCCTTCTTCTATCCACACAGACCCCCTTCACCAAGGCAATAACCTAGTGTCTAGGGAAGCTTGGCTGCTGGGTAGACTTCTGTGTCCCCCTCAGGTCGAGGAGGAACCTCTATCTCCCAAAGTAACTGGCTAAATCTGAAACTCAGATTTTGGAGTTTGCAGTTTCAGATGGAAAGCAAATCTAAATGATCACGGAAAAGTTGCATTACATATGTATTGTATTCCTCAATCTTACAGAAATCTTCATCACACTTTTTTCTCAATATTTAATTATATTCAAGTGTATTCTTTATAATCAATGACCATTTTTGTTGCAGGTATTTAAAAAGTTCTGGCAGCATAATATGTACTTCTATTTCTCTGGGTAGGACAAATGGAAAAGTTCATTAGTACTATGAGAAGAATGCAATTTTTCTTTGTATTCCATCTTTATTTTCAAAGTAATGGGTATTATAGCAGGATGATAGTAATTTTCTACCACAATTGGACAGAAAGAAAGACTCCCCTGTTGCCCTTGAGAGGAGAACATTTACATCACTCTTTTTATTCACTATAAAGCACAAATCTATAGAACTCAGCTTGCCCATAGGTGACATTTGTCCTCAAGTTATTTTAGCTTTTCACTTAAGTCTACTTAAATATTTATCTGTATAATCAAATCTGCACAATCTTCCCAGAAGAAATAAATGACATAGTTTAGATATGCAAAGGATGCTTAGTTTCTGAGAAAGAACAAAGCCTTTGCAAACTCCTCCTGAGAGAACATAACATTGGAGAAAGATCAAAGGAGAAAACTCGATCCAATATTATTAGATGGATTAAGATTTAATAGTAATCTTGCAGTGGTATTGCTCAAATTTCAGCACCAGAAAGATTTTATGAGCATTCCCAAGAGAAAAAGAAAGCAGCCAGCATGATTTGTTCACAATATGTTTCAAGGCCAGAAAGGAGCAGATCTGCTATTTGGAACTTTCTGTGTACTTCTCAGCAGCCTTATCCTCCCAGTGTGAGAACGAAGTCTAATGCTTGTTTGGGGAGGTAGAGTTGAAGTCCTCAAGATGGGCTGCCTTAAGTTCTTTTCTAGGGATTTTTATGATGTGCTCTTGCTCCCATAGGGATTTGAAGGGATAGTTTTTGTGAAAAAGTTGGTTTGGTCGAGTTATCTGAGTGTGTTCCCTCCTTGAAGTTCTACCTTCTTTGTGGTCTTTAATGGGCTCAGTCACATTTCTTCATGTTTATAAGTGTGAGAGGGAGATTGCTGTTTTCTTGACATAATTCTCTCTTGTTGCTACTCTTTTGTCAGCTCTTTTAGGGGAAAAGGATGTGTCACACTCCAAGCATTCCCTACCTGAGTGCTGCCTGCAACTTGAAACTTGTGCATTTCCACTTCTTGCTGTAACTCAACCAATGCATGTGAAGAATTTCTGCTTCATGAAACTGTTTTTGCTTTGCATTTTGCTACTAAATTTTATATTTTTTGTTTTGTATTTTGCTACTAAATTAATATCTACTGAGTTTATAGAGCAGTAATTGCTATGTCACAGCCCTGTCATAATCTGTTCATATTTGCTCTGGTGAGTGTTACAACAATAAAAACATTGTAAGTTGTGACAAGGGACACCTTTATTTACTTCAAGGATATGTAAAATGATTATTTTTACTGTTGTGTCCCAGTTTGTCATATAAAGTTTTACATTAGACACTGAATGATAAATGTGTCTGTGGTTGTTTTAGTCTGCATGTGGGAGGTTAATATCTGCAAAACAAAGTAACAATAGAGGAGCAAAGCAGGGCCCCAGGGCCATAAAGAAATATTGATTCAAATTGTAGATCCTCTTCTTAAAAAATATGTTTGTGGGACATAAAAGAATACATAACAAAAATAAAAGCAATATACAAGCTTTTGGATGGACATCTGTGACAGAGATTATTTTCTTTGTTTCTGGGAGATTATAGAAAATGCATGTAACATCTGCCATAAGGCATTATCACATTTAATCACATTTCACAAGCTATTTCTGCACATAGCAGTGCTTTTCTAGGACTGCAGGGTATTTGGATATTTCTCAGAAAACTCTGAGAAATGTATGCCATGTCTGGATTTGAACAATTTGATATTCTTCACACAAAAGAACTACTGAATGGTGTGAGGAAGTGCTAAATGATGGAAACGTAGCTATGTGTTTAAAATCTCCATTTAGGATCATCACAGTTCATCTTCACAATTTTGAGCTAACTGGATAATATAAACTAGGAAAAGCTGTTGAGTTTTATGTCAAATAAACGTGGTCTGTTATCCTGGAGAAGCTACAAACTGAGATACATTTCAAGCTGGGATAGCCAAAAAATGTGATATTTACGGGGAAAGAGTTAAGAAGTTCAGAAATTAGGAAAAAATACATAAATTTAGTTTGCAAAGTCATTCTAATGAAGTAATTAGCCTGTCAGTCTCCCTTGTTTTCATCTTGAAATATCATTCTCAGATGAGTGCATTAAGACATTGCTTCTGTTAGAATGACACAATTTAATGCTAAAGATACTCAGATAATGGCAACAGGATGCAACCTTAGAGAACTTATTACTTCAATTTTCTTTTTATTACACAAGTAATTGGCCTACTTAATTTCAGCTTAGCAAATCACTATACAAATATATAGTAGATTTTCTACCTAAACAGAAATGTGTTTAGAATTTTTGAAAATGGGGAAGCATTTTCTTGATTAGGTTTAATGACAAGATATACAGAGTCATGTATGCGAGTTGCATTCCAGCTCTGAATCTACAGAAATGCAGAGCAGTGTTTCATCTATTTAATATGCAAAACATTACACTGATGTCACATTGAAGCTATATAAGTAAAAATACTGAAAAGTCATATGGTGGCCATAAGAAAAAAAAAGAAACTCATCTTTTTTATTCTATATATGTCTTGCATTTTCCCAGATTCTTCCATTTATTGCTACTATTTTCTGTAGAAAGTAGTTAGACCTCTTCTGATTTTTTACACATAAATTGGAGGATATAGGCATTTTGTGTTGCTTATTCATGTTGACTATGCCATCAAGTTTGAATATGGAGGTCTAAGCCTCTCTGCATTTCCCTGAAACAGAAGGTATTCCCATCTGTAAGTATTCAAAAATTGTGAGTAAGCTGATAAAAAATTCACAAGACTGACCTAAAACAATAATGTAAGACCACTGCATTCTAGAATTTTTTTTTCATTTTAAATTTTCAACTCTTTCTGGAATACTCAAGTAATTTTTTTCAAGCTGTTGGAACTATGGGGGAAGGGAAGGGAAGGGAAGGGAAGGGGTGGTGAGTAGAAGGAATAGAAGTAAAGCTGATGGGGGTGACTTAGCACACATGTGAGTAAT
>JBBMKD010000001.1:40976476-41052551 GCA_037834095.1 Argya squamiceps
CCTGGAAGAACACTGCTTCAACAATTGGTTTCAACAGATGATGAAGAGGGTGATAGAATACTTTGTGCATATCTTATGCTACAACCCAGGACAACCTCTGAGCTTGCTTTCCACTTAGAGGAAAAGCCAGGTTTTTAACTAAGAATTTCCAAGACAGACTTTATTTAGTACTGTTATGATTTTATGAGAATCATACCGACCTTTTTTCTATTAATGAAAATTATTGTCTCTTGCTATTTGGTAGTAAGATAGATGTGTCATTGGCTATGCAAAATTCTCCATCTTCCTCGTCTCTAATGGAAGAACTAGGAAACTGATAGGATGCTGAAACATGGTTTTCTTTGAGAAGTTATCAATGAATCATTTATTTTGTCAAGATGATCTCCTGTGAAAATTTTTCACATATATACAATATTTTTATGACACCTGGCATAAAATATTAATTTATAACTTTTGGTATTGGCACCTAGGAAAGATATTGTTATTTAAATTTTACCTGCATCATTAAGTTTTCTCTGAAATAAACAGATGATCTTAACATAATCTTCATTCGTTGTAAGCTTGTAAAATGAGAAGTGAAAAACAGTTGCTTTTTACACCAGGTTCAACAAGATAAATTACCTGAAAAAAAGATCTTCTTCAGAAGATACAGTATAAGAAATGACCGGTACTGTTTAGTTCAAATTTCTTCTAGTTGAACTACTCCCATTCTTATAATCTTAGATGATATTAATTAAACAGTATTCTCAAAAGGAGCACAGCATCCATTTCTTCCCACTGGAAATTGTGGTGTGTAAATTGCTCAGGTTTCTACCGAAGCTAGGTTAGATTATTGTTTCTTTGAATTGAGGTGCCGGATTTAAGGGTAGCAGGAAATGATCCCTGGCTACTGGAGCTACAGAGGGGAGACCTGAGGACATTTAAACCTCATAAACTTGCACCTGGTTGGTGACCTCCAAACTGACCATTCCTTTTTCTGCTCTGTGTGTTTTTCAGTAGCTGTTGAGTAGACTGATTCTTATTTTGCAAATGGTTGTATCTAACTCAGAGAAAAACTTTTCAAATAGTCATCATGTATGCAAGGCTTCTCTGGAGTACTCTGTTTTTATCTTTGTCTTTTTTTTTTCAGAGAGATCTGGCTGCTTCTCAGCCTTTGGGACTACCTTTGTTTCAGTTATTGCTGTCTTTAATTTATTGGGGGTTTTCCAGTCCGATTCTTTGTTGAATATATGAATATGATGAATTTTATGCGGACAGTCATTAAATAAAATGACAACTGGAATTCTTAGCAGAGCACTGCGTTTTGAAAGAAAGAGAAATTGTACAAAGTATATTTTCCCTTTCCACCACTTCTTCCTGGGACTCTTCTCACTGGCAGGCATGCAAATTCTTCACATCCTGCCACAAAACTTTGACATATTCCACTATCCATTCCTGTTTTCCATCATAGTGAGTGTGGTCCTAGACTGCTTCACTTGATATTGGTGCATTAACTCATTTATCAATGTTATTTTTGGGATGTGGAGGGAACTTCCGCTCCATTCACACCCTTCAAAAATCCAGATCTGCACCAAATCTGTCCCTCTCATGACCCTCCAGAAAACAGGTTTCTGGAACCTAATGGCAAAGCACAGTTACCTGACATGGAGATAGAAGGCAGAGGGTTTTTTTAGTTTTACTACTTTGAATGCATTGTACAAGCTTTAGGAACTAGGGATGCTAATCCACAGTAATCATCTGAGCATTTTCATGCACTGTGTTTGTTGATTGACTGAAAGAAACTTAAAATTGACTGACATCCCTTGACAGCAAGGAGGTGCTTCATGTGAATAACAACCGATGTGTCTTCTGTATACTCAAACAGCACTGACTGAGTAACAGGAAAATGCATTAGCCAGAAGAATGCAATCCCTGTTTTTCATGTCAAAATTGCTGGTATATTTACCTCCAGTTTTTTGCTAGATTTGTATATCTAGGAAAGTATGTGCTGTGTATTCTGAGAGAAAAATAACACAAATATTGAAGCCAACAAAACTTAGTGGTTAGGTAACAACAGCATATACGATAACTGGGAGAAAACAGGATGGGGAGAAACTCAGGAGCATTTAGGTGGGAAAGAACTGGAACTTGCTGTTCATATACACAGCAGACACTGCTTAGATATATGGTGTGGTACTTGGTGTGAAAGACATACAAAGCAGTGCCTTGAAATTTGCAGGCCTCAGAGATGTATTTCAAGAAATTAATCAGTCTATACTCAAAATGGTAAAAAAAAAGTGTCGATATAATTTTTGGGTCCTTATTTATTAGCAACTGTCATCAAGTTTTCTGAACTCTAACACTAGGAAGAAAAATATAATCACTTTTGAGGAAAATACATCTGAGGATTCATTTTTGCATTGTTTATTGCTATTTTAGAAGTTGTCTAAATCTCATTCAATATATTAAATTTTTACTATTAAATCAGGACATTTTCACACACATCATCCTTACCACACTCTTAATGTCCTTTCTTTAGAATATCTATAGCCTAAGAGCAACAAGAAGGCTGTATTCTCTGAAGACCAGAGAAGTTAATCTCTTAAAGAAAAAAACCAACTCTGTTTCCTGAATCATGGTAAGCAGAAGCCAAATGAATTTGACTTGCTTTGTTAGGATCTGTCTGGAAATTTTAAATTTTATACATAAGTTATAAGAAAGTACTACACAGAGCAGATCCCACCTTCACCTTTCTCAGACAAAATTCTGTAATCAAGTGGGCAGATAATCAAGGCTATTGTTTGGTATTGAATTCCAGAGGGAGGAACAGGAACTTTAATGAATGCAGTGGTTCTACATTATAGGGTGAGGTGTATCACCCTCACTTCTCACCAGTGTATCAATCCTCATCTCTGCTTTTCTCCTCACTGGAAGTCAAGGCTGGTCCTCCCTTTCCACTCCTCCTTCCCTCTGCCTGAGTTTTGCCTCCATGGTGCTGACTCACTTGTTTATGCATTTGTGCTACAAAATCATTGCTTGAAACAACCTGGTTTAAGAAAAAAGAAAATGCCATCATCCCACTTTTCACAAGAAAAAAATCAAAAAGTGTGCTTTCCTTGGCTCTGTCACATGATTTTTTAAAATTCTTTTCCCATGCCTATAACTGAAAAAGACATTCTAAATGCTAAAAGATATTGGCTTTTAAGTAAGTTTCTTGAAGCAAAATGACCAAGGCATATACCACAAATAATGAATAACACTAGATGGCAATTCATTTGGACATTTACACATAAATACATTAAAGGAAATTACATAATTTCCAAGAGAGTTTGAGGCATAAAATATAAGGAAACTACTTTCCGCAATAAAGAAATTGCTTATCCAGCTCTAGTAGTAACACATTTAAAAGATTAATTTCCTCTTCTGAAAGCTCCTCTGCAGTGGTAGATCTGTCCTTTTCTTCCCCTGTGAAATATGGAAATGTGCCTGCAACGATTTGTGAAAATAAACAGCCTTCTTTGCCAAGGAAACCATAAGCTGAAACTGTCCTGGTTTTATATTTATATGGATTACAATCCATACCCTCCAGAAATCTATTGTTTGTTATCTTAAAGACATGTGAAGCAACTTATTGTTCAAATACATTGTTTAAACGGGACTTTTATTTGTTATGGCACTTTAAGGTTTCTTGAGGGACTTGTCTGTAAATTGCTACTGGCAAACCTTAAAAATGGAAGGGAAAAATGTGGGTTTTTTGAGTGTTGAGAGTGTGTCAAAAACATACTGTTCCCCAAGAGAGAGGCTTGGTTTATATTAGGTGATATAATACAAGCACACAAATTTCCTGTAGAATGGAAAAAGGCTGTTCAACAATGTTTCAAAATATAGGGTGCATGGTAGGTATTCAATTTATAGTGGATAATCTCTAGAAAGTGTGGTGGTAAAACATATATTAAAGAGAGACTTGAAACAGCAAAGGCATAAAGGGAAAAGCAGAGACATGGAGATGAGTAGAAGAAAAAGTCTCCACTGAGAGAACATTTTTCAGTTACCTGAAAGTTTCTTTTTATTGAACTGCTCTTTAACAAGCAAAGATTGAGGTTCTTTCAACACTCTGGTAGTAGTTTGTGAGAAATTTCTTCACTTCATGATTTACACATCCGTTTCACTACTGAGCAAAGGAGCACATATTAAAAATTCATCAATTTGCATTGATCTGAATTTATTTGCATAAAATAAAGTAAGAGGTTACAGGTATGCTGTCTTTGATCCACTCAGACTTCAAGTTTTTCAATGTTTTCAGGATTTCTGACTCTTCTTTGCATACATGCTGCAAAGGAGAGTTTGTCCACATTAATACCTTGACCTTTACTCTTACCTTTATATAGTCAAAGAACAGTGGGGGAAAGAAAATGCAGTTAGAAAAAATTAATCTGTGGTAAAGCAGTGGTCCATCAGATGTGAGAAGAAATAAAATATTTTCTGTATGTGAGAGATTTTAGTATTCTTGTTTACTTATGTTCCATATAATACCAATTGTCCCCTCCTATACTCTCTCACCAATATTGTTACTCTTAAACACATGGAATTTTATTTCAGTCTTTCTATCCCAATTAGAGATTTTGCTGCCAGCACACAGATGCTTTCTCTCACTCAGAAAAATCTCCCCAAAGTTTTCTGGGCACACTTGCACATTTATCAATCCTTTTTCACTGTTCTTCTTAGAGTACATGTTTTCATGAGGACTCTGTGGGCAGAGCTCTGGAGTGCTCAGCCAAGAGTCAGGATTGAATTTTTAGGGACAGAAGTAAAAAGGAAGCCAGCTGCCCATCAATGGTGAATTTTGGTTCTGTTTCCAGAAGGAGGTAGAATGTTTGTCGGTTCAGGGTATCTCAGCAGGTCTATATGGATGCAAGACATAGGAAATGCATTTTCTGTTAGGAAAAGCTGCAGGTAGAGGTCTGAAATGCACTTTTTATTTTGTGTGTGGATTTAATGCTATTTTTTTCTTTGGTATCATTTATGTGATAGATTAATTCCTTACTAAAATATGCACAGAAGGTATCACAGACCAGAATTTTAAAGACCTTGTTTTTTTCCCAAATTTAGCTTGTAACAAGCATGAAAACAAAATAAATTTACAATTTCAGGTACTACTTTGCACTGTACAGAGTAGCTACAAATCTTTACATTAAAAATAAACAACCAAGAAGGGCTGAGTCTACATTATAATCTGATTAAATGTTAGGATTGTAAAAGAAAAGACAAGATGAAAGAGCAGTGCTTTTTTCTCTGCACCATTTTTGCATCAACAGTATCTAAATCTCCTTGAGCTTTGTAGATTTTATATTAAGGCTGAGCATTTATTTGAGTAAAAAAAATGACAATCAGATGCTGCTACGGAACTAGGTTAGGGGTTCCAACCACATCTCAGATGTGAGAGCTCTAATGAGCTTTGATGTCTTTCATGCCACAATATAGGAAAGATATAAAACTATTAGAAAGCATTTATAAGAGGGCTGCAAAGAGGCCACTAGGTGAAGGACCTAGAGGAGTGGCTGAAGTCACTTGGTCTGCTCAACCTGGAGAAGAGGAGACTGAGGGGAGACCTCAGTGCAGTCTGCAGCTTCCTCACAAGGGGAAACAGAGGTGCAGACACTGATGTCTGTCGTGACCAGTGACAGGACCCGAGGGAATGGCCTGAAACTCTGTCAGGGAAGGTTTAGGTTGGATACTGGGGAAGGGTTCTTCACACAAATAGTGTTGGAGCTCTGAAACAGGCTCCCCAGGGAAGTGGTCACAGCAGCAGCCCAACAGAGTTCAAGTATTTGAACAACACTCTCAGACACATGGTGTGACTCTTGGTGATGTCCTGTGCAGGGCCAGGAGCTGAACTTTGATGATCCTTGTGTGTCCCTCCCAGCTGAGGAGATTCTGCCATTCTTCTTTTTATGTTCTTTTATGTGACACCAATTGTGTCATGCTGGACAGTTCTTGTGGCTGGAAGGAAAAGAGTTGTATCCAGCTGTCCTGCTATACTGGTACCATGACAAAGCCGTGGCTGTGTTGAATGTATCAGTACTATTGCACAGGGACAGAGCCAAGGAAACAATCATTTGTCACACAACGCTACAGCACAGAGAGTAAGGCCATGCTCTCTACTGCTTATCCACTGAGGGAATTCAATTTTCTTCCACCCCACGGCCTTCAGAGAGTCTAATGAGCCCAGGAGATCTCCAGCATGCCACACAGTTGGAGGCACAGACCTGTGGGTCCTGCAGGAGTTGTAACCATTAACCACTGAGCAGTGGTACCAGGACGAGCCTCGTGTTACGTGACAGGTAGAGACGACAAGAAGCTGGGAAGGACAAGGACCAGTCATCACTCTTCTACAACTCATGTCAAACTTTGCAAAGTTTCCCCTACAACAGTGGTCTGGGTGACTCTTATTTTACCTGGTATTTTTGCTCTGCTGTCAGAGCTGATGTCCAGTGTGTTACATGTGATGGCCAGGTGTGCAAGAACCTGCACAAAAGCATCAAGTGACACCAGAGATGAGGGTACTATATGCCAGCAGATCACCAGCTGACTGGTATACTTGATTCAGCCTTTGCTTGGCTGTTTTCTTTTATAATAGTGCCTAAGTTAAGGAAAAGGGCTGGAGTAGATGGAGAACATTTTCTTGTGAGGTTCTGAAATGTGTTTCCTGCACATATAGTTAGTGACTTATAATATAACATTAATGAAAGTATGCATGAGAGTTTTGGGGAGATGTTGATTTGTTTTTGTTGTTGTTTTTAACAGCTTATTCAGAGTAATTATTAGCTCCTCTAATTTCTGAGAAAACCAGGTTCAAGCAACAACTCTTCCAAGGCAAGAGCAGAATCTCAGAAATATGTTCTTTCCTAGGAGTGCTATCCTAGCAAATCTGGGAAATTTATTCCTGCTTCACCTGGAAAAACAGTGTAATGTGGGTAAACCACCCAAATTGGCCAGATGGTTTTAGATGAGAGGGAAGAAAACAGAAGATTCACAAACATCCTATGATTAAATATCATCTCCTTTTTTCCCACAGTATCACAAATAGAGAATTAATGTGGGATGTGGGAGGTTCCTATTGAATTCAATCCTTTCCTGGGAAGGATTTCACCCACATTAAGACTCCAATCAAATTTATTGTAGGATACTCTGAACTAGAAATATGTTCTTAATAAGGATATTTTGTTTTATGTAAATAATTAAGCATGGCAGGAAGAATTAGAACAGAGGTTTTTCACCCTCTGGTAGTATCTGCATGTCTTGCTCTCCATCCTGTTATCTAAACCATAATATCTTTAATTTGCTATTCTTCTCTCTTCCCTGCTCCCTATTCGTAATAATTCTTGGACTGGTGGACTACAGGACCACTGCTACTTCTGGCCAGAAATATCTTCCCAGGAGGAGGAATGTTTTGTAAAACTCCTCTTAGAGTCCTCTATGTTCCTCTAGGGCAACATAAGGAGACACTTCATTTGTAACTAAGAAGCTCCCAGTTAGTAGATACTTCTATCTACTCTTTTCAATTATCTGCTGAAAACAATTCATAGAGTGCAAATAGTGTCTGCGTGTGCCCACGTGAAATACATCAGGGCTGTCATCTCAAAGATGCAATTTTATTAGCTGAAATATCTGGAGTAGTTGTTCACAAACTGGACTACCATTATGTGTCTAGATAATCACACTCTTGAGCTCATCAAGCACCTATATATAGAGTAAGCACCACCATCACATTGTTAAGACTTCCATTATCCTGAGTGAAATGGAAACACAATGCCTGGATGTCCTTTCTCCTTTGCATTTTTAAGGACAGTTATGATGCTGTGATCCCATTCCAGCAGGGACAAAATAGCTCCATTAAGATTTCTGGGTCAGCTCCTACTCATCCATAATCTATGCTCTGATGTTACTTAAAAAGGTTTTGATTTTGCACAGATTAACTAAGAACCAGGTGAGTAGTTAATTAAGTGAGTTTGCATTGATAAATTTTCACTTATTCAGTTTCATGGACCATAGTCATACAAGACTTTTCTCCCCTGCACTTCACTTTATTTATTTAAAGTTCCTAAACCAAGGAAAACAAACTTTACATTGGTTTCTAATCAATATTTTCTTTGCATGCCTGCAACCAACAGCACAAGGTGACAATGTCATATTCAAGATAAATGGGCTTTGGAAATGCACTTTTCCTGTATAATTGAAAACAGAGCTACACATTAAAAAAGCATTTACTTTTCAATGTTCTCTTGTATAGGGGAAATTGTCTGGCAAAATGAGTCTAGGTTTGTGCTTCAGAGAGGCAAGAACCTTTCTGATATCTCCCTACATATGGTCCCCTTCCATCATCCTCTCTAGAAGACTAATTGATTACGTTTTTTCAGTTTTCCCAAAACAGAAAGTCCATCACTTCTTCTTTTCATTTTTTTAATGTGATCAAAACTTTATTTTAAAAATAATCTTTTACAAAAGTTTAGAAAAAAACATTTCCAGAAATTGATTTTGATAATTTTTTCTATTGCAAACATTCATGGCAGCAAACAGGCTTAAAGAATGTTTTCCATTCCTCTTTTTTACTATTTTAAGCATTCATCTTTTAGAACTGTTTCATTGTTCATCTGTACCACCTGCCTTTAAAATTTTTTTGTTTTTTAATACCATCTATGTTTTACAGTAATAATAATGTAATGATTTATTGGAAAGAAGTATTTTGCTCACATCACTGTTTTGTATTATAGCTTATCTTGCCAAATGATTCAAATATATTTTGACTTCAAGTCTCTGCATGTTTATGTTTAAATACCGTGCAGGTATTAGTTTTACAGCTAAAAGTACTGGTTTGAGTACAATAGTTAAAATCAGCTTTTCCTGTTACGTACAGAATTTACTGAGACATTCATATTTTCACAAGTTTATCTATTTATTTTATAAATCTTTTTTCTTTCAATATGAACAGCAAAATGTCATGTGCCTTGTAAAGTGGCTGTATGACCCATATTCTAATCATGTTGTGGTGCTTCCTGTTCCCTAAATGCATCCTTTGAACAGGTGAAGGCTGTAGACTAGACTGCATGCTGGAGGATGTGTTTCTTTCAAGGAGAGTGTTGGCAACTGCACAAAAAGGAAATGTTGTTACACAACCATTTTCAACCTTTTCCTTTCATTCATTGTATAAACTTTACCTCCAACACTCAGCTTACACCTCTTATCATGCTAGACCACAGCAAAGGGAGAAGGTGGTAGCTGAAAATCAAATCAGATAAAGAAAGAAGCAATTGCTTGGGTTAAAGGATCAGAGCTTCTGATTCTCTGCCTGCTGCCTTGGCTGAACATCTTTTTTCTCTGTTCATTGTTCAGCTTAGAATCTTATTTATTTCACACAGTTTCTTTAAGTCCACATAGCAATGGCAAAAATATTTTAAAAACTGTTTGGATTTTTGCAAAGAGTTGTGCTTGAGGCTACTGCTGATGACTGCTCAGATGCTTAATATGTTATATTATGATGGTGAGCACCTCTCTAAAGTCCACAATTATTCCAAATTATTTTCTAGTATTTGGCTTTAATAAATCAATAATTACACTCCTTTCTTGATGTAATAAGTGAATTAGCTGTAAAAATTTCTGGTAAAAATTCTAGAACTGGTGCATCCCAAATCTCTATCTCCATTTCAAAATTATCTGATAGTTCTCCCAGACATTACAGCCTACAGAAACAGTTCAGAACATTGCAATTTTGTCACTTCATGTAGAGTAAGAAATTCCATTTTCATCACCTGCTTCATGAGAATTACTGAAGAGGTTTATCAGGAATAAATTAGCGTATACTTAGGACCTCAGATTTGAAATGAACATAAATCCACTGATCCTTGACTGGTGAAAAAGCATTTATTGCATGAAAAATTGTGATATTTAAAAAAGCAAGCCCTTTTTTCTAGTCTCTGTAGTTCTTCCTGGAAGATGATTTTGAAGTAGACCAAGGAAACAGCAATGACATGAGCTTGTAGGTGCACCTGCTCTGATCAGACAGTAAAGGTAATTTAACCACACCCCATTGGTTCTGCCAACGTAGTTGCAGTGGGTCTTAAATAAGGGCTTTTAAGTCTTATGTGCCTTGTAGTGTCATGAAGTTTCTAGGGCTCTTAAAGAAACAAACAAATCTTCATTTCTGCTGCTGTTAAGGAAAAATTCTCTCAATTCCTTTTGTTACTATATTATCCTCTCCTTTACTTACATTCTCCAGATCCTACTGCATGAGCTCCTCCTTTCTGTAAAACTTCAGATTGTATGTATGAAGAAGTTTATGATCATTCTCATTCAGTTTTATTCTGGCCTTATATGACCCATTTTCAGTACAGAACTCAGCTTTGAAATTTAAATAGTACTTCAAATTCAACCACTGTGCCACACTTTGATTTAGCTGCTTATGTCCTACAGAGAATGTCACTCCCCTATTAGAACGTGAGTAATTTTAAGTTGTTCCCTCAGATGCATTAACATCGGACAAGGCAGAAATGCAATTTGATTGACAAGGAGATGTTTTAGCTGGAAAAGTCCTGAATGTAAACTTGACAAATGAAAAAGCACAGTGTGGAGATCACAGGAGGAAAACAACTAGGGAATGGCATGAGATTTTTTGCAAAATTGCTTTTCTGGTAAAGTCACATTTCAAGCTGAATGATTAGCACTTACTCAGCAGATCATCATGCACTGACCTTGGTAGTGTATCACCAGGGTCAGATTTGCATACATATTCATATGGGTGAATAATTCTCAAATTTTCCATTACATTAGGCACAGTTTTGTTTTTTTCTTTTTTTTTTTCTCTATCATGCATGAATGTCTTCTCTATATTCTTTTTGAAATGAAGAAAGTGGGTTCATGCTTAGAATAACTTAGCTCCCTAGTGCACTTTCTCCTTACAGCTGTTTCCCTGAAGAGCCCTCTTTTACATGAAACTTGTTTTGTTTGTAAAGTGATTTCCCCTTCTTCTGCAGTTATCAAGTAATGGGAAAATACTGATCGTTCATGCTTGGGATGTGGTACCACCTGCTTTTAGATCACCGTCAGTGGCTGATACTGTGCGAAAGCTTGATATATCCTATCACGTTATCAGGTATTACTATTAATGCTAATAGTTTTCCCAGAGCAGTAGTGGAGAAATGGCAGGATTCTTTCTGCAAAAATAAGGTGGGAGATATGGAGTAAGCCTTTGTCTGCTCCAACTCATCACTTAGAAACATTGGAGACACCATATTCTATATCAAGTGTAATATTCTATACACAGAACTCCTTGTTCTTCTAATGCCTTCTCTAAGGTGACTTAGCTCTTTAACATAACCACATACTGCTGCACAGAAGATGGAAGCCCTGTGTGTTCAAGGGTTTTTAAATTTTTACATATGGATTTACTTTGGATCTAAATGAAACAAAATCATCAGCAAATTATTTATGTAGAAAAGAATTGTTATATTACAGTATTTTATTTTTCATTTTATAGTAATGTTCTTAGCCTACAAAATATCAATCTACAGATAAATCTTCATGGGATTTTAGTTTATCAGGTAGCTGGCTCAGAACATAGAGCATGCAACAGAAAAATTGCTAAAGAGATAATCAGGTAGATTTAAATAATAGAGGAACTGCTGTATGTATGGTTAATAAAATCCTTCAACTGTAGCTAGCCTTCCAGTACAGCAGAAACCTAAGAAATATTTTTAATATTTTGAACTGATTTGAGTTTTTTTGCAACACTGAAAACAGGAATATCTGAAAAAAATCTTCATTCATTTTTTTATATTAGAAGCTACAACACTTCTTAAGGTAAAATCTGGTTTTTAAGCAGTAAATTCGCTATAGTCATCTTTAGAAGTAGGTTGTAGCTTTCAGCATATTTTGTATGTCCACATAGCAAAAGTATTTTTCCTGCAACTTTTCAATTTGCTGAGTATGTGATTCTGAATCTTCCCTGCCTTTGTCATTTTTGTAGGTTATGCTTTAACCTACATCTGTAATGTTTGCACAGCACGAACAGTGCCTACTGTACCTTGACTTATCACATTCACTTCCACCATTGCCAATTCAATTGGACAAGAAATGGTTTACAGCCTTTTGGAAGGTCACATATGATTCAAAGAGGAATTTCTTGCCTATGTGAGAAATGTGTTTTTTCTATAATTTGGGTTCATATTATTCCATCTGATGCTGTGGGATTCAGGTATGCCAGTGACACCTCAGTGCAGCTATATGATATCCTCTTCACACCACCTACTCTGTATTTATAGATGAAACCTTCAGTTTACAAAAAACATTTGTAATACTCTCATGCAGTCATGCAGTTATCATCTGCTAAGAGAAAAGGAGCAATCTATGCAAACTCTTTCAAGTAAGCCAAATTCTCATGCTCCAAGAAAATATAAGCCTTGTCATTCCAGCAGTTGCTTTTAAAATATTGACTCCAAGGAAAAAATGTGTTTAAGGCTTTTATGAGCTTTAAAGAATGTGTGTGGGAGAGATCAAGAGAAGGAGGTCATGCTTGTTGCCAAGTTGTGGACATGAGAGAGATCTACAGTGCCAGCACAACACACCTCTGTGTGGATGCAATGTTCTTATCCTATGGAGATGGTATCACGGCCACCACCTATAGCAGAATAGATCAAAGCTAGTGAATGTGTGCTTCAGTGTTTAATTTTTGTTCTTGAAAGAACATATCATTAGCATTGCCTATGGTCTGGGAAAAACACAGTGATAGCACCAAGAGTTTTGCTGGCAGAAAGAGAAAGGATAAAAGATTTAAAAAAAAGAACAACAAAAACAACAACAACAAAAACAACAACAACAAAAAAATCCAAAAAACAAAACGTGACAAAACAAAACCTTAAAGGAGGTATTCGAGCCAGCAGCTGGAGTAATGGGGTCATGTTCTGATTTGCCTTTCATCAATTAAAATCTAGTCTTTATAACTCAGAGTTTTGTATGTACCTTGAGGACTGATGGGTTTCATTGTCTTAATTTGGACAACTGCACAAACCCTGAAGTGTTGTAAAGTTAGTTGGTCACCCTTGCTATGAACTGTACTGCATTCAGCCTGTAGATATTTTGTTTCGTGTTTATAAAAAAAAAAGTGAGGTGCAGAAGTTAATTTTAAATATATAAGATACAGTGATTCAAAAAACTGTAAGGATACGCAACTCCAGATTGTTAAATACATTATTTTGTAAAATAGAATGTGCAAAAAACTCCCCATTGGGCTAAATATGTTTTAGATGAGATAGATTTATCCAAGTGAGGAAGTTCTGATTGACCTTAGGGCTGCAAAGGGGCTAGATTATATAATAGTTAAATTGTTAGCAATTATGTTTGAGAATTGTGAAAAACTGAATACCAAACATATTATTTATCCTTGAAAGGGAGAATATGAAGGACATGGAAAATTATAGCTCACGGCACTTAAATTTAATCCCTTCAACAAATCATTAGGCAATCAGTTTAAGTATCTAGACGGTAAGACAGTGATAAAAACTGTAGTTCCTCCAGAGTAAATCAGCCAAATAAGCTTTGGAAAAGGTGGTAAAGGTAAGATACTTTGACTTCGGTGTAATTTTTGGCACTGTTTCAAGTGGTATTCTGTGATTATGTGATTCTCAGAAGCATATTGAGAAAGTGAGAGGACGATGAAATCTTCATCAGATAGGTGTGCAATTGGCCAGAAAAAAATCACAGATAACACATACTTATCACCAACATTTCAAGGCATCTTAAAAGCTCTAGGGGGATTCTTTGGAGCTCAGTTATATTTTATATTTTCTGTAGTTACAGAAAATGCTATAAAGGTTTAATTTATGCCGTTTGCAGCTGATACCATGTGGGTATATAAAAGGGCTTGATCTAAATCCTTTAGATCAAGATCAGAATGAGAATAAAAATTCAGCTTTTGAAATAGACCCTAAGTCATGAAATCAGAAAAGTTACAAAGGCAAAATAATGGTTAACAAAAAGGGTATGAGATATATGCAAGTTCATAAAAGCAAATGACATTTTTGCCTCTACTTTTTTGGTATGGTCTGTGTAAACAAAATGAGGCAGACAACCTGTCCTCTTTTTACTACTAGTGAAGTCTGACTTGGAACACTACACCATATTGCCAAACTAGTAGAATATCTAAAAAACAAGTAGAATCCTGGGGCGTACAAAAAACCCTTAAAGAACCACACAGTCACTGCATGTGACCTTGACCTGCACAAAACAGAGGGCAAATGTGGCAGTTATGGTATGTATGTATGTACGTATGTATGTATGATATGACAGTAAGAGAAACTTTGCTGGTCACTGTTGGATCACTGGGTATTTTATCCCTAATATTTAGGGCCACATTTGGGACACTATTATCTTGAGCTCAGCACTTTGGAGGTGATGCTTGGTCTAAGGGAGATCAACTTTCATTCTGATTGCCATGGCCTAGACCAAAAGTGTGCACAGTACAGTGAACAGAGTAACAGCCAGGGTGGGGTGAAAAAGAGTGAGACCTGTATGTCATGCTAGTTGTTATGTCATAACATCACCTGAATGATTCATTATTCTTGATGGTTAAAGAAGCCATTTTGTACTCAAAGGAGTGAACAAAAAAGGATGTGAAATCCTGTTCCAAAACGCAGGCCATTTTGTTTTTTCAAAAGTGCTTATTTCCCAATAAAACTGTTGTAAATAAGTTTTAATTGGAGTGAAGAAATTTAATAAATCTATGGCCTCTGAGATTTAAATATTCCAAATCAACAATGACACTGGACTGCTCTCTAAGATATGTATTTTAGTGTGCAAATTTTGAGGAAAGCAAAACTTTTTTTGTGAGTCTTGATATGATTCTCATCTTCCCTTTGCCTTTGGTTCTTCAAAATCTCCCAAGCCAGGGTTGTTGTTGTTGGTTTTTTTTAAAGGTAACATCAACAAAGTTTTGATCAGTGATAATGCATCATTCTCTGTTGTCAGACATACAAAAAATGACAAGTGACAGATGAGATTGAAATTGTTGAATTTTCATCTATCTGAGACTTATTTAACAGAAACATACTTATTCTTCCCTTCCTCATCCCTTCTGTCAGTTTATCTTCCCAATTTGATGTGCCTGCTCAGGTTCTACTTGTCTCCTCTTGGGTGATTTTACAGCATGTGGAGAAAAGAAGTTCCTCCTCACTCAGTGAAGTGGTGTCAGTGGTACATCTGGTCTCACCTCTCAGCTGTTTTAGAGGAAACTTTACTTGCAGTTTGCTTCCATTTCTAATACACTGGGGATCTCTTCTACAGCCCAGACACCCACTGAACAGCAACAAGGATGTAACCACTTCTAACCTAATAAATCTGTATTTGGATCCGCTATGAGAAGCCCTAGTCTGTACCCACCATTGCAGCCATGAATGAGACAGTTCCAGCCACAAAAACTGTCATTACTTCATTTCTGCAGCATATCAAAAGATCTCAGCAAGAGCTGCTTCTAGCAGAACTAGGTATATGTGTTTTGTTCATATCTCATCAAATCCTAAGCAGGAAATGTAAGCTTTACATTCCCAGTAGGAATATTAATACTGCTATGTTACATTTACTACGTTATATGCTATGTCAATTTAAGAAAATAAACCACAATATGTTAAACAGTTTAGAAGAAAAATGAGCACAGAGAACACTTCACAGCTAATGGTTTTCAATATTATTCCTAGTATTCAGTGCAGCTTTTCTTAAGGGATTCTCAAGAATTTTGCTGTGAATGTTTCAATGAGACATTTTTGTGCTTTGTTATGCAAACATTTAAAGTGTCAACAGCATGTGTCAGTTTTGCTAAACTCTACATGAGGACTGAGAAATGATGCTGCAAAACTATATAATTTCACAATGATAACCACAGTAAAAACAATAGAGTGTGCAAAGGTGGTGCTCTGATGATGCCTCTGTGGGAGACAAAATGGAGACAAATAATAATAATACACATGAGGAGAAAAAATTAGACACCTTCAAGTATAGGAATCTTGTAAATAGAACTAAATATATCAGCTCAAGGAATAAGCATTATGTACACGCGTACCCGAAACTTTGGGCTATAAATCGAGAATTCAGTTTTGGAACTTGTGGAGGAAAAAAAGTACATTAGCAATCACAAGACCAAAGCATCCATTTGACATTGAAAAAAAAAAAAAGGTTGCAGGATGCATCAGTTGGGACATTTCTATTTGAGATACGAAAATAGTCACGTCACAGTGGTAGTACATCCTTAGAAATATCATGTGAAATTTTAGTCATTCTGTTCAGGAAGAAAAAAATTCAGACTGGGAGAGTTGTATGAGAGAACTGTCAAAATTATCAAGGGAACTGAGCTTTTTTCATATAAGGACTAAAATAGTCTGATTCATGTGGTTTTCAAAAATAAAAGAAAAAGAAGTAAAAAAAAAAGAAAGAAAAGAAAAAAGAAAACATGGCAATAAACCTATTCTTTTAAATGTATAACGTGCTGGCATGGGAAAGAATTATATAAGCTCTGCAATAATTTAAAATAAATGGCATTGATTTGGACTGGGAATTGATAAATTAGAAGCCTGAAATTACAATAGTATAGGTATCAAAAGACAGGAACTTTAAATAGAAAGTGAATACTTCTGGAAACTGAAATAATAGCATTTCAGCAATGCGTAATAACAGCTGTTCTGGAAAAGATCACTCATTTCAGTGTATTTCAGTAAGAGTATTCAACAGTATGACAAAAGGTAATGATTGTAGTTGGACATAACTTCTGTAGTCCTTAAAAAATGAGATGGTAAGCCAATGCGTATGCAACAGGAAGAAGCAGTTTCCATACCGTTTGCTTCCTGTATCCCCATCCAGAATTAAATTTCAGCCATTTTCTTACTAAGAACTTTTCTGTGGATCGGATCCTTTCTAAATAAAAAAAAAACTCCTGTGACAGAAATGCATAAATTTAATATATATGAGCCCATGAATAAAAGAGTTTTAGCTCAAAAGACTGAATGCCACAGAAAGTTTTTGCCACCAGTGTTGAAAATGAAATATTTTTTTAGAAAAAATGTCCTTAAAAGTCCCTCATAAACAATTTAGATACACTATTCCAAAACAGTTTATATGTACCAGAACTTAAATTTAAGGGCTCTTATACCAAGTTTACCTTAGCATAATTTCATTGGCTTCATCAAGAGACATCATAAACAGATTTGATGTCACTCAGAATTAAGCCTGTCCTAGGCTTAAATTCGAAAGAAACTGGCTGAGCTTGTGCAGAGAAATATAAATATAGTAAGCTATGCAGGAAGTGATCTTCTGTGGCTGCAATTTGGGTTTCACATCTGTTTCACTACAAGTGTATGAATGGATATTTTCTAATTTCCAAAGCTCCATATAGCTTACGACTTTACATTATAATGGGGTCGATGCTTTGGATTTTTTGTTGTAGCAGGTCATTTACATTTTTACATCTTATTGTACAAATCCCAGTTTTTACAACATTGGGAAAATATTTGAAAATATGTCCATCCAGGTGCATTCACTTCAAAGCTCCCTTTTGTATCTCGAATTGATCATCTATGTAACTTGCATAATACAAATGACAGCACAAAAATATTACAATTTGCTAACTATGAATTTCAATGGAAAAAGAACAATTTCAATGAAAAAAAAACAAAGAAAGCAAGGCTTATGAAATTTTTACTGTATCCTGAGAACCAAATCTAAGAAAAGCAGTTCCTTTCTAAATGCAAAAGAGATTTGAAAAAATATGTTATGCAACATGCCATATACATGAAGATAACAGAGGAATTATACCTATGAGTTAAGAAAGCATTTTTCCTTCAGTGCTACTTAATAATAGTATTTAACTAAAATGCCATCAGTACTGTTTTTAAAAGAGGCCCAATTCTACATATTCACCCAGCCTGACTCACAGTCCTGCTCCCTGCAAAGGTGTGTGCTGTGTTACACACCTCACACAGCGTCCTCACCTCCCCAGGAGGTCAGTGGCAGATGAGACTGCTCAGAAATCCCTTTCCCAAAACCAGCCCCAGACCTGCACTTCCCTCTTCTATTGAGTCATCTCAAAATATTGGCTTTGACAGGAGTTAAAAATTTTGTATGAGGTGCTCAGCACAGTCTAATATGCAAATCCTGGATGGAAAAACTGTGCCAAAAATCAAAATAAACTTCAGTGAAGGAAAAATAAATGGCATCTTGGGGACATATCTATGCTCAGCTCCTGAGGTTTGGGGACCAGTTACAGCAACATGTAACATACAACAATTCATTTGCTTTGTTTTGATGGCTATATGCTCACAGTATAAATTCTGAAAATTATTAAAGAATAAAAAGGAAATGTTTGACTAGTAGTGTGTCAGATTCAAGAGGAATTTGAGCATACACTCCCTCAGCATATTCGGAATCCCTTGTTATTTCATTATCTAAAATTGCAATGGTCATATTTCCTGCCTAGCCCCATTCAGGCCCTCTGCACAAACTGAATTTCATCCATTAAGCAGATTGAGGATGTTCCTATTATATTGTTAGTGTAATTGTCAGCAATGATTTACGTTTAAGAGAATGTGGACAAATCTACTCAGATTCATATGTGGTGGTATTGTCCAGAAACTGGCTGTCATTCATGGAAAAATATATCATTTCATTTTAAATAAGTTGCCTATTATTCTCTATTTTAGCTTTATTAAGAGGCAATAATTACTCTGCTAGCCTAGCTCAGTATGTATTATTTAATCTATTGTTATTAACTACTGGAATTACTATCCCTGCAGTTTGGAAAGCACTCAGTATTCTTTCATTTGACAGATGGCTTACCAAAATCTGGATAGGTTTTAGCCATGAGGATAAAAGCCTCCAAAACATTAGCCCCAGGAAAAATTCATAGTACAGATATCTGAATATATGATTATTTTTTGGTATTGTGCTGCAGCTAGCAATGGAAGAAAAAGTCAGAGCTTTTGTAATACTATTCTCTTTACACTCCCAAATGACATGGATCCACTAGGATGCAAAGATTGCCTGAGTGTGTGGTACTAGTTTTCCAAATTAGATGCATCTTTCCATGTTCTTTGGGAGATGTAGATTTCAATTTACTTCCAAGCAAGTGGACTTGAAATAAGACCTTTCAATTCTCATTCAGAAAGTCTGACCTTACTCTGAAATTCTCAATGCCAGTGTAGCCTTAGGTTCATTCAGGCAGCTCTTTAGGACTTGGACCTCTATCTATAATTTTTTTTCACCAGGCTAAGGCTAACAGGGAGAAGTAATTTGCTTTGGTTAAAACATGGGTTAGATATAAAACATGAATGAACTTTTCATCACAAATCTGAAATAGAAAATGGAAGTATCAAGACACTTGGAAGCTGGAAACAACTTCATTAATTTTAACTTATGCTACTGAAATAATAGAGAAGGGAGCAGTTGTGAAACAAGAGAAGAAAGCAGTGTGCTGTCAAAAGTGAAGTCACAAGACATTAGCATTTTCTGTATGTGTGGGTAATTATGGCCGAAAAAAACCTGAGGTGTTATCTGAAGATCTGGGATTTTTATAACCAGTAGTTTGAATTATTCCTGAGAGTCAGATCCAGGCCATCTTGCTCAAAATAAGCAGCCTTATCCAGAAAGTGTCATACTGACTTGAGTTTACCAGACTGAAAACCAAGGTGTTTATAAACGTGGGTAAGAATTCAAGATTAGGCCTTAGCTTGGGCAAAGGCAGTCATTTTGTTCGTTTCATCACTTCTACACTGACACATATTGCACTCTAAGTCTAGGTCATAGCCCTGCTAAGCCACTGCTAAAAATTACCTGCATGCGCTTGCTTTAGATTGGTCATTTATACCTACACACAAGAAGCATTAGTGCAACGTAATTATGGATTTAGAGAACTTCGTCATCCTTCCTCTACCCTTTATTCACTTTCCTACTCATTTTCTTTTTTTCCTCTCATTTTTCCCCTCATTTCCCCTCATTTTTCCTCTCATTTTCTTCATGCAGGGAGAGCTGAGGGGAGAAATGACAGGTGGAAGAGGATATTCTTCCTGAGGCAAAGATTCTCTTGTGAAGACCTTCCTTCCTAATCTGTCATGGTGTCCGTTTCAGTCCCAGCAGCTCTGGTTTTATTGCTGGTGGAAGACATTCTTGCACAGGTATTGTTCATTCACTTCTGCCTTCCTCCACATGCAGTCAAGTTACAAAAAAGTTACAAGTTCTCAGAAATATCTTGTATTTGACTGTTATCACTTTACACAAGCTGCTCATTCCAGACCTCATTCTCCTTCCTCTTTTTTTTCAAATGACAATTTCCATTGTGCTCAATGACACCTTTGATGATGAAGAAAAGATTTTAATCTGAAAAGGAAGGAACATATATGTTGTTGATTGCTGATCATTGCTGTGGAATTCATTCTCAAACGTAGCACAGAAATGTCTTTCAAAAGTATTTTCTATTTTGGACAAAATTTTCCTGATTAGTAAAATGGTTTTCTTTTTGTAAAAAATGCTCAGTGCTAGCTATATATGAGAACAAAAAAATATTACAACTCTTGTGGTAAGATGAGATAAATATGATTTGCTGGATGTTGAATGATTTGAAACATACCATAACATTGACTGATTAGGGAAAAGACAAGAAAATAAATTATGCAACTTTCTCTTGACTCTTTAGCTTTTCAAAAAGCTGAACCACTGTGACGCTATATAAATAAAGTATGGCTTGCCTGAAGCTGAGAAATACAGCTAATTATGGGCTTTTCTAAGACAATCCATGCTAATTTGTTCTAATGTTTACATTTCCATTTTAATGAGTTTTTCTAGCTTCCACAAAGTTTGTAGTATTGTTCAAAAATCAAACAAGAAGCATTTATGGTGAAGTTTGTAACAAAGGTGGACCTCTATAACCCTGTGATTTTAACTGCAGCTTTTGTAGAGGGTGTTTTTAGTAAGAATAATACCTGGAGACATAAGGAGCATTTAATAAAGCAGCTCGGTAACATCTGCACAACAGGACACTGGTGACTGACTGAACACGCTACTCCTGCACTGAAGGGTGTGTTCTCATGTGAGTGTCTGGATACATAAAAATGAGGAAGCCAACAGTTATTAAACAGGCGGATCAAATACCCTTTCTGTGTATTTTTATATTTGTGTTGATTATTCTTCCTTGTTCCTCAATGATTAAATTATTAAAAATATGCTTTACCTTGGGAGTTACTAAATTGAAACTGAAGTGCAGGAGCACAAATCATGAAAATATAAACTATCAGGCATGTCTGTATTACAAAGATTTCTGTGCCTGACTGGGTCTTATACATGAACTGATTGGCCAAATAATATTTAGTACTTTGTACTAATGAAAACCAAACCAAATAATATGTAAGTTGAATCCCCCTTGAAATTAGGCAAACCACTAGATACAAGGTCTGAGGGTAAAGAAAAATCACACCTGAATGGTAACACAGAAGGATGAGAATCCCATCAAACAGGCTGGGCTAGTTGAGAACAATACAAAGAAATCTTTTCTTTGAGAGAAAGAACTGCCTTTGAGGATTGCTGATTTCTAAGTGGTGGTAAAACATTTTATAAAATAAAAAATTTGTAAGCACAAAAGTAACAGTAAAGGAGGGCTGAGGGACTAACACAACTGACAAAGAAAATTCAGTACTTTGTTTTATTAACAGCTCTTCTTTCAGTTCTTTTGATTAGTTTGGACACATCTTTTATTACTTTATGCGTCACCTGTTATCCTTTGGAAAAAGGCAAGTGTCACTCATAAAGTTAAAAAGTGAAGCCTGCTAATGTAACATATTTTTCCTTCCACAAAAAAGATAGCAATGAAAGGAGAAAACCATTTCTCTTGGTGATTATTACCACTCCAGAATATGGTAAGTGAATTGAATATTTTATTTTGCATATTTAACGTTTAACTTGATCTTCTTCATCAGGAGGTACAGAACATTTATTTATCTAAAGCTGTACAATTGAGTAAATGTCTAATAGCCATAAACAATGGTTCAGCCAAGTGGTAATTATCTGTACAACAAATTATTTTTAGGAGACTAAAATTTGCTATACTAGGAAGCTAAATGTCTTCAATTACTTTCATGATAAGATTTGATGAAAATAAAGCTTTATGAGATTTTTTGCACATTTAACTTTGACTGACATCATTAGTATGACTTTTGAATTCGTCATTCATTTTTCTGGCATTCAGAAATGTTCCCTATTGTATGTTTGCTGTTCCCCCATGCTTATACTTGCACACACAAACATTACTTTGGTTCCTTAACTGTCCATCTCTTTGCAGTAAAGAGACAAAATACACAGACAAAGCAAGTTATATGAGGAAAAAGGTATTCAACCTTTCATTTTCCTTCTCAATTCCTGACAATGATACTGAGAGCAAATCCCTCACAGACAGGAGACACTATAAAAATTAAGGGGAAAAGAAAGAGTTCTTCAGTGCATACTGATCTGTTTGGTTTTACCTACTTCAGTGGAGGCATTGCAGTTTCACATCAAAGTTCAAAAGCAACTTCTCTGGAGACCCTGCAATGTCAGTCATAATGATATGTTTGCAAATTACTATCTTGAACAGGTCACAGATTAAATAAAAATAACAAAAATGTAAAGTTGTGTGTTGTCCCTTCTATTACACACATCTGTCAATACTAACCATAAATAGATGCAGTAAGTGACATTTTTATGAATTTGAAGAAATAAATACTTGATATGGACCCTGGATAGCTGGCCTGCCTACTAGGCCACTTTTAAGGACAATCTCTGAATAATAAACAATGCAAATTGCTTGATTCTTTCTTTAATGTTAGTATTATAGTGATCACAGGATCACTTCATGTGCTAAAAACCCCTTAATTTCTCTTTGGAAACATCACTTAATTTTCTCTTTAAATACTCTATCTATGGATTTGTTTCTGAAAGCTATAAAATCCTGAAGTATAAGTGTTACACCTTGGAACTTAGTCTACATGTAGACCTTCTTTTTTGAGATTGTGTTGCTCTGCTGGAATGAGAGGCATCAACTGGGCAACTGGATTATTGTTAACTGTTTACGACAGCTCCCAGACCAGACTCTACCATCTCCTCAGATCCACATATGTTTGATTGTGTGAGTGCTCCCTACACCACTCTGTCTAAAATAAAACATAATGAATTTAGTGGCTTATAGACAAGCCTTTTGCACTTTGGAAAGATGCACTGAGTTCATTCTCTGGCCCAGGAGAAAAGCAGTAAGGCATGATGTGATAAAAATAGACACCTTTTCATTCAAAAGAGAGTGGCTTTATCCAGAGTGCCTCCAGAAGTATCCCTGTCCCAATTACTGCTCCCTGAACCCTAAGTGAGTGTTCTCCATGGTGGTCTGATGTCTGCCTAAAACCACGGCAGAGACAATGCTAGCAATAAATCATTACAGACAGCCCCAGGACAGTGCTTACAGACCTGAGTTCTGGCCCTATTTCATTTACTTACACAAAACAAGGTAGCTGAAGCTGAGAGCCAGTTCCAGTGCCAGGACTACTTTGGGGGCAAATGGGGTGGGTGGGGCAGAAGGTTCCTCCTTTATTAGGGAACACCCCTTTCCCTCATCTGGAATCAAAGGCCCAGATCCTCATCTCTTCTCATTTTGCCTTTACTGCTGAGAATGCAGATGATGGCTGCTTGCTGCTGCCCCAGACAGCTCAACCAAGACAAACTGCTGTAGCTACAAATGTCATTTCCACCAAAGATCAATCCACAGTGATTTCTTCAGTAAGATTTTATATAAAGATATCTCTTTGCTTTGAACTAAAGTATTTGAAGATTTAGGAAAAAGTACGTTGCTGTACTTAAAAAAAAAAAAAGAAGAAGAAAAGAAAGATAACCAGCAACAAGGGGGGGAAAACAACTATTACATTTTCACAATCAAGTGTACAAAATAAGGAAAATGTCTGACATAAAGCTGCCTGTGATTTTATTTTTTATGTTTAATTATAGGAATACCAAGAAATATTTCTAATTTCATTACTTACAATGTTCCAGGGATGTGAAAGAACAAGCATGTAATAATGTTCCTTCAACAGACATATCACCTCATTTCAATATTAATGCAAAGCATTAGTACAGCAGCTTAAATGACAAATGCATATTAACTGTGTGCAGGAAGGTTTCATATTGTCCTCAATTTTGGCACAACAATTTCACATTTGATTTGGACATTTGAAACTTGGTTTTGGAAGGAGCTAAATGTCTTACCTTTAAGAGGAGTTGGTATGTATTTTATACCTGTTTACTCCTCATTTCAAAATGTGGGAATTAAACCCTGAAGTCATCTTCAGGGAAAACGCATAAAAGACAATGTCATTATTGTAGAATCATAGAAACATAGAATCATAGAGTCATAGAATCAATCAAAATGGTGTAGGTTGGAAGGGAATTGAAAGATCATCTTGCCCCAACCCCTCCCACTGTGGGCAGGGAGATCTTCCACTAGACCAGGTTCAGGCTCTCAAAGTCCCATCTAACCTGACCTTGAACACTTGCATACAAGTGGAGCATACAGAACTTTTCCGAGTAACCACTTCCAGTGCCTCACCACTCTCACATTAAAGAATATTTTCCTAATATCTAATCTAAACCTGTAATCTTTCAGTTTGTGCCCATTCTCCCATGTCCCATCACTGCATGCCCTTATAAATAGTCTCTGTCAATTTTTTTATTGTAGACTCCTTTCAGGCACTGGAAGGCTACAATTATGTCACCATGAAGCCTTCTCTTTTCTCAGCTGAAAAATGCAAAATCTTAGCATTTTGTCATAGCAGAACAGATCTATTCTTCTAATAAACACAAATTATTAAAGTGGGTAATAATTCTGTCACTTCAGATTTTGATATAAGCAATAGATAAATATTGTTATTGGTTTAAGTCCTGAATGGGGTCAGACCTTACATGAATCACAAAGAAGGACCACACATCTTTGTGTCGTCCAGTCAAAGGTTAGTCATTGCTGTGCTTTGTGCACTACTTGTCTTTTGTTCCAGGTGCAACTGGGAAAAGATATGGCAGGACCCATGTCTTTTTCAGTTCCAGCCTCCTTCATAAGGAGTATGCTTTGAGCAAAAGTATGCTGAATTCTGCAGTATGTTGAATTCACTTAGCACATTTTGAAACATTTTATTGCATTGCCAGTTGGTATATTTTCTAAAAGGATAATTTGTTATCTAGATTTGTATTCTACTTTTATTTAAGTTTCTTATTGAGAAACAAAAATTTCTCTTTTTATACTCCATCTCTCTGAGTGATTCTGGCTTATAAATTGAAAGTTCTATCAGTCAAAAATTACTTCATTTTCTCCAGTAACATACTACAGAACACTCTCTGACAAAATGGTAAATTATTTACATTATTCTAATTCCATCAGTCTTTATATATGGGCTAAAACAACATTGTGTTTAATTAATAAACTTCTTAAAGGAGGCCATCAGACTGTTAAAGAACATAAACTATTTATAAGGGAAAAAAATTACAAATTACTGGTTTTCAGCATAAACATTTCCAACTGTCAGGCTTTGTGTTTGAAAAGACATCACTCATTTGGAGGAACCAAATTTGGAGGTAAAACAAGTCCAAAACTTTCTTCTCAGACTCCAGGTTATTCCAGTCAGGTGTTGCCACCAAAAGCCAGTAAAAAGAGAACTCCTTAACAACAGAGTAGTATTAAGAAGGAGGTATTCTTTATTCAGCTGGATACACATGGGGATATCTCCTCCAAAACACTGTGCATACTGTGTACAGAAAAAGCTTCAGTTTAAATACTGTATTTTACATACATATTCAATGGTTTTTCCAAAGGAAACACACATATAATAATAATTTCCCCAAAGTCACTGGCACATGTTCCTTCCCATCAGGACATGCATTCTCCTGTCTCAGCGGTCTCTTTGGTGGTCCCTGGTGAGCAGTGACTCCAAGTGACTCCAAAGTCATACTTGACTCCTTGGTGAAGTGGTCTGGTTATTCCAGTTCTTCTTCTTGGTTAATGTTTAACATGATGGTACAAACCAAGCATCGTGTAGTTCCATAGGCCAGATGGTTCTGAAGAATAAGTGTCATATTAAGCCCCCCAGGCGTGCAAAGTGATTTACCTGCAGCCCTTGGAGGGCTCAACACTACTGCAAACAGACATGTCCTGAAGGAAGCTGAAGTGCATTGGAGCTCCATGTTGGAGCAGACTCCTGCCAGCACCTGCAGCCTGTGGAGAGAAGTCCAAAGAGAACCAGGTTTTCTGGACAGAGCTTTGACACATGGGACACTCATACTAAAGTAATTCATTCCCAAAGTACTGTATACTATGGAAAGGCCCTATTTTGGACAAGGAGTGGTAGAGAAAAGTGTCATGGTCTGACCACAACACCCATTCCACATCATTCTGTGCTTACTCTGTTATTATTGGCAATAAATTAAAATAATCTTCTCTGAGTTGAGGGGTTTTTGCCCTGGTGAGTGATGTTCCTGTTCTTATCTCAACCAATGACCTTTCCATCTTCTCTCTGGGTCCTGGAGAGAAGTAGTGAGAGAGCATCTAGTTGGCAGCCAGACAAGGTTAACCTACCACACCTGTCATTATGGAATCACATCTTTTTCTTGGTAATGTCCCTAGGATGAATGGAAGTAATTTCTAAAGCTTAAGGTTTTCAATTATCCATGAAAATATGTGCAGAAGTTTCTTAACTGATTTTTAATTGATCAGCAGTAATTTTCCCTGCTGGCTTGTCCCAAAACCCTTAGTCATTCTTGAAATATGAACCGGTATATTGTCACAGAAACTGTTTTGTTTCCATAAATGAGAGGGTGACATTGTGATCAGGAGTAACAGGTCACCAATGGCATCAGCAGTCAAGACTCCACACATTGAAGTGTTTGCAGGGGTACCTGATAAAATTTGACAGTATTACTCCTGTCTCAGAGGCAAAAATCAGTTCCCAAATACAGCAGAGATTTTTAATATTGTTATTTGTTCTGTTCCATAGCTAGAAATCTGTCCTTTTTTTCAACTTCTGAACTGATTTTCCATTAATTGAATGGATATGCTATCACTGATGCAGTGTTTCTCAGCCATGACCTGAGCTAAAAACAGTATGGACAATATTGCTTACTATGGCAGAACCATAGCCAGATATTTTGATTTAAAAGCTTGCATTTGTGAGTTGCTTTTCATGATGCAATCTTAGATAATACCTTCAATTTCCCTAGTCCAGTGTATGGATGCATTTCTAATGGGTTATCCTTGGCTGCTGCAGTGTGTGACTGTCCTTCTACACTAGTATGAAAGGAATGGTTAACAATACTTTCTAACTAAGCTACAGAAATGGGTTTTGACTGCTGCCAGGACCCACTGTGAGGCTGTAGACATGTAGGAACTGCTGTGAACACTGTAAGGCTCCTCTGGTGCTTGAGCTGCAAGGGCACCATGCATGTGGCAAGAACAGAAATATTTTCCCCAGGCACAGTTCAAATTTGTAACGTAGAAAGCTCCTGGGTGCAGATTTCAGGAATGGTCTTAAATGGTCCTTTGGGGCAAATCTTGGACCATGAGGATCTCAAAGGTCTTTTCCAACCTAGTTAATCCTGTGATTCTGTGAAGTCAGTTCTGAAACTCTGTCCATGACATATTAATATAAGGAAATGATCACATTAGTGATTGCAACTCTGTCCAAAAAAGTTAATTGTGTTTGTGAGGAATGTGTTCATGATCCCACTCAGTTATATTAGAGACCATTATACAACTAACAACCCCATATTTTTTACCAAAAGCTGTAGTGTTCATCATAAACAGACAGGACCTCATTTGCAAGATGCCTCAATCATTATAGACAATGTAGAAATGCTTTCCAGGTGGCAATTTGGCGCCTAACAGTTCAAATAAATTCCCCTTACTAATTTAACTTTCTAAAATCTCCCCAACACTAACAGGCCTGATTTATTCATTGCTCCTATTACAGAGGAAAAACAAAGAAAACCTGTTAAACTCTGCTTTCATTGGGACATAAGCACAGCTTTTTAGAAGCTGACAGTTCAGATGAAAACCTCACAGGAGGTCAGGAACCCTTCCCAGTCTTGTGGACAGAGTGGCCAGGATAAACTTAAATTTCACGGCAGATACAACAGTCTGTTCCCAAAGGCTCGGTCTGTTAATAACTCCTGCTCTTCCATAATGCTCTGGAGAGCTTTCACTTCAGTTGTGAAGGAACCATAAGGCATGCACAAACTAAATGTCATCTTAATTGCTCTGAAAAAAAGAAATTTGAAAAAAACCACTGTTGTGTTTGTCTCTCTTCATCCACTAAAAATAATTTAACAAGCCCCCACCCTGCCACACCTGCAGTTAGTGGATTTTGGTACAGTTTCTCACTTACATCAGTCAAGCTGCAGTCACTTATTTTACCATCTGTTAAAGCAAAAGACCAAGTACCTGCTATTACACAAAATAACATCAATATTGTATAAATTGTGAGAAAAAATTGAGGCTTTGATATTAAAACCAATGTAAGAACCTATGAAAGTTTGGGGGTAATTTTTGTTTTGTTTTGGTTGGTTTGGTTTTTTTGTTAATGTGTTAAGTGGCTTGGCTTAACTCACTTTTAATGTAAGAACTAGAACTCAGCAAATTGATATAGCCACTATGACCTGGAAAACTTGTTATCAAAATGAAATATTTTTTAATGAAAAGGAATGATGAAAACAGCAGAGGCAGCTTTTTTCTAGTTTGGATGAAAATTGCCAAAAAGAGGACACAAATGAAGAAAGAAAGGGATCTGATGACAGTTTGAAAGGTCGTCTGGGATGTGCCAATAGAAGAACAGTTACTTTAAAGAAACCATGTGAGTAAAGATACCAGAGAGCAAAATTGGTATTGAATTTCCAAACACTCACTACTTAAAGAGGACGTGAAGGTGAACATACAGCTCCTTCTGTTCAAATTCTGGTATGTCTCATTTAATAAAAGACAAGAATAAAACCTTTTTGAATATGAAAAGACTAAGAATTCTTTTCTTTTTCTTTTAAATAAATTCCTGGATGTGGAAGTCCGTAAATTGTTTTCACACATACAATGTGATATGTATGAAAATAGAAACATTTTCTCAAAAAATGTTAAAAAATATTTAAGCGGTTAACACAATAAGATAGTACCATAAAAAAGTCTGCTATTCACAAGGATTTACTTCTCTCTTAAGAAAAAAGTGTCTTGTATTAAATTATCATACCTTAAACAATGCTAAATTATACCATTCTTCATAAATTTCCTTGATTTCACTAATGTCTAATGGTGGTGTAGAGTAATCAAGACCTAGTGGAAAGGGGGAAATATTTAGGTAAAAAAAGTTATATTTGTACTTTCTCAGCAGAAAATCTAATAGCACTATCTACTTATCATCTCCAGCTGCACAAAACCCATAATGACAGGCAAATGTGATGTCAAGCAAAAAATCAATATCAGTGAAAATAACATTTTACCTATTCCTTCCCTCATCTCTTTACTTGTGTTCTTCAGTTAGTATTACTATTGCTGAATTCAGACAAATATTCACCAAGAGAAACCCCTCTTAATGTCATGTAAAAATCTTTTCTTTCCAGAGGACACAGATTTTTTTTTAACTCTGTAGCTCAAAGAAGTGAACGTATGTGTCAGCTTCATTTTTTTAATTTTAATCATGACACCAGGCCCATACAGGTTTGACTATCATCAAATTTACTATTGACAGTTCTTTTGGATGTTGTAGGGCTGTGGATACACAGATTCATACTGTATATAAGGTTTAGTGTGGTGAATTCACACTAGTGCTCTGAAATGCTGTATGTAGTTCATAAAAGCCATGTTTTAAAAATGGCATGTTAGAAGATTTACACCTATCTCCAGTGACACAGGACTACTAAAGTTTTCAGGATCAAAACTATTTAAACACTGAACCTATGAAAAGAGAGTATGGAGTACTTACTGGTTATAGGATCAGGAAAAATTCAACAAATTCCAGGTATCTTTATACATTTAAGAGATATTAATACCTTTAGCAACACCTTCTACATGAGCTGCACCATTTATAAGGAGAAGAATTATATGGAAGTCATCGGACTGTAAGTGCATATAAGACTTTGTAGGACATGACGTTCTTTATGCTTCTTTATGGTTTATGTCAGGTTTATTCCTGTCTGACAAACAGTCCACACAGTTGTTTGCTCACTTCCTGCCTCTCTCCAACAGCAATGGCATCAGGGAGAGAATCAGAAGGGTAAAATTGGGAAAACTTGTGGGTTGAGATAAAGACAGTTTAATAGCTAAAGCAAAAGCTGTGCACAAAAGCAAAGCAAAACAAGGAATTAATTTCATTCTCCCCTCCCCATGGTGAGGCAGGTGTTCAGCCATTCCTGGGAAAGCAGGGTTCCAAACACATCCCTGCAAACATTCCCCTTTCTTTTCCTTCACTCAGCTTTTTATCCTAAATATATCCAGACACCATAAGGCTTGAAATGTCCCTTTGGTCTCTTGGGGTCAGCTGTCCCAGCTGTGTCCCCTCCCAGCTCCTTGTGCACCCCCAGCCCACTTACTGGTGGGGTGGGGTGAGAGGCTGGAAAGGCCCTGGCTCTGTGTGACTAAAAGGCCTGCTCATCAGTGGCTAAGACTTTCCTGTCTTCCCAACCTGATTTCCAGCATAAATCCAAAACACAGCCCCAGATCAGCTACTATGAGGAAAATTAACACTAACCCTAGCCAAAACCACCACATATTGGGAGCAAGTTTTTCGTATGTGACTGTGTCCTCTCTTTAGCATTTGGGGAAAAAAAAAATCCCACAAGTTCAGTTAATTGTTAGAAACATGCACTAAATCCTACAAGAATGGATTATCTGTAGTTGCCAAATGGTGAAAAAAATGCAAAATGAGACAATTCTACATTTCTAGCTAAGGCTTTTATCCGTTTATGCTTAATTACAGATCCATGGTGAGAGAAGAAATTATTTCATTTCTGTGAGTCTTCTTTTGACTTTGGCAATATTCCCTAGAGGATTCTATCCAAGATTTTCTTTTGTGAATAAATGCAGGTTCTCCTATCCAAGATTTTGCCTGGTGAACCCATGCAGAGTCTCCTGCATTTTTTATTGATCTATGCAGAGCAGATATGTCAAGTAAGACATATAATAGAAGTAAATTCAGGAATAAAATTCAAAATATTCACAAAACTTAGGAGCAGACAATGGCATTTTGAACTAAACTACAGCCTTTTGTCAGGCACTGAACCAGGAAAAATCTAGCTATATTAGAAAATTAATGAATCTTAGAAGCAAAATCACTAATTTTGCTCCTTCTCTGTGAAAGAAAGTCTGTGCTGCCAACCTAAGAAAATAAGCAAGAACATTAGAATCACAATTGATTTAGAGAGGGTGGGAAGTGTAATGATCAAATTTCCTGTTCCTTTTGCACTTCATCTCATTCAATAGTAGAGCAATAGATAGTTGCTGTTGCTCAGATATTTCAAGACTCAAAGAGGCAGATGTTATAGTTCCTCTTTATGGTTATGACCAAGTATAGCACTATTCCAATTATTTTTAGCAGAAAATCCACAAACATATATGATGCTGATTTCTTTTTTTTTTTTAACACATAGATTGAAAAGATATTCATCAGTGGAGGTTGGGAATTTAAATCAAAAGTGAGAATTTTGACTGTTGTTTGAACTTGCTAACTTTTTTGTTCTGGTTAGAAATTGAGTGTTATATGTCAGAGACTATAGAAAAAGTCCTGCAAAATAACAGTCATAAAGAAGCAAAAGAAAGATGTTTAAAAAATCTTCACTGAATGATTATGCAAGCAGTAGCAACAGCAAGATTTTTATCTCCATTAGACAAACTTGCCTCATATCTTGCAAAATAACCTTAAGTGTTTCACACTCATGGGTATAAAGTCTTGGGGGAAATACTAGTTACGTTTATAAGAAACCTGTAGGGAGAGCACTGCCCCTGAAACTTCAGAAATAACTGGCTAACAATTTCAGATCCGATGGCAAATGTTAAGATTTCCACTCATCTGCTTACACATGCAACAGCTCTTTTTCTCCACCGTCTTCACATAAACCTGAATAACTTAGCAAATGCCCCTGTAGAGGAATGTAGACAACGGTCTTCCTTTCAGGGGCTCCCTCTGGAGCAGGAGCATGATTGCACGTTCCTGTACCTGTGAATTTAGACCCTGTTGAAAAGCCAATATACTAACTTAAGCTCAGTGCTACACCAACATGAATTAAGTCCCCATTGGATCAGGTCACAAATGGAAAAATATGTTTACATGAAAACCTTTACAAATAAACATGGAATTCTTCTCCAGAAGCCAACAGTTAAAAAGGGGGTTTGTGTTTCTAGCATGCTGATTGGCAAAAATGTGTTCACACTGGTAAAGACAGTTCTGAAGCAACTTAGGAACTTCCCACCTTACTTTAGATTTCACAAGATGTTGCAGTTCTCCCATGGCCACTGAAAATGTTCCTGGGACTTCTGGAAAGAGATATGGTGGTTCAGCACACTGAGGCTTCCATTAAATATAGTACAATTCACCCAAGGAGAACAAATGATCACACTTTGATTCTGTAATGGAGTGGTCTGACAGGAAAAGCTCCTCCTACAAAGAAGCTGTAGTCAATCAGCAATTCAGTGCCTTTTTTTATTTGGTTCAACAAGGTCCCCACCTTTTTTTATGCTTTATCATGCTCTTCTGTGCTACTCTGTACTAAAAGCAATCACTCATGTTCGTAATGCATAAGAATTTGTGTATTCCTGTTAACCAGAAAATCAAAAGTTGCTGGTGAGAACAATGAAAGAGATCTGCTGAAGCAAAAATATTCCATCATACTAATAGATGCACAGGATTGAGCAACCGAGATTACAGGTTAAAATTCCCATTTATCAGGTGAAGCTGTGTATTTAAAGAAGTTAGCCAGATTTCTAAGGTGATTGGATTCCACTGAAAAAAATGAATATAATTAAAACAACACCATTATTTATCAGCAATTAGCAGTATTAACTCAGGAGTGATGGTTTATGTATTTCAGGGACTTTGTTTCATTTGCTTGAAATTCAAAGTTATCTTGTAATTCTTTGATAGGATGTTTTTAAAAATATGGAAAAACTATGCAAAAATGTTCCATTTTTCATGAGGATCTACCCTTCAGAAATATATAAATTACAGACCCCAAATTGCAATTTGATGGAAGTATTTGCTTTTGTCTTCTCCTTCCTTTGTACCTTGGACTTAGTTGCACCTCATCCATCATGCTGCCTGTCCCACCTTATTCTTCTTTCAATGCTTGAGGAGCCTGGATGTGTTTGAGATCAAGAAAAAGTAAAGTCAGGAGGGTTCTTCATTTTTTTTCCCTGTACTAGCACTAAAAAGCTTTTGGCCTCTATGAAAAGAACTGAAAGTTTTTATCTGTGAAAGTTAAAAGGGAACATACTGGGAAGAAAAAAAAGTCTTTAAAGACTTCAGTATCAGTTCTAACTTTATACCATGAGCACTGCTTTTCCCCCAACTGTCAGGATTACAGATTTCTTTTAAAATAATATTTCCACAACTTTGTATTCTTCTTTAAATTTGGAGCATTTTTCACTCACCAACTCGGTGCAAAGATCAAGTTTTTTATTTTATTAGGAAGTTTATTCTAGAAAAATTATTTTTATTTTCAGGAAGGACTTTAAAATTTTTCTGCAGCAAGTTTAGTAGTGTCACATGCAAAATGGATACTCTGTAATATCGAGGAGGAAAGGTGGTTTCGAGCAAGTGGCACTAGATCCATCTGCCAAGGAACAGCCATCCCAAAGTTATTGCTTTCATATGGCTTCCTCTGGGAAGGGACCATCTTTATACAGAGCCCTACTCTACTTGCAAGCACATATGTTATTAAAAATGGAGCCATGTAGTCACTTGGAAATGAGTCTTCTGGCACGGGGTTAGACGGAAGAAGAAAAATGCACTCTCTTTTTTTCACTCTCCCTGTTCCCAGTTACCCTGCTTTCCCATTTCCATGCCTGTGTTCTTATCCATCCTACACACAAAGGAGCTGTGAGGACTTATGCTGGGCTACAGAACACTTGTGCATGTATCTAATGTTTTAATTGTATCTTCCTTTTTGTTCAAGAAAACAAGTGCTGGTTGTGAGTATTTCTCACAAAAATGAAGTGTTTGCAACTGGACTCCAGTTAACACACCAAGGGAGCATTATGCCTCTTGTAAAGTCTCTGAAATTCATGAAAATACATCATAAAATGTTTGAGACTCAAGATTTAAGGCATTTGTAGTTGATGTGACCTAACAAATCTGCAGGTGCTGGCACAAAGTATGTAACTAGGCTGACAGAAGTAGCCAGTTTCTGCAATTAGAGAAGAGGTAGTCTCATTAATCAAGTAAGGAGAAAAGATATTCAGCTGTATAATATAAATTTTTAACTTACATATAATTTACCTAGAATCTTCTTGTGTGTTATGCCATGAATGGACTTTGCATCATACATCGCAAAGATATTTTTTGTTCTTTTAGGAGGTATCAAGTACAGAAATTGGTAGAAAGCTGCTGGCAAGATTTTGGACAGAGCATGGAGGAAACAGCATCTGGGTTCTTGTGCTATGAACTTCCTGTAGTTATGTGGTGCATGAGGAGAGGCAGAGTTAAAGTTTTCAGATCAGGAGTGGTCAGGTCCACCACACAGGTAGTATTAGACACATCTCCTTCCCTGCTGGAGCTTCGTGAACCTGGTGCATGTATTTCTCTGTGTGCCCAAGGGGCACCAATGAAAGACATCCAACTAATTTGTAGTTACTGTTTTTAAATAGAAGACATACCTGGTTTATGTTGAACCATATCCTTTCACCCTCACACTGGCTTTGCAATACCTTGAGGACCACTGGCAGAGTAAATAGGTAATTAATGCGAACAGTGTGGTGGAATCTGGCTCTAGGTGATGGTGCTAAAATGTTTTTTCTACTTAGTAGAACTTAGTAGAACTACATTAGGTGCAATCTAGTACCATGATGAAGATCCAAAGGATGTGGGAAACCTTTCATGATTCCAAACAGAACGGCTCAGCTGCTCAGTGTAGGCAGGAGCATGGTATGTGCAGAGGCCGCTAAGCTATGCAGTCATCGTAAAGGAACAAGTCCATAGTAAAAGTTGTGAAAAATACAAGAAATTGGGTGTTTTTGCAAACATTAAGAGATGCAAAAGCACATCTTGTATTTGCAGAACATTCTTCTTAAACTCTGCAGGAACTCCGCTTACGAAACATTTAAGTCACTGTATTTTTTGCTGTGAAGAGAGAAAGGAAAAGGTCCTTTTCTAATCCTAAAATATTCTTTGGAAGACTGGGCTGGGTAGAAGTACCAAAAGAGCAAACAGGATCATTTAATTATTCCTGGTGACCTTAAAACAGATATAGTCTGAGAAATAACATACAAGCAAGGAAAGAAACTGGGATATATTCACAATTAAGAGAAAATGCTGAAACAAACAGGAGGGAAAAGGTGTGATGCATTAAAAAATGCTTCTGAGACTGTGTAAGCCACTAGCAAGTATGCTAATGGAATAATGGAAATATTTGCCATTTTTATAACATCTTTACTTTGCTCCAACTTTGCCAGTCTTTGTCGTTGTGCATTACCACCCTCTAGAGCATCCATTTCCATTTGCTTCTGAAAAGTCACAAATTTCCACACAGTGGAGATGAAGGGAGCAGACCATTGTTGTTGCAGTGTGAGTTAACATAGTAAATTTCAAATGTAATGTATTTGCAAGACACTAATTGTATGTATATTTTGTTCTTTTTAAGATTGTGGGACATAGCTTAATCTACCTCAGAAACAGAGCAAACAATTATTCAGGAAATGTGAAATATAAATGACTGTATAGGTATTTAATGTAGAGCGGCTTAATGAATTAATTAAGATAGAATATAAAGTAAAAAAGCCTTTGCATACAGAAAATAAATCTAACAAAAATACCACATTAAGACCTACATTCTTGTGACAAAATAAAAAAAAAAGAGAGAGAGAGAACTGGAAGGTAAAAAGTAAACTGATATGATTTAACAGCAAGTCATATGAGGTTACTCTAGCTAAAATATCTCCAGTGAACATAATTGGCGGCAGCCTAAATTACTGCAAGCTATTATAAATTAAGATGACTAAAATTATTATAAATAGCCAGAGATATAAACCAAACAGATTGTTTTCCTTAATGAAACTCAAGGGTTTGGAAAAGAGTCAGTGAATTTGCTCGATAACCAAGGATTTAAAGTTGCAGATAAGGAAATTAGGTACTGTTGGAAAATTAAACTATTTATTTCCATTAGCTTTCAGGGCAGTAGCTAAAAATGTAGATATCCACAACCTGTCCTCTTCTGAAGGCAAAGATAAGGACAGTGAAGCTGGATTTCAAAATCATACTTGATATTCACATGGATTGCAGGACTATTTACTGTTAAACTATTTTATGTGAAGGAGAATACAAGGCTTAAGTCTTCAGGGCTCTTGAAATTAAGTGGCAATCACTATGATGATCAGGAAATACAGAGCTTTGTGCTTTTCAGCTACATCTGGTTTTTGTCACTACTGGAAACAGGACATCAGACTTGATAACGAATGTGCCACAAAGAAATACTAGGGGAGAAGGGAAACAGAACAACCCCAAAACCAAACAAGGAGTTATTTATCAAACAATTTCCTGGTGTCAATAATATATTTTGTGATCAAAATTTCATACTTTAGTACTAAATCCATGACCTCTAAGTCACAATATACCATCTCCCCTGAAAAAAAAGTCAAACTACTGTTCTGGGAATACTGGATAGTATGAAATACCTTAACTGTACAACATGGGATTTTTGGATTTGTTTGGTGGGTTTTTGTGGATTTTTTGCTGCTTTTAGTAAGAATAATTAGTGGAACATGAGTTTTTAATGTAGGAAATGAAAAGAAAGCTCAATTTTTGGAAGAAACTTAGTAATTGCAGTGGCAGATGGGTTTGCCTCAAAGAGACAACGTTACTTTACGTGACATTCTCTATATAGAGTCTCCTCAAGTCATCTGTCCAAGCAAAAATAACTATTTTTTTTTTCTCTTTTTTGGATTACATCAATATGATGCAGCTGCTGCCTCAGCTGGAGAAAGAATCATCCTCCTTAAGTAAGAAAAAATTAAGTAAGGGTGAGTGCCAAAAGAAAGATCACTTTGAAATTGAAAGCTGTGAATACAGACAGACCTGAATGTCAGATTATATTTGGTATTTCAAGTAATAGTAGAAGCGAGGGTTTTGTATTCTGTATTTGAACCTGCTTGAAACAACCTCTAATGACATATATGCCATATTCTTAATTAACAATTTAATAAAACTATGAGGGAGATTTTGGTTGAAAAAATACAAGGTTAAAGGGAAAGTTTTTCTAAAGCTAAATTTTATATTACAAAAAATGTGACATTTTGTAAGTAAAAATGGACCTACTTTCTCACTTTGTATGAAAATAACCAGGAATCACTGCAAAGATGAAGGAAATTGCTTTATTGCCTTAATGGTCTCATTTTTCTCAAGCAACACTGTCTCCTGAAAAAAGAAGAAAAAGAAAAGAGACTAAAGATTCAGGTAGTAGTTTGTTGTTTTAATCTTTAGTGACCTACAGGATATCTTCTCTCTTGAATGCAGCTACAACTCATAAATAAAAAAAGAAAAAAGTATCATAATCCTCTATCACTTGAGGTGAAGGAATTCTCCCATTATTAGTTTGAAGAAAAGTGATGCTATCATAAGAACTGAGCTGTTATTACACTTTCCAAAATACAAACCTATACACACACTACAACACAGGCAATTGATGAAATCCACTGCCTTTTGAGAAACTGCAGCAGCTACAAGTCTCCAACCAAACCATCAGAGCTGCTAACATAGCCAGTGACTAAAAGTGGCCATCGGCTTTTGTAATTGACCAATTTTTACAAAGAAAAATAAGAGAAAAAAAATGGTCTTACAAATTATGCATGAAGAATGGATAATGTTTTACTCACATTGCCATTGATGTTATACAAGCATACAGGAAAACTGGTCTCAGTATTAATGTGACTCATAATTTTGTCTGGAAATAGGTTAAGGTAATGAGGTTTTTTGTGAAAATGCTGAATACTTGTAATAAATCAATTGGTCACATATATGCCTAATGCTGTTAAAGCCATATGTGGAAAAGCATTTATTTTTCCTCTTTCCAAATATTAGTCAAAAAGCAAAAGTTTTTCTAATATATTCATTTTCTGAAGCAGTCCTTTATTCCTCAGATATAATGAAATTATTGATAGCTTTCTTGTTATTTGCAGTGAATATTCAGTTGATTTTTCTAATGTTCAAAATCAGTCATTCTCACACTTTTTAGAAATCTGGTACCCAATCATTAAAAGATAGGGCATTCAAAGCTCCAGTGAGTCCAGTTGATTGTCTAATATAGAAGCCATTCATACAAAAATGAAAGGATGCTGAAATAACTAATGACAATCAAAAAGGGTTTATGTAACTTTTATTTAACTCTGCCAAACCACCATGATATAAAAAATTTGGATGCCAAAACACCCCTCAGCAATTATAGCAGATATTGACAAGATATTTTACTTTAATATCAAAGTTGTTAAAAAAAGAATTTCTCTAAATCAGAGTAGATCATTAAAAGTGGATGAAGACTAGCTAAATGCAAAAGTAAAAGCTGTTTGTCAATGCATCATCATAGCTCAAACAAAATCTCGACAGAGAGATCTGAGTTTTCTTTTATCGTAGCTCAATGTTCCTAAACAAATTTATGGGAGAAAATCGATGTAGTCAGTGACAGTTTGTCTAGACTTTCTAGACTGGTAAAAATTTTTAATGCATGTCTGTTTTACATAGTGGTCCAGATCAATTGATGAGGTGACCTCCACTGAAAAAAATATTAATTAACAAAAGTAAGTAGAGCTCCACATGTCTAAGAACAATAACTGTTGACAGGGGAATTTGATGACAGCACTGAGATCTTAGTTGTACTGATAGGTATCCTAGGGGAAGCTATTAGTGTATTGTTATAATTAGGAAAGAAAGTGTTATCTTTGAAATACATGCTATACCGTATTAAGAAGCAGATTGAAAATTTCACTTCTGCGTATATTATCTAGATCCTATTTTGACGTCCAGAATAAAAAAAAAAATTAAAAAAAAAATATTTTTAAGAAATCTCAGAGAAGAGCTTAATTAATTATGTCTATTTGAAAAGCATTTTTATAGTATGGAAAATAGGATGGTCAGCACAAGTAATATGCTCAGAAAGGGATTAAGTGGTGATCTGCTGGTGATCTACATGTAACAACAGTGTGGGAAGTGACTCAGTATCTCTGCTCATCATGAAAAGTGATATGAAAACCTGATGAAATCTGTCTAGCACATGGTTTAACCTTTTGGGGTAATCTACCAAATAGAACATCTCTAGGGATATCCTAGATCTTACCTCTCTAGAGGTTTTTACATTGAGACTGGATAACTATCCCATGGATGTGCTAAAATTTAAACAGATATTTTAAGCTGAATGCAGGGACTGCCAGGAGAGTTTCTTTAGCCTGTGTTATTTAGGGAGTCAGGCTATTAAAATCATAATGTTCCCTTTAATTTCAAAACCTATTAAACTTATTTGATTGAGTCTTTTACTTCCCTGTTATACCTTTTGCAGGAAGCTAAAATGGTGGGGATAAGCACAGACTGCATCTGACCTTGGAATAGAAAAGCAAAATCAGTTGATTCAGAAAGCCTCATGGTAGTTAACAGAATATTTAATTGAAAACAGCCCTTGAGAATTTTACTGTGGAAGAGCATGCAAGCTTGGAACTGCCTACATCTTCTTATTAAAGGCTCTTTACTGATGAGATTGCCAATTAAATGAACAAGTATTTGTGCTAATTAAAATATGATATAGTAATATATTTTCTACTGGTTCAAGATATATTAAAGTGAGCTTACAAAGGAACTAGCCTACCAAATCATCTCTGAACAAACTGTCTTTTGGCTAAAGGCGTGGGAAAGCACTAGCTGCCCTATACATATTTCCCATATAGCCTTTGCCTATGAAGACTTTCTCTTCTGAGAAAATGTTTGAAATGAAGCTCCTAAATTAGATATAAAAGTAACAAGCTATAAATATGCAACCTTGGCAACAAACTGGAAGAGTCGTGGGGTAGGATTTGTCTGACCATATTTTAGAAGTGAATTTTAGGCTTAAACTATTGGATCACAGACTATCTCACTTGACTATATTGATTCCATTGAGTCCATCATCCGTATTAGGTACAGTTGGATAGCTGTACTGGAAGCCTGGACATCCCTCTTATTTAGACACCAAAATATGAAAATGAAATGGTATATAAGCAATGAGTGCTTTGGAAGGCTGGCAGAAAAGCAAGGAAGTGCACCATATTAAACCTCTGGTGTAGAATCAGTTTAAAAGACAGTGCAAGGTCCCACACCCACCCCATCCCACTTATTCCATGCAACAGAGCAGAGCAACCTGCTAATCCCTGAAAGGCTGTCTTCAGCCAGAGGACTCCCTGTAGTGCAAGCACAGGGGTAAATTTAACCAAGTGACCCCACCCTCCCTACATATGGTCTGATATCTGAGGCTGAGGCTCACAGAGAATAAAATGGCATGAAAACACAAACCACCATGCAGCAGCTAAATTTGTTGCAATCCATGGGAAGGTCAAGAAAGGTGGCAGAAAGGAGGAAGGCTGGAGCTCCCTAAATTGTGCTGAGTATAGTGGCATTGGCTAATGAAGTGCTCTCCACATGGGAAAGCCTGAAGGAATTACTGAGATTCAGTATGCGTATGTTCTCCTTTTGGTTTTCGGGTGTAGCATGGAAATGCACTTTGTTTAACTTTCTTGAAAATCTCAGTACAGAAATAACTGTACCTAAAACATATGCCGCACCAAAATCTCAGCTGCCCCTTTCCAGGGAGTTTCCCTCCCTTGAAACAACCTACCCACTGCTGTTTAAAAAAATGGGACTCATTACTAATATATACCTTGCTCAGAATGAACATGGCTGTCTTTAATTTGTCTGGTCACAGTAAAAACCTCTTGCCTCTTACTGACAGGCTGACATGTGGGAAAATTAAGTTGACTGACCCAAAACCTAGAGATACGCAAAATAAAGTTTAAAAAAAAAAATTTAGACAGTGGTCACCAACAACTCAACGAAAGTCAGGGCATCTCTGGAAATTAGGTTTGTTTCAAACCCAATTGCTGAGTCCTATATTAACTCGATTTGAATATCAAGTTAGAGAATAAGAGTTTTTTCAATTCCTTACTTCAGTACTGTAGCTAAATCTTATGATTGGCTTTATGCTTGAGTGCAACGTACCACAATTCAAAAAAAAAAGAAAAATCAAATACAGTCTTTCTACTGACCAATCTGTAGCTGTAACTGGTAAACATGAAGCAGCTGTCGAATCTTTGGAACAATTGTGACATCTGAGAAGCCGGATAATCACTGGAACAATTTTCTCACTATTTAACGTAATCTGTGTGTATTCAACAGTCTGGCCCTTCATAGGGTAAATACAGCAGTCATGCAGATGGGGAAAGAGAGAAGGAACAACTGTCTAGCCATGCTGTTATTATGTAGCAAGGAGTAGGATGAATAAGTTGTCCTTAAAATTATCAGACTCAGACTAAGCTCATTGGTTCTGTTTTACTGCCTTTTTGAAACATTGCATATTACTCATTTTAATATGTTGTAGAAATGCCCAAATGAATGGATCAGAAACTATTGCTCTCAGAAATGGAAATGATTAATGTGCATTTTCAATTGGTACTTGATGGATACTTTACTCAGTGGTGATATTTCTATTTTAAACCTTGTCCCAGTGAAATCAAGTGAACAGGCAATTTGTCACTGATTTCAAAGTACCAAACTTTTGTGGTGGCACTTTGTTTTCATTGGTTTGGGCCTCATTTATCTAGCCATTGTACTTGGGCAGAGAGATAGTATATCACATATTCACGGCTGGAAAGCTCTATAAATGTGATGATAGCTGTAGTCTTATAAATAGCATTCACTGACTAAATAATGTATGGGGTTTCTAACTAATGCAATCTTCTTTAAAGCTCTGAGTATGTAAGCAATGTTTTTGTAAGCCCTTTAAAGTATCTGAGAGATTAGATAAAAATGTTTTACTAATTCTGAAAGACAAGGTTCATGCATGACTCAGATGAGCATTTCATTTCCTTTGGTTTCCCTATGCCCTTCTCTCTACACCAGCTGAGGTTGCCCTTTAATAGAGAGAACAAAGGACAAGATACATACAATTAAAATAAACAAACTTTCCTTTAAAGTACCTTTATTAGGATAACCTCTGTTCTTTTACATTTATTTGTTTAAAGGTGAATTTATTTGCTGCTTTTTCTATATTACTGATTCTTTTTGTCTTGTGTCTCACCACAGAGGTCAGAAACAAAATTTTAAAACGATGAACATCTAGATGAGAAACTGATTCCATCTTTTTAAAAGATTGTGAATCCTTATTTTCTTTACTGATCTGCCATGAGGTATCTGTAGGATACCCCATAAGAACCATGACTGTCATAAGTGGGACAGGATGAGGGAGATGAGCAGTGACAAAGCCTAGGCCAAGCCCTGTGAAGATGCTCTCAGGCTGGGCTGCTTGGACTCTCAGATGCTCTCACTATTCAATGTTACTGCTGCCCAAAAAATTCAGCTATTGCTCTGAAAATCTATTGCTTGTTTCTGTGACCAAATTTAACTGAACTTGTACAAGGAGAGACACCAGAAGATGTCTTCATTTTAGAAATCTTGGATGTACTTGCCTAATATGGTGCATGGTGAAATTTAAGTCCTGATGGCAAGTTTGGATTGGAGTAGGGACTTTGACTTAGACATCTCTTGTCACTGCCTTAGCCTAGCCTTTTTAGTTACACTAGGATAACTTTCTCACCTTCAGATCCTCTTTGAGAAGCTTATACAATATTTCTGTATTCATGAAGCAGTATTTTCTGAAAAAAATTTTGTTGGAAAATCATTTGACTTACTATATTCTTTGCTGTAGTGCAGTTCTGAAAGATTAGAGGAAGGAAAACACCTGGGCATGGAGGCTATGAACAGAGCTAAAACAGATTCAGATGGGAGTTTAATCTGTTACAGTATAAGGCCTGTAAAAAATAAAAATAATTAAAAGAATTCCACCAAAACAACAAAGTTTATCCATTAATTTATCAATTGCTTCTTGCTTTCAGTGAGAAAATTTATGTAAAGTCTTCAGTTGCTGCCTTCAGCCCTTGTATGAAGTGCTATTGCAGATACCCTTTAGTTGTTCTTAGTTGTGTGAACTATGGTCACACATTAAAAGTGGACCGAACTTTTGTTCAGTGTACCCTGCTACCCAAGTGACATGGTGCTGAATATTAGGGCAAGGCATCATTTAACGTAAGACATTACAGTTCCTGAAACGCTGTCTGTTTCACATCTCACTCCAGAACAATTGGCAGGATCAATAATGGACATAGCTGTTTCCACAAGGAGTGCAAATTCCTGGTTGCCCAATACTGGAATTTTATTTAATGAATGAGTATCATAAAAAATAATAAAAATTCTATCTGGAAGCATCAAAACATTATTCTAGGGAAAGCCTTGTTACTATAACTAGAATTAACCAGATTTTGTTTTCTCTTATATTATTAGAGCAAGTAATATTTTTGAGCTCCTCAAGAGTGGGGTATATTAGAGGAATTTCATGCCAGTAACTTGGGCAGCCACAGAAAAAATAATAAAAGAGTGTAATTTAGTCTCCTTAATTAAAAAAAAAAACTTGCAAAAGAAATTTTAATGTTTTTAATTCAAAATACAATGTGGTTAGTGTGTATTAATTCAGTATCTGTGTCTTAATTGTATGTCACAAAAGTTGACCTGAATCATCAAAAGTGATGAAAATGAGAAATATGCTTATGTATGAGGAATAAATGCACTATCATTTATTACATCTTTTAGTTATAAGCCACTTATACAGAGAGATAAAGTGGAAATAAGAAACAAATAAGCAGCAATATAGGCAATCGGGTTAAATGAACCCATACTAACAGCAAGCCATGAGACTGCATTACTGTTCCTTTCTAGGGTTTGACAGATGTAAGGAAGAGAAATGTACGGCTGAAAATGATTTCTTCATGGGGTTTCTCTGGATATGATGCTATAAGGTCATTATTAGTTACAACAGAGGGCAGCTAGATGACAACGTTCATGCTGCATGGTTCAAGGTAAGACTGCTGGTCATCACAGGGGACACTTCCACATTTACACTCTTATTTAAAACCAAGATCAATTGAGAAAGTAGAAATGTAAGAAGAATACCAGATGCCTTTTCTGGACTGAAAATTTCGTTTTATTTTTAGAATATATTTTTCTATATGGTAGATTTATAGAGAAATCACATTGCTCTAATTTTGATACTCCAAGAGAGACTTCATCTGAGAGCACTTCAGTCATTCCTGCACATGTTTTTCAGATGGTGCAGAATGCTGCCTCTGGTGTGCCCTCCTGTACCACCATACCCACCTCCTCCATGATCATTTTGGGATGATTCATTCTCCATTCTTGCACCGATGAATCACTGTGCCCACAATCCGCATGTGCATGTCAGTATTAAGGCTTAGAATTTTGGAGAACAAGATGACAATGTTCAGAAGACATGGTGTTACATAAATGTACTCTTGTACTATTTTCATCAGTTTCATCTTTGAAAGGCAACAATGAACAAAACATTACTGTGTTGGTGTATAAGAAGCAAGGCTTTAGCAGGATATTGTTCACATTCCACCTGTGACTTGACCCATACGTATTTTCCTAAGGCTGCTTGAAGTTTTGTTTAAAACACAGGGATATTTTTTTTCATTGATATTATTTATAAGTGATTTTATTTTTTATCTCTGTGAATTAATTGTTCTTACTTTCAGTGACTAGTCAAATTGTGTTGTACTGAGTAATAAAGTCACGTGAAAAGAAGACAGACTGCCACCTTTAGTATAAACGGCAACTGTGATACATCAGTCTGCCAGGAATCAATTCAAACCAAATTAATGTAAATGCATGGCATCCTAGTGAAATAAGTAGAACTCTAAATTATGTTTTCAGAGCTTCCATGCTCAGGATCTAGTGAACATGTTCAGCAGAGTAAAGAACAGAGTCAAGTATTGTGCCCTCTTGAAAGTGTCTTTGCCCCACAATGAGTTATCGCAGCCTAGAAAGTTATTATTTATGCACTCTGTAGTGAGTTTCTGAGTCTGTTTTGATCTCTGGATGACTGTAAGACAAGAAAAACAAGTCAGAAAAGCTAATGACTCTAACAGGAAAAATATCTGAAAGCCACAGACTAAGTCATGAAACATTTATTCCCATAACTGCATTTGACACATTCTGCCAAATGTTAAGAAACTTTTGTTTACCACAAATCAGAAGATCAGGGGATTGTTCAGACTGTGAGAGACCTCAGGAGATCTTTGGTTCAACCTTCAGCTCACAGCAGGGGCAGTTCTAAGGTCAGACCAGGCTGCTCAGGTCTTCATCCATTCAGGATGAAACCTCCAAGGACAGAAACTGCACAACCTTCTTGGGCAACCCAGGACATTGCTTGACTGTGTTCAACTCTCCTTACATCTGCTGTGGCCCTCTCTATTCATGTCAGTCGTCTCTTACCCTTCTACAAATGTGATGAGCCCAATTCTGTCCCCTGTGTGAACTCTTTACAGGCGCTGCAGCTGCTGCCAGGTATTTCCAAAGTTATCTCTGCTCCAAGGTGAGCATACCCAGCTCCCCCAATTTCTCCCCACAGCACAAATTCTCCAGCTCCCACCACAGTGGTGGTTTCTGCTGAATAGTCTCCAATTCCCTGATGTCTTCCTTGTAGATATATTATACAGGTGTGCTACAGAGAGTGTTGAGTAGAGGAAATAATCACTAGCTCTGCTCCTGCTCATGGCAGCCCAAGAGGCCATTGGCAGTTTCTGCTTCTGGGGCACAGTTCTGCCCAATGTCCAGCTTACTGGCCCCAAGAAGCCCAGGGCCTTTCTCACAGACCTGCTTCCCAAACAGCTGGCCACCAGCCTGTGTTGCTTGGAGGGGTTCATCTGCCCTAGATACAGAATTTTGCTTTTGTTCTTGTTGAATTTCGTAAGGTTCCCACTGCACCATTCCCCCAGTTACTTCTAATTGCTCTGGATGGCAGCCCTGTGCTTAAGTATAGGAGCTGCCCCCACCCCTTTGTTTGGAGTCAAGAGCAAACATGATGAACAAGGAGTCTGTAAGCTTCTCCAGCTCATTGATAGGAGTGTTAAACAAGGCAAGTCCCAGGACAGATTCCTATGGTACTCCCCTTGTTACTGGCCTCCAGGTAAGTTGTATAACTACTGTCCTCTGAGCATTCAACTGTGTCTTCATTCATTTTCTTGTCCATCTATTCTTCTTCACTCAGAGATTAAAGCTTCTTTATATGGATACAAGAATATTGTGGAAAAATAGTGTAGAAAATACTGCTGAAGTCAAGCTAAGTTATGTCTGGTGCTTTTTCCTTGTCCACAAATCCACTCATTTTATTATGAAAGGCTATGAGGTTCTCTGTTTTACTGCAGAAGGCAAACAGTTTGGTCAGGCATGATTTGCACTTGATAAATCACTTCTGTCCATTTCTGATCACCTCCACACTCACAGAGATGTACTCTATGAGGACTCATTCTGTGGTTTTACTAATATGTATAAATATCTGATGGGAGGAAGTAAAGGAGATGGAGCCAGGTTTTTCTCAGTAATGTTCACTGATAGCATAAGAGACAACAGGCAAAAACTGAAATACAGGCAATGTCCTTTAAGCATAGATAAAACTCCACTTTTGCTGGGGGGAGCTGAGGTTGTTCAAACACTGGAACAGACTATTCAGACAGATTGTGGAATATATATTCTTGGAGATATTGAAAACCTGACTGGACATAGCTCTGAGCAACCTGGTGTAGGTGAGTGCTTCAAGCAGGGATGTTGGGCTAGACCATCTTCAGCATTATCTTCCAGCCACAGCCATTCTATAATTTCTCTCAAGCAACCCTTTACTCAGGCACAGCCAGTCTGTATCCTCTTTCTAGGGTCCCTTCTAGAAACAGAGGCCTGTGAGACCTTGTGATGATGGCTGAGGCAGAGAAGCCATTGACTATCTCAGACTAATCTCTGCTCACTGTCACTAAATCAAACATGCTGTTCAGCCCCACCTACCTGGCTTTTTCCTACTAAAATTAGTAGCTCTTCTGGTTGTTCTTTCTCTCCTCTGTGAACATCACCTCCAGCAAAGCCTTAGCTTTGTGGACAGCATTCCTGTATGTCTGGGAAATGTTTCTAAAGTCCTCCTTCATTGTCTGCTTCCCCCTTCCTCATGTTGTTCCACCACCAACTCCCAGCTTTGTCACATCAGTTTGCTAATATGTCTATTTGTTTTCCTGAGTATTGGAATGGATCGTTCTTGCTCCCAAATGTAGTCTATCCTTAAAGAACTACCAGCTTTTCTAAAAAACTCCTGTCCTCTGATCTGCTTCCCGTGGGATGACACTCATCAAACAGCTCCCTGATTGATCTAAAGTCTGTTTGCCTGAAGTTCAGGGTCTGTGCTCTGCTCCAGCTTTATTCAGTCCCCTTGAGACCTTCAACTCCATCATTTCATGTTTGCTATAAATGAGTGTTGTGACTTTAGCAAACTCCATATATGATGATTCTTTCATAGCATCTTCATTTTCACTCCTCATCTCAGCCAATAACTGGCTTAGAAATGGGACATTGTCATCTGAATATGATGAAAACAAGATGTTAAGAAGCATAAACCAATAAACTGTTCAGACTGCAGGATCATAAACTGCTTCAGAGGCAACTCTAAAATTGAAGGTTATAACATCTAATCTGAATAATATACTTAGATGCAAACCATGAATAGTAAATTTTGAATGAGTATTTGTAAATTTCCTGGTATTATGAAAGCTTAAAAATTATTGGTATCTATGAAGCTAGCTATAATTTAAAGAAATGTTGACTTTCTATTTTACATACTCACTATCTCACTGTTTACAGTGTTTATTAACTTGGATTTTCTGAGTTGCTGTTTTACTTTCCACCTTACAAACTGAAAGCTCTAAACTAAACTTGCAATTTGAACTTGGAACACTCCAACACGTCAGATAAGGAAGTCAACGGATAATCCAAAATATGGCATGGCCACTGACTTCATACAACACTGTATCAGAGTTCATATTTATACAGAGATGGTTTTGCCAGGTGAATGATCACCTTGGGGCAAGTGAAGCTATAAAGTTGTTATTTCCCACAAAAGCCCTGTTTATCCAGAACAGGGCACAATGGTGGTTCCATTGTGGAAACTATTTTCCTGGATTTCTGTTTGCTTAAACAGCCCTTGTGTTGTTGAAAAGATAGCTATAAGAACTTTTCCTTCAAAAACTAAAATTAAACCTTTATATTTTTGGCACGTAAAGCACTGGTGGAGGTTCTATTTCTTGGTGGTTTTTTGTGCTGGGGAACAGAATGCCTTTGTGACCACGACCGTGACATCAAAGGAGCATTAATGAATGTAATTTACACTCTGTGTATTTAATCCCAGCTTTCTTAGAATAATATTCTGCCAAGATTTCTATCTAAGAATTATTTTGATGCTGCTGCTATTTTCAGAGGCAGAGATAGCAGGTTGAGTATTTTATTGAAGATTTTCAGTTAAGGGTTTGTAACACAAACAGTTTGGATTCTTGTCTGAATGTCTGAAGAACTCACTAACCTTCAAAACCATCATAAATATTTACTTCTGTGCTGGTTTTGTATCACATTCTATTATGATTACATACTACACTGTGAATTGAATGTTGATTTCAAACAGTATGAGAGAGCAACACAATGAAGGTCTTTTGACTAATGTTTTTTTTTAATTGTAACAGATCAAGTGAAAATGCATGCTGCCTTTGAAGACAAAATAAGTGTCTAAATTGTCAGAAACATCAGCAAAGTCCACTACGTTTTGGATGCATAGTTTTGGATGTAACATTTTCTTGCTGTGTGGGGATTTTATGTATATTTCCACTGTACACTGAGATAAGAATACACTTCACAGGTATGGGAAATCAGGCAGATCTTCATGGAGGTGAACTGTATTGCGTGCAAGCTGTCTTACAAATAAATGTTTAATTAGCTGCTCTTATTAAGATGTAATCATTCAGCATCTTTTATCAGTTCAAGTGGAATGCATGACATAAGAGATGACACTAGGCGCTGAAAAGGTGACAGCCTTTTCTGCCGAATCACTCAGATCGGCAGAAAATCACTTGATTTTCTGAACATCCACAATACAGTTCAGCAAAACCTGAGTTAAATGGCAGTGTCACCATGACACAGAGAAGATGAGGCAGGGAACAGAGCTTATGGGAAAAGGATCAGAGGAGGCAAGGATGACTTTGGAAGACAAACTGGAAACAAATCTGCATTGTGCAGACAGCTTAGGCAAAATAAAGCATGTTAAGCAATTGTTTTCAAATTTCCTGTGAAGTGAAATACCAGGGACAGGCTGAACTTGTGCAGAAATGCACCCTGTGAGTAGGAAGTTTTGCCACTGCAGATTTTTAAAGGTGGTTACCCAAATACAATACCCAATGTGCTATGAGAAAAGGCAAAGTATTTTTAAAAGGGAGACAGGATGACAAAGCACTTTATAAGAACGTGCCTGTGAAAATGTGGCACACAGGACTGCATGGAAACCAATAGCAACTAGGAGCAAACAGACACCAATCAAGAAATATATATCTAGAAAGAACAGGACATAAAGAATCCTTCCTTTCTCAGAGGGAATTTGAAAAGACAATTCATCCTATATAGTTTTTAGAAACCAGTGTTACTTGGACCTGGATATGGTGTATTTTTCATGTACTGCATAAAGTTCAGAACTAGACCAATTATAATTATCAACAAAGACTTTTCTTTACAAGAGGTAGCATGTCTTGGATAAACTCCATTATAATAAATTGGATTTAGCTTATCTAATTTTAAATTCAAACTTATTTGGCAATTAATATTGAACATTTTCTTTATTTTTTTTTTATTTGGAAAAGCCATTTAGAATCTGTCAAGATAAAAGACATGCATATATAGCTACAATTACTTTATATGCAGATATCCTTTTTCCTGCAGGCTATTCCTATACTGAGTTTTCCAGAGGTGTGGAAACACATTTTAATTATAAACTAGCTAAAACATGGTGGTTTTAGTATAATTTATGCAGAAAACTTTACTTTTGTGAATCTTTTAAATATGCAACCATAGCAATATGGAGTGTCTGTCACTTTTCATCTTTCCTTGCCCAGTTGTGACGTTCACTTTGAACTGTGTTCACCTTCTAAATAATTTTTTATGGACTTCCAGAACAATCTGCAGGAACAATTTTAAAACCTCTAAAACTGATTTTTGTAGCAGAAACTTATAGACTCTCTTGAAAAGCAACAAACCTGTGTTTATTTCTACCATTCTACCCAAATTTAAGTTTGGGGCCTCATCATAGCCTTCTATCTGACATTCCTTTCTAGTCACACATGCAACTGTCTACTTCAGAGGAAAGAATTCTGAAAGAATCCAGATTTTAAACATATTTAATCCCAATTTATGAAAGTGAAGAATAGGGCTGGACAGATTTAATAATTTTACAGAATTAAAAACATCACCTCCCAGGTTTTTATTCTTATTATTTAAGGGAAATGAAAATATTTATTCAGCTCTTCCTTATTTTCAAGTAAACTTTTGGAATATTTTGGTTCCCAGCAGTTGCTCTGATGGAACTCTAGAGACAATTTTTATACGGCTTTGCTGAAGTAGAGAGGCCTCAGTGTTTCATTGGCAATAGCACCAATGCCAGCAGCCCAAGCTCTGCAGGTGGCACTCCCTGTTCCTTTAATGGTGGCCCACAGAGCAGCACTTTTCTCCGGTCTCTGTGATGTTGCCACTCACAGCATTCTTAGCCAGCCTTTCCAAGTGTGGGTGTCTGGACCCTTGTCTGCACTGGGCACATGGAAGATTTCTATTGGACTGATTGGGGGGGTCACTGGGTGCTCACATCAATGCTTCTTTAGGTTTTGCCTGTGCATTTACTTGGATTTCAGTAGCTTATTCATCCTTGTGCTTCAAATATGTGCTGTAACCATTTTTTATTTTTTAGCACTAAGTTTAAAACTTTCTGTAAAGAGATGTACTGGTCTTTTCTAGCACAAGAAATTTTATACTGTTGTCTTCATAATGGAACTTTCCAGTGAAGTTGTAATGTTCTTCGAGAGCATGTGGGAAGGTGTTAAAATACTCAGCAGATTGATTCTCTTCTTGAAATTTGCATAGAACTTGTATGTCAAAAATGAAACCTCAAGAAAGGGTAAAATGTTTACAAAATTTACTGACATAATTTTGTTGTTTCATTCAGAACAATATTATTTCATTAACTTTAACATTAACATTAAGTTTTGGTGCTTAAATCTGATCTCTCCCATGATCCAGTTTAGAATTAATTGTTTTAAGGGATGATGTCTGGTAGGAGGGAGACTCAAGCATGTTCTAATGAATGTTGTCAATGTTGAAAGATGCCATTATAGTCCAGGAGCAATCTCCAGGCAGCCTTTGACTACTGAAAAAACCACCCACTGGCAAGACTTTTGTAAGTGGCAGCCCCTTCATCCCCACATTAAATCAAAAGTGTCTTCTTGAGTGTCCTCTGGCCGAATCTTTGTACACTAGGTTGTGGTACACTGGTTATAGATTAATTGGGAATGTATTAGGTGGGATGTTGCACAAAATTTTCATGGGCAGGTATGGTTCTAGCCAAGTAAATTCTGCTTGCTTCTCTTAGAGGAGAAAGTATGGATTGCCTTAAATTGGTCACCTCAATTAATACATGAAACTGTTTATTAGGAACTAGGTGATTTACTTCTTGGATCTGCCACTGATCTTCTGGGTAATGGGAAATCAGTTTTCTTTTGACTCTTTGTTTTCTTCCTGTTTTCTTTACCCCATTTTTTGTTCTGTATTGCATCCCATCCAAAAAAGCTTTGAGAAGGGTTTAGGCTTTCTGATGCCCTTGTTACTCCTTCTAGTTTTGTCCCTAGAAAAGTGAACCAAATTTAAAGTAGAGACAAGATTTGTCCTCATTGATTCTGTGAAATACTAAAGATAGAATTAATTGTAAACTGCTATTTTCCAACATTAATAGCTAGTTTAGTTGGGAAATATAAATTTTAGAGCTGCAGTTCACACAAATATTTTTAAAAGACAAGCAAATAAATAGCAAAGGAACAAGAAGAAAAATAGTCCTTACCACCTTTGCAGTTCTCTTTAATTAGAAAATTTAATGACAGATTTCTAAAATTACTGACAGCTCCTTCATATGTTGGGATTTTTAAAAGATTGTTCAGACAACTTCACTTAGAATACCAGATGCCCATAAGTAACCAATCATTCACTGAGATATTCTATCACATCAACCATCCTATCCCATCCCGTGGGAAAGAAATTATTAGAGAAGCACAACAAGTCTGCTTTGATTTCAAATAAGCTGCAGAGAAGAAAATTGTCTTCCTTGAACGTCTGGCTAATGGCTTACAAGAAGTAACCAATAGTATCATTGATTTCAATAACAATTCTACTGAAAAAAACCAAGAGGGATTTTGCTGGTTTTTATTTCTTTCTAGATAGAGAGATAGGGCAAACTGTCTAGTCCTCTATAAACTGATGGTGATACATGAATTATAAATGATAGATGGGTACCTTAGTTTGCAAGGTCATAGCTAAGTTGTCAGGCAAAATGCAAGAAGGCAATACTCACTCAGCCTTACTGTTGCTCATGAAAGAATATAGAAAATAAAGAAACAGTATTTTGAATGTAATTCATAGCTGTTTCACAAGACTTCCCTATACAATTTCTCTGTTACTACAGCAGACAAAGAGTTTGGGTGGGATGGGGACTACAGCACTTTCTTTTGAAATGCAAATGATTGATAATGGGGAAGATCACAGAGAAGATTTATCCACTGTAGAGTCTTAGGACTCCTGTGATGTTTTAGGATGGACAGATGGTCTTTCAAGTCTCCTCTAAGCTTATTTTCTTGTGATTCTTTAAATTCCATGTGCTGTTTTTGGATACCTGCTTTGGTGGAACTTGAATGTAATTAGGCCCCCAAAGGTGCAATACAAGTGAACAATTGGTCCCATTAAACCAGTGACAATTTATGACAGATATTCCAGGGGCAGAGACACTCTAGGCATAAACAGAAGTTCCAGGTCATGAATATCTCTCTAAAATATATGCACACAGCAACATATCCCATGCAGCTTCTCCAAAATGTGCTTATTTCCCTGCTCTGGCACTGAGGGTCAGAGACACAAATCTAGAAATTCTATGCTGTGAAACCTCAGTGGAAGCAGTTGCCCAAGAAGCAAGATAATGATAACATATGGACTTAAAATCCAAAAACCTACATGCAACTGCACAGTTGGGTCTGTGAAATGTTAGCACCCCTTTATATCTTCTTGGATACATGTGTAATTCCCTGTTGAAATATTTTTTTATTTTTAGTGAAAGTTTTTGGTTTACAATTTTTTTGCGATGTTTGATATACTGTAATATACTCATACAACATCTGTGATAAATGCTACAACCTTTGAAATTTAAAAAAAAAGTAGAAAGAAATTTTCTTTCTTTCACAGAGTTTAGGAGGCAGAGGAGTTTGAAAATGGCATTTTCAAGCACATTGACCTTGGTACTGTGAAATATTTGCTATGCCAGCAATGAAAGGGAACCCACAGGTTTTGTGAACAGAATAAAAGCCACAAAGGAAAGAGATACCCAGATAAATTCCATTCACCAGTTTCTCTGTCAATGTGAGGCTGATGTTACCCTGAAAATTCACAAAAATAAAAACCTACAACATGTGCCAGATTCTGCAGCCCAGCCCTTACTGACAGAAACACTGATGTCAATATCTCTTCCTCAGAGGCCTCTGAGACTGTGGCAATAGACTTCTTCTTCTGGAACATCATAACCAAATTCTGAGATCCCAGAATCAGAACTGGCCGTGTAGTTGTTCACCCAAAATCCATGGACAAGGCTCAACTCTCTATTGCAGCCTTTGTTAATGGTTTTAGACAAAGAATATCAAACACATCACTGGTTTTTGCCAGACTAATGGAGCAAGGCAAAGAGCAGTGATAACACTAAACCAGCCCTAAACAAACCTGGTAGTACTCCAGGGTACAACTGGTACCTCAATAAAACCTTCAGCAAAGGGAATTTCTCCAGCATTCTCAGCACAAAGAAGCTTGATAGTGTGTTATTTTGGTTTGGAAATAGCTTCAGCCTCAGAAAAACAGACAAATAAATTCCAATCTCCAAAACCATAAAAAATCTGGCTGGATGTTAACATTTTAGCAAGTGAATAAACTAAGCATCAAACAAAGAATTCTGGTTTTTTTTCCAAATTACCTGTGAATTAAAATTTACTATGGAAGGTTTTTTCAGTGGAATAAAGTAATAAAAATATTCTCTTATCTGCTGCCTCTCTTTTGTCACTTCCCATTCTTTCTTGGTCCCCAGGTCTTCCTCAAATCTCTACTTTTGCCACTCCTTCTAGTTATTGCCATCTCCTATTTAGTTACTTGTCATAGACATGCCACCAACCCTCTGGAACAGTAGCAAAGCCTGCTGAGATATGTTATATATTTTTCATTTGCAGTCCCAGCTAGAGGGTGCTGAGAGTCAGAGTCTTGCTAAAGTCCATAAGGCATAAATAAATACTGCCATCAATTCTATCAATATTTTCCAATATGCTTTGATTTTGAATGACATAAAATCTGGAATATCTCACAGAATTATTAACTAATAGTGGTGGTACCTCTGAAATCCTACAGCGCAGCAGTTAAGCAACTTTTTTGGGAGGCAGTGCTGCCAAGGCCAATCCCTACTTTGCCTGATTGAGACCAAGGCTTTGAATTTAAGTCTTCTATCAGCAAGTTCAACTGATTCAGAAAAACTGTTAAACCACTAGTAGAGTTCTTTGTGCAGTCTTTGATGATTTTTATTTTGGGTTTGGTTTTTTTTTTCTCCCCTAAGGAAATGAATTTCTCTCATTCTACTCTACATATACACTAAATTGATCCTGATCATGCTTACAGGAGATCAGAAGAGGGGCTGACAGCATGCCACAAATAAAAAGGATTATTTTGAAACTTAATCACGGGTTTTTAGTTTGATAGTGAACATCTTTGGTTTGTTCAATATGAATAGCTTATGGAAGTATGCATTCTCATCCTGTGCCTGTCATGATGGAGCACAAGATCTCCTGTGATCACAAGACCCTGTGATAGAGGGTCTGCCACTGGTGTCAGACCAAGGGTTTGGCTCTCTAAGCAACTCAAGCTCTGCACAACAACAGGAGGACTGGACTCAGGTGCTCTTACCATCTTGTGTCCCTTTCTTCCCAAAATATGTCAAATTTGAGAATGGCTTATACATGTTAACAAACTTTAGTCCCCCACAAAACTCCTAAACAGGTTATTTCTCATGGAACTATCCTGGGACAAATCCTCCTAACAGTGTACAGCTCCCTGTTCCCTTCTGAAGGTCTTATTCTGTCAGAGATAAGTGTTTAATTAGTGTTTTATTTAACCTATTTTGCAGTCCCCATGGTAAGCTATCTCACAGGCTAAATTTTCCTCTTTGCATAATTATAGAAAGGAAGGGAAACTACATTCAGATGAAAAGAAAAAAGTGCTTACATTTTCACGTTTTCCCTCCAGAAATCTAAATAAGGTGAAGAATTGAATGCAGTAGTTACAGTTAATGATAATTCCTGGAAAGAAAACAATAGAAAATAAAGCAAAAAAACCATTTCTTACTTTTTCAATGAAAATAAGTAATTGTGAAATAGTTTCATTGGAACTAGAGCATCAGGGAATAGCCATTCTCACTCATTCTCCTCACAGCAAATCAGTTTTTATTACTGAACAGAGAAAAAACCTGAGATCTTAGCCACCAAGAAGATATTGGAAAATCATACAAGAATCCCTTTCTTGATCCGAAGGAATGGCTGAGTTATTTGCTGAAAGCTTGAGTCAAGAAAAAAGAAAAAAGAAAAAAAAAAAAGAGAAATCAACCTCTGGGAAAAAAAAAAAAAAAAAGAAAAGGCATACTAGAAAATGAAGAAATTAAGTACAAGGAATTAAAATTCAACAAAGACTGGGCAATCTTAGGTAAAGGTGTTGCCAGTAGCCACGGAGATAAGGGAAGAATTTAGGTATCTACATATATATCTATATTTGATTAACGTCCCTGAATCTTTATTGAATCATGTTCATTAATACATGTTAATGTAGATTACACTAAGAAATTGCTCAGGTGATAAAAGAGAACTCTTTTTTGAAATTATTTCAGAAAATTAGAGGGTTTTTTTAAAACAAAGGGAAATATTTTTAAGTGTATTTTTTTTTTTTACTTCCTATTAAAAAGTCTTTCTAAAAACTTCCTTCACAGCCAGTTGCAATTTCTTTTAAAATAGCTGGAATTACCAAAAGCACCAGCCATTTTTCTTACAGGATGAAAAGGCAAAGAAGAACAGACAAAAGGAGAAGAGTCTCTTTGTAGAAGTTGCTTTATAAAACCCTTTGTTTTATCCCCAAAAATAAATAAAGTATTCAATTTTAAATAATGATTTCAAAGAAAATTGTGAAACAGTGGTAATGTAAGACTTAAGCATAAGAGTATGCATTATGATGTGATGACAAAGAAGAGGAAGCTGAATGACATCAGACTAGCAGTTATCCAGTAACAGGCTTTTGTGTTTGTTTGGCTCACGTGTGGTGGACTGAGGCAGACAGGCTGTTATAGCAACTGGCATATGGTGAGTTTGTGAGAGAAGAGAGATTCCTCCATTGAGACTCCCTTTTGTGCCTGAATTATCAGAAAAAACTGCATTATATGTGCCATTCTCCTCACAGTAATGTCACTTACTAAGAGTCCATCTCCAGAGGGCTCCTCATCTCCATGGAAGGGGGAGGTGAGCCCTAGGACTAACCCTACACAGTCAGTGTGAAGCTCACAAGGAGGCCCCTCAGCAGTGGGTCCCACTGCAATCCCACCCACAGACTCAACACACAGACTGCAGGAAGTGGCTCATCCAACTTCTGTATCAGTCTATTCAGAAAAGAAAGTGTAAACACATCTCAGAAGTCAATTCAGCAAAGTGTCTTGATTGCTGCATTATCCTCTACAATCACACTAAGCAGATCTTTAGTGGTGTGAGGGCTGGAGATACAGAAATAAATTTTGGACAAGAGCGCTTCCATAGAAACCCTCCTGCCCTTTAACTAGTGTGTCATCTTACTGCTGAGTCTTCTTCTCCAGCAGTTCATTTATGGTAAACTGAACACAGCCAGGGCCCAAGCTCTGCTGCAGAGGGTGAATTCATCTGTATTACCTGTGGGGAGCAATCCTGGCACTGCACTAGCTCCTTAGCTGATTGTGGGCATTTGGCTGAGACCCAGTCACTTGTCACAGGCTAAAACTATGTAGAGACTTAGAAATACATGGTTTTGTGGTAACATTAGCAGCTTTTGAGTCTATAAAATATTAATTCAATAGTTCCACGTCTCCAAATATTCCAAATATTCTAAAAGACAAAATGCTAACAGCAATTACTGCTAGATCTTGGATATGGTTTGGGCACATATATGTTTAAGATTTCCTAAGGCCACATGCTGACAAAAAGGAATCCCAAATGCAAATAAAAAATAATTGTTGTGAGATTACACACTCTCTCAAAAGGAGACAGGAGTCAAAGTGTGTTCAATGGTTAACTCATCTATATTTGTGATAACCAGCAACAAAGGAGCAGGACAAATATTTTGTTATGGATGTAAAGTATGAGGTAACTCAACAGATTTGTGCAATGAAATAATACTGAGGTTTCTCAATGAACATCAGCTCAGAGGAAGCAAATAGTGATAAGAAAAAGAATATTAAAATAATAAATAAAATGCAATAACCTGGTAGATTTAGCAAATGAAATAGAAAATAACAACTATAATAAGCTAAAGATCCTCCATGTGCTACAGAATGAGACTACTCTGAGGGTTGCCTCCTTTAGAGTGAGTGCATGTTTTTACCTTCTGAACCCTGAAAAAACGTATGTTCCTTAAAGATTTTGCAAAGCTTATCTGTGGATAAAAATACTTCATTCTAAAAAATGTTTTACCAATATTTCATTCTAAAAAATGTTAATTACCAATTCTGATAGAAAGCAAGATTAGCCACACATATTGTCAAGTGCATGAAGACCTTCTTTGCTTCTCCAAGGAAATGAAAACCAGGTAAGATATTGAGTTGGCTGAATCCTTTGTGGCAGAAAGTGTTTTATGGAATAGAGGCTGCCGCCACTGCAGGAATGTAAAGAAAACTGTCTTTTGTACCACAGCTGTGATGACGGTGTATAACAGAGAGACAATGAAGAAAAGATGATACAGGGATTCCTCTACATTTCTGAGTGATAGCTCAATTATAATACAAAGACATAAGATTTTGGAAACTCAGTACTGCCAATGTTCATGCCTGATCCAACAACAAGAGGACCCAGTTCTGTTCAGTGTATATTCTGATGTTTTGGATGAGGGCACTGAGGGCCCCCTCAGTCAGTTTGCAAACAACATCAAGGTGGGTGGGAGTGTTGATCTGCTGGAGTGCAGGAAGGGCCTGCAGAAGGATCTGGATGGACTGGATCAATGGGCTGAGGACAACAGTATGAGGATCAACAAGGACAAATGCTGATCCCTGCACTTGGGTCGCAACAACCCCAGGCAGTGCTACGGGCTTGGGGAATAGTAACTTAAGAGCTGTTCAGCATAAATGTACACAGAGGTGCTGCTTAACAGCCCACTGAACATGAGGCAGCATGTGCCCAGGTGGCCAAGAAGGGAAATGGCACCTTGGCCTGGATAAAGAATAATGTGATCAGCAGGACTAGGGAAGTGATTACCCTGCCCTGTATTGGGCACTAGTGAGGCCACACCTCAAGCAGTGGGTCCAGTTCTGGGCCTCTCACTTCAAAAAAGACACTGAAGTGCTGAAGTACATCCAGAGAATGGGCAACAAAACTGGTGAAGGGTCTAGAAAACAAGTCCTATAAGAAGTGTCTGAGGGAACTGGTTTTTTAGTCTGGAGCAGACTGAGGAGACTCGAGTTGGATCTTGTTGCTCTCTACACTGCCTGAGAGGAGGTTGTGCAGAGGTGAGAGTTGGGCTTTTCTACTTCTCAAGCAGAAAGATGAGAAGAGATGACATCATGTTGTACCAGAGGAGTTCCAGATTAGATATTAGATTTTTTTTTTTCACTGAAAGAGGGGTTAGGCATTGAAATAAATTGCCCAGGGAGGTGGTGAAGTCACTGGAAGCGTTCAAGAAGCATCTGGATATGGAACTTGGGGGTATGGTTTAGGGGTGATTTATGGTGGTGCTACATCGATGGTTGAATGAGATGATCTTGAAGGTCTATTCCAATCCTGTCATTTTCTTCCCTAGCCTCTCTCTAAACTGCTTATCCTCCTGAACCTTGGTTTTACACTTCTTTCCAAATATTAAGCTCCATAGCAAGGAAGCAGGGTGGTAAAATGCATTGGTTCTTATTTGCTGATCTACAAATATCCAAATACTCTCTACAAATAGCCAAATCAACACAAGAAAATTTTCTTAGACTATATCCTTTCCATATTGTGTGGTTGCTGGAACATGTGAGGTATCTTGGCAAACCACTGTCTGTAGCTTCTTCAGTCTTAATGAATACAGTGGGAATGGATAGATATTCCAATTAAATCTAAATGTATCAGATGCCATTAATTAGGGAGAGAATGAACTGGAAACTAACCTCAGCTCTCACCCAAAAAATAAATCCAAAACCAAAAGCTCAGCAATTACTTGCCCAAAACTCACTAATAAAAAAAATATGGAATAAAATCAAGGAAAATATTGACCTTGAAATAACTGTCTTTGGCTCCTCTGACAAGCAGATGCTGTTTTGTAACTTTTCCCATACTACAGTATTTTTTTCTCCTTGTTTCTGGCTAATGCACAAAGAGTGACATTTGAAGGCCAAAGGTTCAAATGGCACATGCACATGCAAGCCATGCATCATAAGAGCTGTGCAAAAAAGGCAAAGGTTGATGAATTTCACACAATGCATCCTCCTCACCTAGCTCTAAGTACCACATTTATTTAGTGATCTTCTTGTTATGGGCACTGCAGATGCACTATTATATCTGTCTATGACTATGATTGCTCAATCCCACCATTCTCAAAATCAATATAAAAACCTTTCTGTTTTTTTCATCAGTATAGAAGATCATATATATAGAATTTCCCATGAAAATTGAGACTTTTTGATTAAAAAATTGTGTTATAATTTCATTCTCTTGATTTTTTTATTTCCTTGACTTTCCTTTTTCCTTTCCATCTTGTACTTATATGCAGTGTACTGTATGCGTATGCAGTGCTTAACTGTCACTGTCCAGTGTAAATGAAAGAGGACATAGGTGCCCCAAGGTGCACAGCTTCCAGTTCTCCTGCCTCCAAATGCCAATGACTTCTGGGTCCCTTATCCTCATAGCAGCCCATTTAGTGCCCAGCGAACATGCCCCTACCTAAAATCACAATCCAAGTGTCAGAAAATCCCATTATCACACTCTAACTATTAATCTTAACTGTCCAAGTGGAATAATAGGAGATATTTTGAGCAAGACCCTTTTTCTGTACTCAGGAGGGTGTTATTTCCTTTTTGAGGTCTGGTGCTGGTGGGTTTCATGCAGAGACAGGAGGGCATCAGATAGCTACCTCAAATACTGTTCACAAGAGCAGAGTGTGGAACAAGCTAAATTGCTGTGCATTTTTGGGTTCCTTCTTTTATATTGTAAAACTAATGTTACTTTTCTCTCTTTCTTTTCTTCCGAACAACCTTTGTTTGTTGAGAGAAAAGGAAACACCCCTGTCTGCTTCTGTTATCACAATGAATGAAGCTATCCAAGGCAGAGTTGTTTTCCTGAAGGCAGAGCTGACACTTGCCAAAAAGTTGTTAATTCTTTCATCATTGTTAAACTCTAGGCCCTTTCCTCAGTTAAAAAGAATAAATTTATTAGCTGAGAAAACAATGGCCAGTGGCAATTCTTGATCCCTAGTTTCCAGGAACCTGAATAAACAATGACTGTTATGATAACAAATTACCTGTTCCACTGTCATAAGAAAACATTCCAAACCTGAAGTCGAGGAAAATGATGATTAATTTATGTGAGGGAAAGCAGTGGAATGGAGGCCATCCTCATTGTGTAAGAGGCTTCAGAAAAAAGACTGCAGTGAAATGATACAACGGATAGAGTTATTGCATATACGATCCTTGCATTATCATGTGATAGTGATGGCATGATATGTTCTAATAAATTCTGAGTGACTCCATAGCATAGTCATAGTGCAGTTCCATGAGCTGAATCGTTGTTCAACTACAACTTTCTTCTGCAGACCTTGGTGACCTTCCTCCCTTAGGATAAAAAGATTAATCATCTTCTAACTGGTCTATGTGGAACAGGCAATCTACCATTTTTCAGAGCAGGTCATTGCTGGATCATATAGAGCAAGTCAGGAAGGCATGTTTTTCTTCACTCCATACAGACAGAACTATAAATACTCCCATCCTTGTATGCTTATAAGCCATTTTACTTTTAAATAAATGTACTTGGCAGGTAGGTAAACAAAACATAAAATTCATGCATGGAAGGCTCCTGAGCTGCAAATGTGGCTTTTGAGAATAAAAAAAAGAATGTGCCATTTGGACTGGCCCTCTGGGAATGGTGAGTTGCAATTCAGGCCTAATCATCTGGAGAGGAGCCCTACTCAGCAGGATGATGCTTTTCTCCCTGAGGTGCCCCTAGGAAGCTCTGCAAGAAGAAATGTCTGTATGACTGTCATGGGAAAAGGTGAAGGATGCATCCCAAAACAGAGAATATTGCAAAATTCTTCAGTACAGGAAGGTGGTGCTCATTCTTCTGGTGTTTATTTTCAGCACAGAATCAGAAGAGACCTCCATGTGTCATCTTCTTGTCTTCTCCTTCTTTTGCTTGTGTATATAAATTCTTCTCCCGCCTACCAATTATTCTAAAGGCCACTGAATTCTCATCTCAGAAAAAAGGTACATGATTTCACTGTGAGTCCATCAATCCAAAAATAGACGGACAGTCCATTGCACAGTAAAATTTGATCTGCCATTATTCATTAACCACATCCTGTCACTATGGATTAAGATGCTTTTGATTTTAATCTAGAGAGTGGGGTTTTTTTTCTGTATTTATTACACCCGTCTGTCTCTGCTACTGAATTTATATGAAATGGGACATAGTGAAACTAGTATTTATGTTACCTTATTTATAAATGGTGATGTTTGTCTTAAAGGTAAATATTTTTTATTTGAAAGTCAGTATAAAATTTAATTCTCTCTTTGTGCAAGAAAAGGAGAGATAAAAAGAAAATTATTTTTCACAGGAAGTTGTATGATGTCATTTTATGTTCTGTTACACACAATGAAATAAAATTTTAAGATGTTAAAATTACCAACAAATGTAAATTATGAGACAAAATTGTCTTAATTGAAATGTCTACACAAGTGAAATATTTTGCTTAAATTTGAATTTTGTTGTTTGACAATTTTTTTTTGCAATGAAAAGAACCCCACTCCTTTACAGGATTCTTAGGATATGATTCACTTCATGCTTTCATCAAGATCATTAGCACATAAACACTTTTAAAAGTTTTCATTTTGAGAATTGCATATGTTTTTGCTGAGACAACACTCCTTTTAAAGGTGAGATTCCCCATCACATTCATGATAGTACAGAGGATGTGTTACTCCCACTGTAGGATTACAGTGGATACACTTACTCCCACTTTTACTTTATATTTTATCCGTCAGACTGAATTGCTCAGAGTGCTTTGATGTTAAACAAATAATCTGTCCCTACTAGTTAGAACATACCCTCTGAAACCATTTCAATTGATGTGATGCTGGGGACTTAATAACCATTCCTACTGGGACTTGTTCTATTTTAAGTAAGTTCAGGAAAATTATTTGCTTTCCTTCCTTACTCTATGGATTATGACCTGACTATATTTCTACTATATGAATTTTAAATGACACAGTAAAGACGAACATGATTCTGAATTACAGGATACAGCACAGAAGCACTTGGCAGAGAGTCTTTGAAATATGTATAATTTCCTTTATAATTTCCTGCTTTTTTATGCTTGAAAACTGCAGGCATAGTCTCCATATGCTGTTCTGTTCCATATGCAGGGCATGATATATAACTCCAGCTTCAATTTAGTAGTGTTCTGTTAATAAAGGATAATGGGACACCATAATATAGCAATATAATTTATGAATAAGCATCAAATAAAGGTTTGCAAAAGAAGTGAAACAAACAAGCAAGCCAACAACAGCAATAACAAAAAATCCTCTTGCTACAACTCTGGTCTCCATAGTCTGCCCTTGAAATTAAATCAAAATCATGGGAAGAACTAATATTGGAACATTGTGAACCAGCTGTTTGTTACAGCTGAGTAATTAGTCTGTATACTCAGCAAATCAAAAATATTTGTTACCGCTTAGGCGAAGCAATCCTACAGAAATTCACATGTCAGTAGAATGAACCTTGCCTGAAATAGTGGGGGTAGGTATCTCCTGCTTGAAGCAGCAGCTCTCTGAGATGTGCTGGAGGGAAGAGAGTACTCAGGCCACACTCAAGCTGCACCATTTACCTCATCATCACCCTATAAGCCCTCCTGTGCTTTGTATTGGTAGGAGCAAAGCTCCAAAGCCCCAAATGCCCACTTATTCCAACCTTTTCCAGTCTTATAGTGATGTGAACTGAGGCTACAAAACAGGAAGGAGGAAAGGAATGCATGCTAAGTGGAAGTTGCTACATGAAACTACTTTTCTGTGGCCCTGGCAACACACTTAATATTTTCCATACCAAAAAAATCTTTATTATCTGACACACGACTCAAGCTAATTCCTGTCTGGAAACCCAAAAGTGACAAGAAAGGATTTGATGTTGTAGCTTTATCTGTGGCAGAGATGATGCCCATGGCTAGCTACACATTATACAGTGCACATCCTCCTTCCATACATATATATTTTCTTTAATATACCAGAAAGTTACCCAATTGCCCATACTGGAATACTTTTACTGTGCTTTGGGATGGACCAGGGAGGCAGAAAGTGTGGCCAAAACTGAAGCAGTGCTACTGCTGAGTTTTGAATATCTCAGGTGATAATCTGTAATGAAGCAGTTGTGCCTGGCTGTGTCCAGACCAAGAGACAGGCCCAGCCATAGAACTCTCACCCCAGAGTACTGGTGAAAAGCCTGAAAACATCTGAATTCAGAATGAACATGCTGAAGGGCTATCCTAGCCCCTGGACCTACATGGCTTTCAGGGGAACTGGAAGTTAGGAAGGGAAATGGAGTGGTTCCTGGGTCTAGATTCCTTGTGAGCTTGGGGCCTAATTATTATGCTGTCTAAGACTTGTGGAGTGGAACATCAGTCTTGTCCCACAGGACTCAATAACTCTTTTAGTTCAGGGCTGTTTGGTAGCCCTTGGGGCTACTAGTGTTGCTTTTTGTTCTATATTTTGTACAGATCCTGTCCAAATGGGATTCCAGTACATGGCTGAGACTTCAAATGAATAAGAATTGTAGTACTCATTTCCTGGGGCAATTTGAGAAGGAAGGTGTTGATTCTGAAGCAGATCTACAATCTTTACCAGTCCAATATTAAGACTGATAAGAGATAAGGTAACTGATTTTCCACTCCCAAGCAGGGCACATAACAGTGGGGAATCATTTCTTTAAAGCCAGTTGAAATGTAGTCAAATAAGAGTAAGGAATTATGGGGTTGGCATGAAAACTATGAGAATGGGTAAACAACTCCAAACATTTATGTGATAGATCTTATAATTAATGTACTTGGCTGCACTGACAGTGAAACTCGGAGGTGATTTCAGACTACACTGTTACATGAAACTTTTATGTCTACACAGGTATGCATCATCAGTGACCTTAATAAATTAATAAATCCCGGAGTGGGACCCATGATACAGTGAAAAGAGTCCACCAGCAATTGTTGCTCTGTTGTGGAAGTTTCTGTGCCATCAAATCAGAGTAGTACTGATAGAAAAGGTTAACTACAGGAACAGTCATGTTTAAATCTAGCTGTTCTCTGCGTGAGAAAAAAATTCTTCAGGAAAGGTTATCAAATGTAACCTATTAAGACAGAAGAAGAGTGACCAGAAAACAAATCTCTTCCCAAGATTGTCTTTAGGTTACCTGCTATGAAGTTCTAGTTCTGTTAAATTGCATGCTATCTGTCTGAATAATTTCTACTATGCCATATTTCTACTATGAACATAAAAGTGCATAAAAAAGAAAAAAAACCTCCCTCTTTAAATCTCATTTTTAGCCCTACTGAGAAGTCTCTGCACAGGAATCACAGTCCTTCTCAACTGGAAGTTATCTATGGTAATTTGGCAAAAATTTTTTGTGAAGTTATATATTACATTGAGAACTAAACAGATGAAACATGCTGAGAAGAGCTTCAAGCCTTTAAACAGTTAACAGTGGTCAGAAGTAACGAGAAAATAAATCCTAAACTATGACAGCATTAAAACAGTGTAATAGAACAAATACCCTTACGTGATGGATTAAAGTGGCATAATTTGTAGCAAAGATAGCATAGTCTTCATCTACACAAAATTCAGCCAAACATGAGAACAGTAGAAAACATTTCAAGAGTTGTTACAATAGTCGTTAAATAGATCCTTTATAGCACAATAGGATATAATCTGGTATCTAAACCATAAAATTTTAGAAGCTGTAAAAATCTGTGCATCCTACTTGCAGAAGCCATGCTGGTGCAAATGTGTCTATATAGGTAGACTTAGGTCCTTTAAACATTTCAGAGATAAAGACCATTTTGCTTCTGTTATTCCAACTTGATGTGATTTTTAATCAAAATGCCACTTCAAAATGCTGTTTTGTTAAATTTCTTTTAATGATTTCAAAATATTTGTTTAATTCAGTGAATACTGTGTCTAAGTGACAGTCCAAGAAAATAATAAATGGGTTTGGTCAGACTTTCCTATTGTAAGATGGAGCCTTTACCCAAATGAGTTGATCTGATTTTCTCCTAGTTGAAGACCTCTGAAAAGCAAGTTTCTTTAGATCTGCATGTTTTACTCAGCAATAACTACTTAAGAATTCTTTAAATTAAATCTGTAGAATTTATATTCCATATTATATCTATATTCCCTGTTGTGGTACGCGGATGAGGTTTTTGAATTTGTATTTGTATTTTGTTTCTTTGTCTGTACTTGGTTTGTTCCATTCCAAAATACCCCTACCCCTACATCCCTGATCACACCTGGTATCACCCTGTCCTGGACACACCCCTTCCCTTTCCCGATTGGCCCAGAGTGTGCTTGACCCAGGCTGCGACCTGGTAAGAGGAGGACACCGGGCTCAAGTTTGGGTGCTGCCTTACTGGCGCGTGCTCTGGCAAATGCTCTCCTGGAACATGGAGCTGGACTGAAATAAACACCTTTTCCAACCCAAGCCAGGCCCACTCCTTCTTCCAGCCTTAACCGTGCTTCAGCCCACAGATTTGGAGGACCCACAAACTGTTTTAGGTTGGTCTGGGGAGCTGCTTTGGCCAGTAAGCACCCCCACAGAGACATCAATCTTTAATTCCCTGTTTCTCCTCGTTCACAGATGATAATGAATTATTAACTATTGTGTAGAAAAGATTTGAACACAATTTTACCATGGAAAATCAGAAGTTATTATTATTGTGTGCCAGAGCTAGTGTTCATAAAGATTTTTTTGCCTCATGACACAGTTTTGTCACTGCAGGGTGGTGGTGGGTTCTCTAGGTCATAGCTATGAGTCATGGGTAGGATGCACCTTTAATACTCGATGTGATAAATTGACAACTTTAAAAATGAGATTCAAACCTTGGATTCAAACCGAGGAAGGCCATGGATGGAGAAAACCAAGTGAAGCTGCATTAATACACCTGAACAGTCCGTACATCTACAAAGCACTTGGTCGTTTTGCTGTTCAGCATATTCACTAAACTATAGAAGTGGAGCAAGGCAAGAGATTTGATGAGATCTTTCACCCCAAGTGTCATTTCCTTCCACCCTGGCTTCACAACACAGCAACTAGAGAAGACTTCACACAGCAGCATGCACCTGGGATCAGGGCAAGCTCTAACAGTCAGCAAGAGAAAAATGCAGTAGAGGTGATACTTTCTACTTCCTGGCTCCGGTCTGAGCTGCTGACTCAGGATAAGGTATGAAACTGGGACCTTATGCAGCAACACAATGCCTTCAAAAAGGGGGCCAGCATCTATTCACTCTGTGTGGTAAGGACTCCTGCCTTCCTCTGAATTTCTGTCAGCTCAAATGTCCTGTAATGAGGAAAATAAAAATGCAGGCTGGCAAAGACCCCTTGAAAGACTGTCCACATCTGACAATGTCCATCCCTTCAATGGACTTTAAATAGGCCATCTGGAAATACTTTTTTCTCAACTTTTCTTTAAAATGACCTACATAAGAAGTTCCATTGTACCTTGGCACCATCTATTGTAGTGTGTCCCTATAGTAAGAATATTTTCCCTAATATTTAACCCAGGTCTCTTCTGTCACAGGCTAGAATGTTTTCTAGTTTTTATGTCCCTCACAGAGTTAAAAACAGACCACTGTGTTGCTTTTAAATTCCTTATATAAATTAGGAGAAACCCTTGCATCCTCTCTAAGAGGAACAAACTCAAATATTTCAGTCTTTTTCCACTTGTCATACTGTCTTAAACTACTACCATTCTTTTCTAATTTCTACTAAACTTACTGTTATTCATCTACATACCTCGTGAAGTGTTTTTTTCCAGAAAATAGATACTGCATAAATATGGCCAAAAGGGAATGTCCATTGTAGAGAGGAGTCCTGTTTTACTGTAAGTTTGACATTCTGTTTTGTTGCGTATTAGGGAAAAAATGGTTGTGAATATGAGAGACCACATTTTGTCATTTTTCTTCCATGTAAAAAGTTAAAAAATATGATGGGGAATTTTTTGGGAAAATCATTATCTTTCTTTGAAAGTCTAGAAGCATTTGGATTATACCAGTGAATTTATAGGAATCTCAGCTCAGAAGCTTGCCCTTGTTAAATTATATTCAATGTCACAACTGTTTACATAAGCAAGGATGATTAGTACATCTGTAATCACTTCTACTGGCAGTCTATGAAAGAGCTGAATGCTTCAACTTTAGCCCTTTAATCTAAAGTAAAGAATAAGTCAATGTTATGTAAACTAAACTATAAATATTGAACAGAAAATTACCAATTAAGGTTAGGTACTAATAGGTCTCGAATAATAATAATAATAATAATAATAATAATAATAAACATCATTCTCATTTTAAGCAAAGTATTTACTGAGAGTTGGGTTTGAAGAATCATAATTAGAACATCACCTCTTTTTTTTCAGCATGTGTTTATATTGTAAATACTAAACAAATATGGACTGAGTGGAATAGCAGTAAAATTCTTACAGTGCTAAAAATGATTCCTGGACTACCACATAGAGCTTGTAAATAAAAGGAATGCACCATCAAGGGAATAATTTTCTCCTCATGGCAACTCTTTCTTTATTTTGGGAATTGTGCCCTTCGTGTACTGCAAAAACCTGTTTCATAATTGCTTCTAAAATATGAAGACTTCTCAAGGTACCTTACCAGTCACTTCTTTCACAGTTATTTTTATGAGAAATAGCATCCAACTTGGTCTCCAGGATTAGCCACAATTTGATTTATTTTCATATGACACAAAGTTTGTTGTGCCTTAATAATGTTATTTTAAAGGATGTTTTTAGGGTTTATTTTTGATATTCAGAAGGCCTGATCACTGCAGGTGTTTTTCTTTCTGAAGAAGTTAAGCGTATATATAGCTATTTTTAACATGGATGAAGTTTTATATATGTTGAAGCAAAACCATTAATACTGTAATGATTCAATTTCTTATAATATCTATTTGATAGAGAAATTTAAATGAATAATATCTTTGCTGTGTGTCTGTAGAACAGCTGATCTTTTCTGATTTAAATTGACTATGTAAATGTTCCTCAAACCTACAACATTGCTTCTAGAGATTTCCTATGATGAAATGTTCCAGCCTCAATCCTTTTTTGTTTCATTACAGATATCTATTATGAAAAAGTCCTCATTTTTGATGGAGAATATTGTACCTCTATTTTGTGATCTCCCTTCATTTTAAGATTATAAACAAATAGCTCTCCAAAACAGACAATATGGGCCAAGTTGTTCCTTTAGGGGATTATTTTAGACAGCTGCACAGCAAATAAGCAGTGTGAGGCTTATTTACACACAGTCATTGAAGCATTCATTCCACTGATTTATAGGACAGAAAAAGGTCTTTGAGACACAGACCCAGCAATTTTGAGCTGAAGTTAAAGAGAGGATTTCTTATCCTGCCCACTCCACAGCCCCAAAGGTATTTTAAAAAATCAATTGAAGGATTTGTTGCCAGAACAGATAGATACAGTACAGCCCTACATCCTGGATAATATTGATCTCAGATGCTGAGTCTCCATTTTTCATATCATAATCATAGTATGTATTTGCTAAGGTCATAATAATATAGTATTATTACATTGTTTCTGTAAAAAGTAAAAAGTAGAACATGTAAACTTGTTTTTAACTAAAACCTGAAGGCAATGCTGTGACTAATATCACCAAGGAGTTTTGATAATGAAATGGGCTAATTGTTCATGTGCTTATTCATGGAGACCAAACTGCAGCATAATTTTTATAACTGTTAAACATATTGTAATCCCACTGACATGTTTTATTGGTACTCAACATTTCTTAATTTCATCTACCTTAATTTAAAAAACAATTACACTCTGCATATGTGATATAATTATGCAAGGTCTTATATGTAGGTATTTCTAGGAATATTCTAGGTCTTACAGTACAATGAAACCTCCAGGCTCTAGACGTGTCTGTTTGCCTTTGCTGTCCGTAGGGGAAGGAAAGGACAGGTTTAGACTCAGAAATAGGTTATAAATTGGTTAACATTACCTCCCTCCCATCCCCCCAGCATATCAGTGAAAGTAACTAAAAATGAAGGCGTTTAAAATCAGTGCCCACTTTTGAAATTTGGGAAGCTTTAAAGGAAAGGGCAGGAGAAAATAAACAAACCTTTGATTTTCAGTTTGCACCACAACCTGACATAAATCAAAGAGCAGTCTAAGAAGTTATCAAATGAAATGGTAACTTCATGGAATTTATTTTGCTTATCATCCACACAGGTTTAAAATACATCTGTAACAAAAAGAGAATAGCAAGATTTCTTATTATATGGTGATATTAGTATTGCTAGTGTCAGTGATATTGTTGGAATATCCTTATTTCTGAGTTCCAAAGCAATATTTTTAAAATTGAAAAAAGCTCAAAAGAATACCAAATAAATCTCACTTATTTCTGAATTCTGGAAAAGATCCTTGTATTGACGCACTCATGAATTTTGGCCTATTTAGCCTATGCAAAGCAAAGGTTCAGAAGTAGAGTGTTCTTGCAATTTATGATCCCTTCTAGCAAGTCAGGCTGTTGTGTAGATCAACACACAAGAACACACAAGAAAATGGAGAAGAGGCTGCCAGTGCCACCTGGGTACATTTGTAGGGGCAGATCTGACTTCTTTTGTTTGGGTTTAGAGTCCTCCTTGTGCTGTTACTGTGTTGGAAATGGGGAGGATAGGAGGCAGGGCCCAAGAAAGAAAAAAATGTGTTTTTTTAACAGCATATCAATTTAATTTTTTTCAATAATAAAGATAATAATTTACAGAAATTACTACTTTACAGAGGTTCATCTAGCTTGGCTAAAGGCTGCAGGCAGAGAATTCTACATCAAGTCTTCAGGCACTGGAGCTTTGATATGTCTTGAATTATAAATATTTAGGCAAGGAATGGGTCAGCTATCTATGAGAGTACCTGTTTCTTTCAATTAAATCTAAAGTCTCATTCTACCATTCTACCACTGCCTTCTCCACACACACCCTCTCTCCCAGTACGTGTGTACAAGGTCTTAAAGTCATACAAAATGAATCTTTATCATGGAGTTCTGAAATTAGGTGATCTGAATAACGGACATCCTTTAGAATATTAAATCAATAGTATAACTGTTTACTTCTGAAAGTGTATTTTGTCATTATCGTTATTGAAAACAAATTCTAAGGATTAAAAATCATTTGCATCATTCTCGATTAATGTGTATGAAATTTTATCACTCCAGTTTATAGAGTTTTAACAATGATTCACACACAGGTGATAAAATTGTCTTTATATCTTCGCTCCCCTATTCAGAAAATGTCCCAGTTTGCAAAACTGTTGGAAGTCACAAGTAGTTTGTGTTGGTGCACTAGCAATGTTATTATAAATGTAACTAAAATAAAAAATACAGAAATGTCTCCTAAATTGACTTTGGGATATCTTTGGAAGGAATAGTCTCCCAATTTCCAAATCATTCTATTCAGATGCATTACTGCAGTCAGGTACCATTATGGTAAATGGTACATTTTCTCTTGATTTATTAGTCAAAGGCAGAAAAAAAATGCTTAAATTATCTTTTAAAGACTAAAGACACATGCTTATCTTAGACAGAAAAAAACCCAAAAAACACAATTACATTTTATAAACCCAGATGCCTTCAATATCCTTCATATCACATACTATCCAACTTGCCACCTCACCACTATCAAGTAAGCTATCAAATAGAAAATATTTTAGGAAATTTAAAGACTGCTTGTATAAGATGTGATAAAGGAGCAGGGTATCCCTAAGCAGACTGATTTTTAACACTCTCAGATCTGACAGATCAGTGCTGCTGTTTATACACTAATCTAGATCAGGTTAAAATGTATAAATGACATTTTTGAATAGTCAGCCGTGGTGATTTCAGTTTTTCAGAATAATGCCCTTGAGATTTAAAATCCACACACCAGAGCTTCTCAGAATTTAATTCAGACTATTGAAATATTCTATACCATTAAACCTCAGTCTTCCCACCTTGAAAATACAGTGGTTTATATTATTTAGCTGTCTTTTTCTCTGTTCTAAGTAAAAGTCTTTATTTTCCTTTGAAAAATCATTGAAATGTACTTTGACATTATTCTGAGAGAAATTAAATTACTTTTAGTAAATAACTGAGTACTTTTTTCTCTCTACCTCATTGAACTCTTCTGGTACTACTTTTAATCTTTTTTTTTTTTTTTTTAGTTAAATCAGCTATCTATGGCAAGTCAATTTTAATGAGAAAGGTAGTAGAAAACATGTTATCCAGATGTGTTTACAGACATATGTACCAGTCTTGTTATGGACATTGATGTATGGTCAGCTACTGCAGTTATTTCTCCAAAGAATCCTAATTCAGTGGTTGCTCACAGACAGTGTGAAGACTTATTCCAATCAAATCTAAATCAGAGAATAAACCCTTCTTTACTCTTTCCTTCCTTTCAATCTTTCTCCCTGAAAGCCAACTTAAGTGACTGTGTTGCATAATTGCCAGATATTATTTCCACAAAATACATTTAGGAATATAAAAGCTCCCTTGAAAAATAAAATTTACAGAATTCTTGAAGGGCTGTCAAATAAACAAGTGCAAACAGTGTTGAGTCAGCTACAGTGTGAAAACAACACATATAAATTAGTGAAGTAGGTACTAAGCCACTGCTATCTAGTACTTCATCTTGACACCACTGGAGCAAACTAATGATGTCTATGTCTATAATAAATTTATGTTTTAGTTTCAATCAAGCATATGATAGCATTGCTCAAATACATTTGTTAGAAGAAATGCTATTTCAGTTTTTCTCAAAGAGCCTTCTCCTTCCAGCAGAGCCTTGCACAAGCATGAGGAAAGAGACCAAAACATTATTCTGCCCTTACTCTGGTGCTTGCTCAGCCCTTCCCTGGGTACAAGCTCTGTGAGGCCTTTGGGAGACTCTGGGGGTATGTGGAGGGCAGTGACTTCTCCAAAACCCCTGAGATTTCCTCCAACCATCTCCTGCACCTTCACAGGCTCTGTACACCAGGAGGCACTCACAATCCAGGACTGGCTGTGAGTTCATCCCAAGGCAATTTATTGCTATCAGGATCAAGTTTCAGTTTGGAATATGTAGCAAATTCAATCTACTAAATAAAGCGACAGGCATATATGGTGTTAAAATCATTGGAATAAGTTCACAAATCCCGTGATTTGTTTCCCATGTAGAGGAAAATGTTGGATGATAAAACAAAACATGAGAAAATTAACAGATTCAGATTTAGATATATGAAATAAACTGCTGACTTGCCTCTACTTTGAACTGTAAAGAGTGAATCATCTAAGAACAAAGGTTTCCAGCAGGACACATAGACATCCACAGTCACAAAAACAAATTTTTTTACAAATCAATATTAAAGAAAAGAAACAGCAACTATTGATCACATTTTGAGATTAACAATTTAGGGGAGGGATAGAAGGCAAAGGAGGGTCATCACTGTAGAAAGATCTGGATTATTTGTTTGTCTGCACATAAGTTAATGTAGTCAAGCATGAAGACACCTTTGTCTGTTCTGAAAAGTACTTTCACCTGAAAAGGACTTTCTAGGACTTTGTCTGATACAGCAGATGTCCAGCTGATGGAAATGTAACCCTCTGATCTTATTCTTTGTCCTTGGCTAACTAAACAGCAGAACATCAAGAAAAGACATTTCATTTCACCACAATATTTAGTAAAGTGAAGCCACTCCTGGTTTATTGTAATCAGAACAAAGTGGAAGAAATCTGCTATGCACACCTCAGCAGATATTTTCATACCTCAAGTTACAGAAATCCAAAAAATTTTAAATGTGCATTGATATTATCATTTGAATGAATGCAAACTGAGTAAAATTTCAGTAGAACATTTTTTTTATAACCAAGCTTCATTCTGGTATTTTTATTTTCATGGAGTGTTTAATTTCTACATAGTTGCATATAATATAAGGTGCTAACCCAGGTGTTCAGTGACAGGACCTATGGGCATTGCTCAAAACTGCATCAGGCAAGCTTTAATATTATGGAATGTTTCTTTACCAAGGTGATGGTCAAACACTGGAACAATCTCCCTAGAAAGGTACCAAGCCTGTCAGTGTTTAAGTGACATTTGGACAATGACTTTAGTAACAACATGAATTAACTCTTGGTAGCCCTGAAGTGGTCAGACAAATAGATGGTCACTGTAAGTTTTTTCCAAATGAAACTATTCTATTCTATGATAATCAACTAGCCCATATATTCCCTTAGGAAACAATTTCTTCCTGTTGTCTTAATTATTACATTAATTATGTCAATAACAATATGCAGACATTACATTGTGCAAAAGAAACCAGCACATATTTTCTCTAAATTTGTCCCTCGATTAAAAATAAACTTTTTTTTGCTTTGTAATCAGAAAGCTAAGTAAGAAAATATTGTGTTATCTATTCATAAACTAAATTATCAATGCTACCAAAAAAATTAATAATTTAATGTAAATATAGTTCTAGAAACCATTTTGCTATGGTACTCATGCAACTTTTTTGCTTTTAAAAGCATATAAAAAGCTGAAGAAATTTTATGTCACTGTGTCCTGACGAATTTTATGACACTGTAGAATCATAAAGTCATTCAAGCTAGAAAGGACCCCAGGCAGTCTCTGGTCCAACCTCCTGCTCACAGCAGGGTCAGCTATTGGGTCAGAACAGGTTAGTCCATTTGGGGCTTGAAAGCCCTTAAATTCAGAGACTGTACAATGTGGGCAGCCTTTGCCACTGTCTGACTGTCCTCGTGGGAAAAATCTTCTCCATCCATCCTGAACTGAATTTTGAAATGACACTGTTTGTTGCCTGTCCTGGTGCCATGTACAGCTCTAGACTGCCTGGCTCCTTCTCCTTGACACTCTCTTGGAAGTTTCGGTTCAAGGTGTTGAGTGTTTTTTTGCCATAAAAAATTCTTGTATTTTGCACATAAAAATAGCCTCTTTGCTTAAATACTAGAGAGCCCTTCCATCAGCAATGATTTTAGTATCCACTGATTTCAGTATGGATTTTGGTGGCGCCTATCCATTCTATCTATAAACAATCATGTCAATTTCATACAAAACAGCTTCAAAGCTAAGAAGTGGTAGAGCTATCTGCATACTTTAACAAAAGAAAAGTTATGGCATGACCTGATAACAGGAGGACAAAATATGAATGTCTTCTTCGATCCAGCAGAGCACAACAAAAGCCCAGGGCTGAATGTTGAAACCATGCTAATTCATGCCAGAAATAAGGTGTACGCTTTTAACACTGGAGATAAATAATGTTTCAAATAACCTGCCTTAGGTCATGGCATATTCTTCTGTAAATATTAAACAAGACTGAATTTTTTTCTCCCTTAAAATATAGACACTTCAAACAGGAATTAAATCAGGAGCATCCTGTGGCTTGTGTGAAGCAGGGGGTCAGACTAGATGATCACAATGGTTCCTTCTGGCCTTAGCATCTATGAATCTAAATGGAACACAGCACCAGGAGAACTCAAATCCCCTCACAGATTTAATAAAAGCCAAGAGCACATGACTGACCCAGAGGCGATTTTGGGAGCTGCTATCATGACCGACTGCTGATAATGCAGGGCTCTGCCAAGTGGCCAGACACGGGCACTGACAGGACATATTTCCACTCCTGACAGCTGG